>VZRR01001809.1:804492-858960 GCA_013398015.1 Oreocharis arfaki
CCTGGCGCGGGTGGGCGGGGAGGCGGAAGCGGCGGCGCGGCCATGGCGGCGGCGGGCGTGGGGCAGCAGTGGGTGCTGGTGGAGATGGTCCAGGCCTTCTACGAGGTGCGGCCGGGCAGGTGCCCCGAGCCTGGCGGGGCGGCGTGAGGGTGGCTTGGGGCGCAGGGAGAGGGGAGGTATCGCTGGGGCTGCCCCGGGGCGGCGGCGGGCGGCGCTGGGCGGTGAATCGGGAGCTGGGTGCGGGTCAGTGCCGCGGGGGTCGGGCTGCGCTCGCCGAATCCTGCATATGTGTGGGTGCACCACGGCTATATATTGAAAATATAGACGCATGTCTTATTTCTCCAAGTTTGTAACGCGGCATTTAAGGCGTGTAGCAGAGCTTTGAGCCTAAAGGGTCACAGTATTTTACTGAGGTCAGGGTTTGTAACTTACAGTTGTCGTTTGCAAAGGAAGAAACTGCGTTTAAGTGTTTAGTCTTGAGTTCCCTCCTGGAGAAGATCAGCTGAGCGTGTTTGTACCCAGGCTTTGTTTCGTGATGTTAAAAACGATGTCCTGATGATAGGCGGCGGTTTTGTGTCCCTTCCCTTGGCAAAGGGTAACTTTTTAAGCATGTATGCAAGGTTTGCCGCCCAAGTATAGAAGTACTCAGCTAATGAAGTAGGTAACATGCTGTAGTGCACTGAATTCAGGGTAATTGTAGGCACTGAAAAGCACAAGAACTTCAGTGGGAGTATACCGTGTGTTCTTTAGATGTCACGTCATACAAGTCATGTCTGTATTCTTAATATGTTTGGTAAACTGAAAAGTACTTTGCCATAGGTAATGTTTGTTATTTGCACTTTGGTATGTCATAGGACTCTTTACTGGCTTTAAAAGCTTGTGTCCAATTTACTTTAGTTTCTGGATGTGTGGTAAGTTCCACTTTGATGGCAAGTCAGATACCACCAAAAATGTTGATGTGTGGGAGCAATTCCTCTGCCTTGAAGGGGGAGTTGTGCTTGTTTTCGTGCGCTTCGAGTCTTTTAAAAGTAATAGACAGGAGCCTTTCCGAAATGGAATAACTAAACTTATCTTTAATACTAGGTGTCCAGTGCTGATGCCATAACTCCATATCTACTTCAAACTAGCTGTGCTGCCAGAGCGAACTGATTTTAACCCTCCCGAGCACCAAAGAGGCTAACTTTAACTTGAGTCAACTCTTGTGTTCTGGTTTGCTTTGTGTATTCCCACACATTGTGTCCGTACAAGAGTAAAGGACGCAAAGATAAAACTATTTGAGGTTACTCAGTTGGTTTATACCTGATCAAAGTGTCTATACACCTGACAGAAGCTGGCTATGAGAACAGAGTTGGCTTTCTTTGTAGATACTAGCTGTCCCTGCTGGTGGACTGTAAGTTACACAAATGGAGAGCTGAACTGACTTTGTGTAGATGACACAGACCTTCAGGCTCTCAGGATACTTCTGCTTGTTTTGAAAGCCTTTTGCCTTCACAGGTGCTGACTGGCGCAACCTCTATGACTTACCTGCCTTTACTCTCAGTATTCAAATTATGTGTGGAACTGAAATAAATTATCATTTTAGAATGTGCCTTGTTTATGAACAACAGACTAAATCCATTCAATCTCAAGTTAACAGCTACAAGTAGTAGTTGCAAAACATTCTATTTTCATATAGTTATAATTTTAACTGATTTAGAAATATATCCCCTGATGATCAGCTTTGGGTTTTTTTCTGAGTGTGTTTGTAGGGACAGAATGGTTGTATGGTATCACACTGCTTCAAATAGAATTCTCTTTAGAATAATTTCTGTACTTTTGTTTTCAGGCTCCTGCTTACCATCTCATTTTAGAAGGAATTCTAATACTATGGATAATCAGACTTCTTTTCTCCAAGACATATAAGCTTCAAGAGCGATCTGATCTAACACTTAAGGTATGGTGAAAAAATATTTCTCTTTAGAGAAATAGTTTATAGCAATTGACACATTTGGCTGTTGAACCATTGCTGCATTATAAAAGGTTCTGCTTTTTTTCTTTAACTTCAGAGGGTGAACTTACTTTGGACTCAGGAACTGCTTATTGCTTAAACATGTCAGTTTGTGCTTTTAAAGTAACACTGTGTTTGAGACTCTGAGAAATAAGAAAACTGATGTGACAGTGACTCTTGAGCTGTGAAAAGCTGGCATTAGCTCTACTCAATGGAGGGCTTTATTTTGAAAATGAATGCTATGTTAAAAACACCTACCAAGCAAAATGAAATGTAAGATTGTATCTGAAAAGAAAATCATCAGTCTGTAAATGTGGTGTCTGTAAGTAATAACTCTGAGAGTTTAGGGTGGGTTCCACAAAAAATGTGGTTTAGCAGCACTGTCGTGAGAAAAGAAAAAAAAACTGTACTTGTGAAGACTGGAATTTCATCCTGTCTTCTGGCTGTAGACTATCAGAAATGAGTGAAGCTTGTTTTGAAGATGTCCCTGGACTAGTTTATTTGAGTTTCAGTGATATCCCTTATAAAAAGGATAGAATATTGAAATTTCTTCACGGTACTAAAGAAAGTTTGTGAAAGAGGTTTATGGGTATTTCTAATGGGTATATGTAATTCCCATCTATGTCACGTGCTTGCATGCTTTTTGATGTTATTCTAAGGATGCACGTTAAGGATGTGCGCTTCGTGTAATTCGTCAGTGAACAAGGGAAGGGCTACAGATGTCATTTATCTGGACCTGTGTAAAGCCTTTGACATGGTCTCCACCTCAACATCCTTCTCTCTAAATTGGAGGGAAGTGGATGTGATGGGTGGACTGCTAGGTAGTTAAGAATGTGGCTGAATGGTCTCACCCAAAGTGTAGTGGCCATTGTCTCTGCATTCCGATGGACATCAGTGACAGGTGGTGTCCCTCTGGGGTCTGTACTGAGATCAGTGTTATTTAATATCTGAATTAATGGCTTAAATGATGGGATCAAGCGTGCCCTCAGCGAATTTGCAGATGACACCAAGCTGAGTGCTGTGGCTGACACTCCTGAGGGAACAAGATGGAAAAGTGGATCCGTGGGAATCTCAGGAGGTTTAATAAAACGAAGTGCAAGATGCTGCACCTGGGTCAGAGCAACCTTCAGTATCAGCACAGGCTGAGAGATAAACAGATGGAGAGCAGCCCTGGGGNTCAAGCGTGCCCTCAGCGAATTTGCAGATGACACCAAGCTGAGTGCTGTGGCTGACACACCTGAGGGAACAAGATGGAAAAGCGGATCCGTGGGAATCTCAGGAGGTTTAATAAAACGAAGTGCAAGATGCTGCACCTGGGTCAGAGCAACCTTCAGTATCAGCACAGGCTGAGAGATAAACAGATGGAGAGCAGCCCTGGGGAGAAGGCCTTGGGGGTGCTGGTGGGTGCGAGGCTGGACATGACCCAGCCATGTGCACTCCCAGCCCACAAAGCCAAACGTGTCCTGGCTGTATCCAAAGCAGCGTGGGCAGCAGGGTGAGGGAGGTGATTCTGCCCCTCTGCTCTGCTCTGGTGAGACCCCACCTGGAACTCTGCATCCAGCTCTGGGGTCCCAGCACAGGAAGGACATGGACCTGTTGGAGCGAGCCCAGAGGTGGGATGCCAAGATGATCAGAGTGATGGAGCACCTCTCCTATGAGAAAAGGCTGAGAGAATTAGGATTGATTAGCCTTGAAAAGGGAAGGCTTTGGGGTGACCTAAGTGCAGCCTTCCAATGACTGAAGGGAGCCTACAAGAAAGATGGAGGGAGACTATTTACAAGAGCATGTAGTGGCAGGACAAGGGACAATGGCTTCAAAGTGGTGGGTTTAGATTAGATACTGGGAGGGAATTCTTTACTGTGAGCATGCTGAGGGCACGTATTGCCCAAGGAAGTTTTGGATGCCGTATCCATGGATGTGTTTAAAGCCAGATTGCATGGGGCTCTGAGCAACCTGGTCTAGTGGAAGTTGTCCCTGCCAATGGCAGGGTATTGGAATCAGATAGACTTTAATGCCGCTTCCTACCCAAATGCTTATGTGATTGGAGGTAGGAAGTGCACTAAGCAGGAATCAAGAATGACTGGTTCAGTTTTGTGCTTGGAAGAGTTTGAATTGATCCTGGGATACTCAAAGTTTGCTATCTTTGATAAGAGTACAGAGGAGGAATGAATGCAAAGGGAGCTCCAGTGCAGTGAAACACTAAGTGTTCGTATCATCTAGGAAGACGTGCCACAGCCTTAAAATAGCCCCTGATTGTCCAACCAGGAGCTAGTACAGTTCATCTGCTAGAATTTTCCTACGTCAGATAGTTTTCATCTCTAGTATTTTGGAGGATATGTTTTTTTTGTTTTAAAGAGTCATTCTCTCTGCAGTAGAGGCAGGAGCTACAACTTCAAGGGTCCTTGCAACTCTTGGGGACCCAGAAAAGATGAAACCTGTCTTTTCCTTAGGAAGTAAGAAATTCACTCGTGTATCTCTATGTGCATCTTGAATTTTATCATGCAGTTGCAAGTCATAATCTTCATTCATGACTGACTGTTTTGCTGAAGCTGAGGTATTTCAGAATGTACTCAGACAAATCTCTAATAGTGCTATGTGGGGAAGAAAATTGTTCTGTGTCTTTTCAGTTGGGGGCAATAAACAATTGGGAGGTTGCACATGTAGCCAGTCTGCTACAGCTCAGTGGCATCAATGGTTTAGAAGGGTATCAGGAGGAAAAACGTGGATATGGCTTAGGCTTAAGTTACCGTACTTTTTCAAGGTGACAACATTAAAATTCCCTGGATAGCAGTTAACAGGCTTTCTGAAAAATAGAAGCATGCAAATATGTTATTGCTGTGATACTTCTGTTGAGATTTATATGAACTTTACTGAGGTCGAAAGGTGAAGAGGAATGTGAACACTAGCAAAAATGCAAAGTGATCAAGAATTACCTTGTATATAGATAGACTAGATACATCGATTTACATTGCAAGTTACAAAAGCAAAAAGTTACACAGTGCTGTGAGCTGTATTGAAGCAAAGGGTTTGACTGTTAAAGACACCACTGGTTTGGTGTGCTTATCTTGATGGTGAACAAAAAAGCATGGATGAATGCTCTTTGTTCTGGTCCTATGTTCAAGTTGGCTAGCCATGAAGGAGGTGCAAGTTAGAGTAGCTGACTGTATCATTGACCTTTGAAGATGGAAGTAGTGGTTGCTTTAGGAAGAACTGTATTTGGAAGGGAATGTCTTGTCTACAGATAGTTCACTGGAAGTAAGCATAAACACAGCAGTGAAGTTAGAGTGTGAATACATCTTCTACAGTTGGAGGAGTTAAGCAAACTGATACATCAGAGTCGTGGAATGATTCCATTTCTCTTTCTACAGTGTAGATAATTCTTGTGAAGAGAGCTCATGTAATTTGGGTAGGGGGATAGCTGTGAACACACAGAGACATGCCTTCTTCTTAAACTTCACTAAAAATCTGCACATAATTGACACTAGTCTGTGTTGTGGATTAACCCCAGTAGGCGGCTGAACATTGCACGGCTGCTCACAAAGCAAAGGAAGATTAAAAGCAAGAAGACTTGCGAGTGAATATAAAATTATTTAATAAGCAAAGGAAAGTGGAAGAAGACAGAAAACAAGACAAGTGATGTAAAGGTGGTCACTCACCACCTCCTATGGATGGACCAATATCAGACAGTTCCCAAGCAAAAGGTGACTAAATTCCTTAAAACTGCTCTTCTCCCTTTTGCTGCTGTGTGACATCGTATAGAATGAAATCTATGTTCAGTTAGTTTGAGCCTAATTGTGTCCCTTCCCAATCTCTTGGGCATCCACCAGTCTGTTCCCTCTGGGGACAGTGTGAAACAGAAGGTGCTAGCACTTAGCAAAGGCTGTTCAGCAAGAGATACAACTTTAGTGTGTTACCAGCATTGTTTTGGTCACAGCACTATGTGAGCTGCTATGAAGAAAATTAACCACCATCAGAGCCAGACCCAGTACAGTCTGTTTCATACAATATGGGATCCCATACAGCCAGGCTTCTATATGTGTGTTCATCTACGTGTAGAAACATGCCAGCTGTTCAGGAAGGATTTGCTGCTGATTTGCCTTCTGACTTGTTCTAGTTTGAGTCATGCTGTGGTGTGTCCAGTCTTTACCACACTGGAAAGATATACTCGGTTGCTCGCTCAGGTACAGCCACTGGAGATAGGCCTGCTCAGGTGGTAGAGCACACACTACCTTTATGCCAGCCACTTGTATAATGGTACAAGAGAAATGAAATTTCTCTGTTAATTATTATTGGGAATGCTGCCAGAGCAGAGCGGGGTCCATGTAATAAGTATTAATGAAGAATACAATTACTGTACAGCCATCTTAGTGATCTGTTAGGACAAGTTGGTCCTGGGGAATGAGAAGCAGATGATACATTTTGCAACCTAGTGCATTTAGGAGTCATGCTTCTAAAACAGTGAAGAAATCCACCCTGAAGGTGGCGTCTAGGTTCAGTGAAATGTGTAGCAAGAGTGCTACGAAATCCAGTGCAGAAATCACCTTTCAGCTGGCTGACTCTTGTGCTTTGGTAACAGTATTTGTGAGTATTCCTACTGGTTCTTTTAGAAAATAGTGTCTCCCAAATCATTAACTAAAAAGGTGGAGTGCTTCTCTGTTCCTGTAGGTTCCTGATAGTTTGAAATTTTAGGAAATGTAAATCGTTCTGTGGCCATACAGGGTGATGGACATAGATTCTTAGGAGCTTTCACACAAAGTAAAATTTATAGAAAGTGATTAAGTGACAGTGAGGACTGGAGCAGGCTGTGGAAGTTTGCAGAGCAGCATTTAGCTATGTGTGAAGGGCAGGTGCCCTGCAGGTCTATTTGTCTTTTACTGTGCAGTAAATGGTAATGATACTGAGCTTTTCTCTCAAAATCTCTGAAGTACTACTAAGAGTCACATCTTACCACTTGCAAATGGGAGGAATAGTTTTTTCCTTTGGTTTTAGAATTTCCACTGCAGTAGTAGCATGGGATGCATTTTATTTGAGTAATATCAGTCAGGAGGCTGGAAAGTTCCTATTGGAGACAAGTGTTTAATATGTGGCTGAGAAATACATAGACCTTGAGAGCTCTGTTTTGCAGGAACAGCATTCATAGACCAATGAGATATTCTTCTATATGGAATAGCAGAAGTAGTCTGTTCTTGTAAAGGTTTTCAGTAATTCGGAGCCAAGACTCCCTAGGCAGGTAAAATTTCTCTTATGTATGAGCATACATACATACTTTGAAAGAGAGAAGTGTCCCCATTATTTGTGCCAATTTACCCCATTATGTTGCATGAGTCTAGAAATATTGTGAAATTAAAGACTTGTTATTTGAGGGCCCGTAAATAAAAAGTTTTATTAATCTTTTGATATTAATGCAGAATATGCATGTATGATATCATTTCAGAACACTAGTGCTAGCTAAGAACTGTGTTCATGAACAAAATTGCTACCTTTTCTTAAGAACCTGGGTAAACAGGGCAACTCTTAAAATAATTTGGGTTGAACATATTTGCACACAGGTATTTTCCTTACCCAAGGTATATGGCAATTCAAAAGTAAAATCCCCAACAGAATACAACCACCCAAAACCATTGTATACATATGTGTGGGTATCTGTGTGTATTTAGATACAAATGTTAAGATGTTTGTATGTATAAATATGCACAAACAAATGCAAGATTCTACTGCATGTAGGGTTAGGCTTCAGAGAGCCAGAAAGTTCAGAGTCCAAGGGATACTGGGGCTGGAAAAGTTGTGCTGGACACCCATGGAGGTGGGGACTTCAGCCTCAGCACCATTACTATTTGGGTTAGGGCTCAGAGAGCCAGAAAGCCTAAAGCTGAATGTATAAAGAGGTATGTAGATTATAATTTATAAAATATACTTATAAGCATTTTATAGATTAAATTTTCATGTTTATTGTGTATTAGCCATAAAATAGAATATATGCATTTTATGTTATTTATATTTTATTTATTGCTTATATAAATTAAAAATAATTATAAAGGGCAAGAGGAAAAGTTGAGGGATGAGTTCACTTACATTGCAGTCCGAGAGAGTGGAAACTGCAGATTTTGAGTTCATTCTTTTCATCAAATGGATGCTTTCAGTGCAGCGAACTAATGAGAAATTAGCAAATGAACTACATATTGAGGGTTACATACAGTATGAATTAAAAATTTAGTTTCTTTGTATGTTTGAAAATTAATTTTTTTATTGATATTGGTATGAAATTTCATCTGTTTAGGAGGAAGATAGAAGTACTCTAATGTTGGGTCACTGCATGAAAGCCTGCTTCTGCCTTGTCCTTTTGTTCAGGGGCAGATGGTTGTGTTTAGCCTGAACAGTCAGCGGGACAGGCCGGTGTACTGAGGTATTTGGTGAATGGAAGGAGGAAAGGATTTACACTATCCCATCTACAGTGGCAGGTGGCTGGTTTAGATGGAGATTAGTATTCATTTTAATCATCAATGTCTCCAATCTCCTCCTCTGCTAAGGACTGGTAGAAACAGAAGGCATGAGATGTGAATGTGCAAATGTTTGTCTCTGTCCATCTAAAAGCAAAATGCAATGTATTGGCTGAGGAGAATGAATGTGAGCTAGAATTAATGAAGTGGTGTTGTTTGAAATTATGATTAGACTACTTCTGTATATTCTAAACTGTATTAAGAGAACAATCAGGATGTTGCCTGATGTCTCATCTGTGGCTTGTAACCTGTGCTGTTAGTTTGTGTGCAGCAAAGATTTTAAAGGGAAGAGTGGAAACTTCTTAGGAATTAGTATGAATGAGGAATAGTAACACTAATTAGGGATTGCTCATTATCTTTCTGTTTGTAGATCTCAACTGCAATTGGACTGTGCTAATTTATTGTATTTACAGTGTCCATCTATAAATACTATTTTTCTTCCTGCTAAACTTCTTGTCAGAAGTATTTCAGTTGAGCTTGTATCATCAGTTGCTAAGCTGTTTGATGATATTTTGTACACTTAGCTAAAAAATTTAGACTTTAATGAGAGAGCTAAGTACATGCGTACACAGTTTTAATTCTGCCTTCTTTGAAGAAAATGAGTTTTATGTTGCCTGCTCTGCTGTAAAGCTGTTCAAATGTTCTGTGTTCAGGTCTCAGACAGAAGAAACACCATGCTTCCTAAGTCCTTCTCATTAAGGCATTTGATGTCAAATAAAGCTTTTCTTATTTATCCTTCCATAACTGACAGACTGCACCACTTCCCACCTGAATTATTTTGCTGCCTAATTAAAACAAAACCCAACAACCCTCTCCCACAAAAATCCCAAGCTGAAATGAAACACGATGGAAAACCTCATCAACCAACAACCCTGTGCTCCAAAAGAAATGTGAAAGTCTTTATTCTAGATACACTATACATTAGGGATTTGGGGCCTTTCAACAACTACTGTAGGAGCAGAATGAAGGCTGCATGAGCATACATCCTGCTTTATGATTGTCAGAACTCTTTGAACTCTTATGGAAAGGTGTAAGACGCTACTGGGCAACTGCAACTCAGGATATGGTTTCCCAATAGCATCAGCCAGTCTAGGTTGGGACTGGGACTCTTGTTGTGGGTTCTAGTTGAGATATATATCCCATCCTGCTTTTACTGAGTTAGTTTTCCTCTGGATCTTTTGTCTGGTTTTGTAGCTGCTTCTGTCAGCACAAGGAACAGGAATGTGTGGCTGGGAGAGGACTACACCGTAGCAGTTGCTGGCTTGCAGTGCAGTGGATCAGCGCCCTTAGTGTAAAATTATGGCTTTGATTTTTAATTTTCCCCCCAGATAGTAATATGGGATAGAGATGCACGCTAGTGTTGTGACATGAGGACAGTATTTTCTCTCTCTCTCTTGTGTTGTGATTGTGGTTCCACTCTGAAATTAACCTGAATTTAGGTACTACTTTGAAAATGAGTATGCTCTCAGTATTCCTCCATGGTTAGGTGCAGGATATGTGGTTCAGTAGTTGTTTTTACATTTTCTTGAGCATTGTCGTTTTTCTCGAGTGAATCCTTCTCAGATATTTGTTGCTTTGCTGTGTATTTTAATGCCTCTGTTGTTGAAACAGTGCTGTTGAAGACTTGAGAATGTAAATTGAGGCAATCTGTATTAAATTTTTATGTAATTCATATTCAATTACATGAACTGTAAGGGAGAATTTTCATGTTTAACAGGTTGAATGAAACAGTATTGATTAAAATTTGGCAGAGACATCGTGTTAGTAACTCATCTCTTGATTATCATATAAGATCTTTAAAACACAGTCACATCTGTTCCATGTTTCTTTATGTCTTCTTCCCTTTCAGATTTCATAATTTTGAGCCTCTCATTTAAAGATCATGAGATAATATAAATTCTAAGTGTCTTAGAAAGGTGACATATACTGCATACATGATTTCTAACACGATTGTTATGACGTCTTCATTAGTGCATAATGTATTTTCTAGGGGAATTCCCTCTCAAACAGTATTTCTTTTCTCCTGATCAGGAAAAAGAAGAGTTGATTGAAGAATGGCAGCCAGAGCCTCTTGTACCTCCTGTGCCGAAAGATCACCCAGCTCTCAATTACAACATTGTTTCAGGGTAAATGTAACCAAAATAAATTCTGTTTCTTATTTCGACTCAAATACTTGATATCCATATTTTTAAGCATATTGCTCATTAAGACTTTCCATATCCTTAAAACCTTTCATAAGTGAATTGCATTTTTAGATAGCAGGACTGAATTTACCTCTGAAGAGGTCTTTGTTTTGTAACATTATCAAGAGCATGTTACTAAGAAAATCTTTCTTACTTTAAATGTTGTCATTAATTTTTTTTTCAGTATTGAAAGGGGAAAGGAGTGTTGTATCTTTGCCTTTATTATGGTTCTGTATTGCTCGGTATTAATTTGTTTCATTGTTTCTGAAAACATGGACTTAGATCTCCAAAAATGGATACCACCTTCTTATATCGTCGCAAGTCGACTTACTTTGTGTGTAGCCACTTGGCACTTTGCTGTGGTTTAACCCCAGCCATCAGCCAAGCCCCATGCAGCCACTCACTCCCCCATCAGTGAGACTGAGGAGAGAATTGGAAGGGTCGTGTGTTGAGATGAAGACAGTTTTATAGGGAGAGCAAAAGCCACGCAAACAAGCAAAGCTAGGCAAGGAGCTCATTCACCACTTCCCATGGGCAGGCAGGCGTTCAGCTTTCCTCAGGGAGAGCAGGGCCCCATCACATGCAACAGTTACTTGGGGACACAAATGACACCACTCCTTTTTCCCCCCACTTTGTATACTGAGCACAATGCCATATGGTCTGGAATATCCCTTTGGTTAGTTGGGGTCACCTGTCCTGGCTGTGTCTTCTCCCAGCTTTCCATGCACCCCCAAGTTCCTCACCATTGTGGCAGTGCAAAAAGTAGAACAGGCTTTGGCTCTGTGTGAGCCCTGCTCAGCAATCACAAAAACATCTCTATATTATCAATCCTGTGTTCAGCACAAATCCAAAACAGCCGCATACCAGTCATTGTGAAGAAAATTAACTCTACCCCAAACGCAGCATACATTTAATGAAAAGCTGTCTTTGGACAATCAGAATTGGAAATGCAGGATGGTAAAGCTGTTTTGTGAGGAAATTTATGGCTCAGTGTTACTTTCTTGTGCGTTACAAGGCTTTTAGAATGTCTGATGACTTAGACAAGAGTCACAATATTTCAGAAATTGTTTTGAAGCTTCTTTTCACAAGCTTCAGATTTGCGCATCAGTAACTTTTACCATGTTGGCATTTATAATATCCTTCTATTGACACTAATAATTTGAAATAATTTAGTGACAGTACAATCATTTGCTGTCACAGTGAGCTCCATTTTGATGGTTCCACTACCACAGAAAAGTCTGCCATATAAATGTGATGCCTGTTTTAATTAACTGTGATGTCAACAATACTTCTGTTATTTTTCAGAATTTTGAAACAAGCAATACTGTGGAGTTGAAAGAAGTGTTGGATGTTTTAAAGAAACAGAACAAATATATATTTTAGAGTGATTCAGAAAATGTTTAAATTATTAGAACTTTCCAGTGCTTACAGCTAGGAAATGTATTGTGACAGAATGTTAATGTGTTGTGGCTATTAAACTTGATAGTGGCTGTGGGGAAGACTTGACATTTGTCTTACAACATTTAAGCTGCCGACTGACTACTTCCCCACAAGTTGCTCAACATCTGTAGACTGTAACTTTGACTGTAAACTTAAAACATGTTTCAGAATTAATATAGGAAGAAAAATGTCTGCATCCTGATTTCAGTTCAAAGCATTTCCCCTTTTTAACCAGCATTTTAGGGAGACCATGTTTTTTGAGGTAGTCTTTTTTCAATTATTTTCATGTCTTAATGTCTGTTACGAGTGGTGATTTACAAAAATCCTAATCATAAACCGGTTTGGATTTGAAGGAGCCTTTAAAGGTTATCTTATTTCAACCATTGGCATTTGGATACTTTCCACTAGACCAGGTTGCTCCAAGCCCCATCCTGCCTGGTCTTGAAGACGTTCAGGGATGGAGCATCCACAGCTTCTTTGGACAATCTGTTCCAGTGCCTCACCACCCTCACTTTTCTTGGTAATACTGTGTGCTAACGGTAATATGTGGGGATTATAAAAGCTCATAACCACTACAGAAAAACTAAGTATTTCAGTAAAAATTTTGACTCGCTCTGTGTATGAGGCAGCTCTCCTCCTCCCTCAGTTTGTGCCCGGTGTTCATATTCTCCTTTCTGCATAATCAAGTAGCGTTGCCAAATGATGAGGAAAGCCAAAAACACAGAGACATGTCCTAACCAAAAAAGTGATCCATCTTGAACCTATGTTGAACAAGGTACTCACAGCAGCTTTTGCAGTCCAGAAATTAGTTACTTCTTGTAGTAGCCTTTCTGTGAACTGATTTGTGCAAGACACCTTAGTTGTACGAGACCTCACTCAGAAAATGTAAATCTATTTCCTAAAACAGTACGTCTGCAAAGTTTTCATGCTAATTCTTGTTCTGCTTTAAAATAAGTCACATCATTAGTACCTTCTTAACTTTGTTTTCTTCTGTGACTGATTTTTCCAATATATGAAACACTTAAGTGAGAGGCCCAAGAACAGTAAGGATGCTTTCAGTCCTTGAAAGACAATTTCTGAAGGATTTGCTTGCAAGTTATTTGAATATAACTTGAAATTATATTTTTATTTACTGTATAAGCTGGATCACTCAGTATCTCATGACTTTTGTTCCTAACCATGATACCTAATGAGCTGTTACACTAGGGGGAGATACATAAAAAGATTAAAAAATCAAATGTTTCGGGGTTTTCTTTTTGCAAAGACTTAACTGTTTTTATTGTTGCAAGGCAGGGTTTATGATGTGGTCAGCATCATTATATTGGTTATAATTATCTGCTGAAATAACCTTTTCCATTTATGTGTTCTGCCTAATCACAATTGTTTCTTTAGAAGTTTGGGTAAAATTCTGATAACGAAGTGTGGCCAAGTTTTCATGAGGGCTGCAATTTTATAGGGAACAAGTTGTTGGTGAACATTAGTGTGTTTTCTAGGTTTGAGAGGTGGAGCTGTGAGGCAAATTGTTGTAAATTTAGCAGATTTGGTAGTATGCTGGGAATATACTGAATCTCATGTTAGTGGCAAAATGCACAGCTATGTGTCTGCTCTGGTGACTGTCTGTGAAACTAAGTAGTTATTTCACTCAGAAGGACATTCAGAATTTGGTACAGCTCACTGATGAGCTGGACAGAAGAACAGATCCAGGCATATTTTTAATGGCAGTCAGTTCCCCAAGGCAGTTTGCTGCGCATTTTTATAATGCTACTACAGTGCAGAAGATGCACCGCAGTAATGCAGGACAGCTCCTTTGTGGGGACAGGTTCAGCATTCAAAACATGCACATGCACTGTGTTAGTAGTAAGCTTTCCAAAGCTGTTCAGTAAACTTCTGCAATTGCTTGGTTGAAACAACATGTGCTCAGTTTTTGCTAGTGAAGAGATATAACATGAAATCATGGGGTTTTTTAAAGTGAAGTTCAGGCAGGTTAGTGTTTTACTAGACATGCAGTGAATAGCTTGGACTTAAAAAGTTTATTTGCTTTGCACACCAAATGTACTCATTGAAATATTGTCAACCACCAGATTTGGAACAGCTGTGCACAGGCATTTGACATTTGAGCAGCCCTGTTTAATTTTGATTGAGAAAATTGCTCAGTTCTAGTCTTCCACATGGGAAAAGCTTGTGCAAATTACTGTGTCTGAGGAATAGCATAGGATCTCAACTGTGGTATTTGACAGCAGATACAGAAATGGACAGACATAGAGTTTTGTATTTGGCTTAGATTTGAGACTTCTTACACTCCGAGTGATTAATTGAAACTTTTAGGTTTATTGTATTGATGTGTATAATTGCCAAAACAGGTTTGCTTATAGAGCACCATACAGACATGATGCTTGTATTTAAAGGGATATTATTTAGCTTACCTCAAATTTTTTGATTTTTTTTTTGTTTACCTAAATCTTATTTTTTAGGCCAGAAAATTTTTTTGCCGTTTTATTCATATTATGCTCTTGTTCATTTGCTAACAGTGTGCATTTTCACATTTTCTGTTTTCCGATTACATAAATTACTCAGACCATTACAGATTAATGGATTAATCAGTTGGAAACTTGAGGTGATAGCTAATGCAATAGTTTTGTCTGCTTACAGCTAGTACCTATATTTCAATAGCCCTGTCAGTACAAGATGGTATTCTGGGCTTGCTTTATGACAAAAACATTAATTTTGAATTAATTTTTGTCTTGGAAGTAAGATCAATGAAGTTTCCTTTTTATTTTTAGTATTTCTTCTTGAAAATAGATACCACTTTGTTTTTAAAGGAGAAGCTTTACTTATGTCTTTAGGGGTCCTTCTATGAATTACGTTTTCTACAAGGAATCATTAAATATCTCAGGAAGCTATTTACAGTTTCTTTATTAAATTACAGGAATATAGGTTTTGTCGAGTACAGTATATTTGTGACTTGATAGTGAATTTAAATACTGATTGGCAGCTGCAATGGAAGAAGTGGAAAGAAAGAATCTTGAAAAACCTGTGTGCCTTCTATTGTTAAAAACCAGAACTCCTGTATTGCTTAACTTCTTATGAAAATAACAACTGTTCGTTCATAACAATAGGTCTGTAAATTTTTTTTCAGTCCTCCCACCCATATAATCACTGTTAATGGGAAGGAGTGTATAAACTTTGCATCATTTAACTTCCTTGGACTTTTGAATAATGAAAAGGTTAAGGTGAGTTCTTCCAGTTATTCTATTTGTGTGATTATTCCTCTTTCACTTTGTGTGGTACCTTGGCATAAAGAATAATTACAGAAAGCATGAACTTCATCAATAACATATACTTCTAAAGCAGGAAGGAAGATTATAAACCTTGTAATGTTATGCTACTCAAGTTTGTATTTTTACTAAAGTTTAATCTGGTGTACTTGCTGCATACCTAGTTGGTTATCAAGTTAGATTAATATTTAATGTCCTTAAGTATTAGAATAAAATGAATGATGCTTAAACACTTGTCTAAAATAGTTTTGAAGTGAAATTAGTTCATAGAATTCAGTACATTATTGTGCTTTCTGTGAAGCAGGTTATGTTACATGATACAAAACCTGATCTCTGTACGTTGGTGTAAAATTGTCAGTGTGCAGTGTATAGAAGAGAGAGCTACTATAGGCGTATTTCATGTAATTCTTTCCTATTAAAGAGTGCAGCCCAGGCTTCTCTGAAGAAATATGGTGTTGGCACTTGTGGACCCAGAGGATTCTATGGTACTTTTGGTGAGTAACTTTCTTTGATCTGCCTTGAAAGGTGGTCAGACTAGTTTGGTAAGCTAGCCAAAATAGCCCAATATATAAGCAAAAAGTTATTTCTGTTGCTCTGAAGAGCAGTTATCCTCTTAATGCACTTTTTAGTGTAGTTGTTGAGGATTGGTAGTGTTTATTGTTCCTAGCTTTGTTTCTTATTATTTTGTCTATTTTCTTACTCTTTCTGATGCTGGTCTTGGAGGAGAATTGCAAAGTTTGTAATCTTTTTTAGTTCTGGTAACCATAGTAGAAATAGAAAATAAACCTATTAGAGTTTAATAATGTGTGGTGACTGCGAGCGTCAACGTGTGAATTAAACTTTCTAAGGGCACCACAAGGGGGCAGTCTGATTTCTGTGATAACGATTGTTAACTACATTTGTCTAATGCTGCAGTCAGAATGAAGTTTTCCACTGCTGATAACTTCAGTGTTGTAATTGAGAGGTTTTATGACTTGAGCAGGTGTTAGTAAGGTACGGGGTTTTAAATATTATTTTTAAGAAGTAGTAAGTTGTTAAATATCAGGCTCTGGAAATAGTTCTTTACAGGCATTTATATTTTGAAATACTGCATATAAACCAGAGAGTTATACATGAATAGCTGCACAGTTACAGGCTAAAACCATAAACTCATTTTGTGAACTTTCCAGTCTCTTCCCAGAGATGATAGAATTCTGAGGGTGTCTATACTCAAATTATTTCATAGAGTTAGCTTCCTGTAGTCTTAACTTGAATTCAAGACAAACTTGAGCTTTTCTTGGTTAATCAAACTAGTCCTATAAGTGATCAACTAGTTGCTATACCTAGTTTGATTTGATAGAAGTCTTATCTATCAGAACAGGGTTGAGTCTTGAAATCAATCTTAGAGATTGTTCATTAGCTTAGAACCATAATTCGTTTCTAAGGAATATACTGGTAGCCCACCGATTAGTACAGAGAGAGGTTATAGGAAGGTAGATTTCCCTCAGTGATCACAGTTCAGCAATGGTCTGTTGGAATTCATACAGGCTTCTTCCCCTTCCTTCCAAAATACTGAAATGCTCAAAAAAATTGTGGAATAATAACAACCTTTTGAATCCAAGCTGATTTTAAATTTTGTGAAGTCTTTCACTTTGTTTCTAGTAATTGTTTGAAACAGGTTAAATTTGTTTTTTTCTGGTAAGTGAGAGATTCTTCAGATTGTTTCCTGCCCTCTTTGGCAGGGCTAATCCTAATATGTAAACTATAGCTTTTGCTGTTCATTGGCTCCTGAATTTTTTGGGTAAATGCTCCATTTCACAAGGCAAGGAATCTAGTCTGTGGCATTGCTACTTGTCATCACTAGAGAAGAAGTGATGTTATACTCTCCCATTTGAGGTATCATCTTTTACGCACAAAGTAATGGAGGCTTCATTTTAAATGGTAGACAGACTCCTACTGTACTTGTTCAATCTGAAATTGTCTTCCTATTTTCACCTAATTTTAAACATTTGAGTGTGGCAGGTTTATGAATCTGTGAGAAGAAGCGCTTCTTGCATCACTGTGTGCGTTAAACTTTTCACACAATTTTTCACGTGCTGTAACTTTGGTAAATGGGTCATGTTCTGTGCAGAACTATACAGAGTTTCCTCTTACATTCCTGTTTAGAATTTAACTGATGGTTGTTGATTGTAACTGCTCAGATTTATCCCCTCTTAGGAGCTGATATTTCATCAGTATTAGAGATCTCTATTTGAAATGTAGGTATTGTGTTGTAATTTATTTTGAATGGAGACTTGGTTCTTCATATCTATGCCACTTTGAAGTTAATTAATAGATTTAGTGCGTCTCTTTTAAGACATTTTTACTTTGTGTTGTATCCCTGAAAAATGTATCTGTGCCTTTATCCTATGACAAGCATGCAATACTTGTATATTTACACTTACCTGGATATTTGTGGGTATTTTCTCCCTAACTCTCATTTCTTCTGTTTTTGACTTCCATGTGAGCATATGCTAGGCACTAAACAGGAATTCCATAATAGTTATTAACAATATTAGCTTTATTAATGTTTAATAATTGCATAGAAAGCTGTTCCAGTCTTGTCTTCCTCTGTGCAAATGTACTCCAGGCGGTGTTTGCAGTTTTCAATTAAACTAGGCTAATCCAAGGGGTGTAACCAGACTAAAGTGAATCATTGCAATAGAGTCAGATAGTATTTGGATTTTATCACAATGAAACCTTAATATTGCCTTAACACTTTTCAACCTCATGGTTAAACAAAGCATTCATACCCTTATGTAATGATACAAGAAGTGTGTGTCATTCTGAACTTAGTGTTCTTGCCCTTGGCAAATTTACTTAGGCTTGCAAAACTTTTTTCCATAGCACAAATCTGAATATATTTGTTACCTCCTCTTGCTGTCAATACTTGTTTTGCCCACTGTTTTTTACCTAGACCTTGCTTAGTGTGATGGTGGTTGTTGCTGAATAAAGCTCAGTGAGAAGTGCAAGTTCTGATTTTGAGCAATTATGGTCATCTTTTTCAGTTAAATTGTGTAAGTGGTCACTCAGAACCTTTTTCCTCATTCAGTATCAATAGCTGACCACTCAAAAATAGTAGTTCAGTCCTTCTTTCTCCTAATTTGTTATTCCCTACTGACAGGGCTTCAGAAAGAAACATTTTGGACTAAATGTTGTTTATATTGCATGTTTTAAGTGCTATGTGGCAAGTCTATTTTTAAATTTTTTTGTTATTGTTGGTCTTTGTTGGGCTTTTCGTTCAATAAATCAGAAGTCATCCTACCTTTTTGGAAGCCTGGTTGAAGATTGTCTCTTGATCCTGAAGTCCATGTAGCAATGACACAAGAAAGATTCTGGAAATGGACTATTTACAATTTCAATCAGAAAGTAGATGAGATAATTCCAGTCAGTATCCTCCCTTCTGAAGTCTTTAGAGAGGATATTCTGTATATCCCTGAATGTTTGGTATATCTAGTGCAGCTGGGTCAAAATGATAGGGTGCAAAAGAAAACTTCCAAATTACAAGTGATTAACTGTTTGTTTTCATTTAAAAGCAGCGGGAAAAACAATTCCTTTCTGATCAATTTTTTTGATGCCCAGGTAAATATTAGGAAAGGATTGCTGAGGATTTATATTTTGCAGGCTATGGATAAAATTCCTCTTTACTGTGATTGGGAGGCTGTTTGAATAAATACCCTTTGCTTTTATTAATTGATATGTCAGATGGCTGTGTCCTTTTGGGGAAAGATTAAGCTAGATAGATTTAGTATGGCCGAGTTGGGATTTTTATGATCTTTCTTTCTGCACCCTTTCTGTTGGTGTCTGGTCAGAAAGAGCAACACTGACATAACCATGCCCCACAGACTATTGGAAGAATCTGTACGTATAACTGATGTTCCTTTTTTTGATTTTAGTTTCAATGAACTTCCAATAATTGCAAAAAGATAACACTTGGCCAGTGGTGGTCTTTCAAGTCACACAGTAATGATCTCTATTTGCCTTTTAATCTTATTTATTTCCAGTTGATAAAAGGCATTATTCTCTGACTATTGCTAGCAGAAGCAGACAGTGGCAAGAGAGTTAGACAATCAAAATAACGGTTTGTCTGATACAGGTTATTTTGCTTCGGTGGAATAATTAATGCTGTGGTTACCTTTCTGCAGCAACAATCCACTCACCATGTGATATTACAATTTTTAATATTTTGATTTCTGACATGGGTCACTTTGACCTAATTGGCTTGGGAAATGCTGTGTGTGTGATTGGGTCAATATATCTTAAGGGTGAATAATCTCTGGCTTGGAGGTGTGACCTTTTCGATGGGCTAAAGTGTGTTCAGGAGCTCATTTGTGACTCGTAGTCTGACAAGACCAGTTTTCTGTTATAATGATAGCTGTGCTTATGTAGTGTAAACATCAGCTTGGAAGAACTGACAGTCTGCCAACAGGACCTCATTAATTGCTATAAATTGCATAATTTGTTTTCTGGCTGTAGTAACTGTGCTCTCTAGTCACAGTCCAAGAAGGCTGCATCATTTGTGGTCTAATCACAACTAGATATTAACATCTTTTGCATAAGAATGTTAGAGGAACATGTTGCATAAATCTTTTCAGATCTGTCAAAACTTGTGATTAGTTACTTGTCAGTTTAAGTGAAGCTGGATTGGTTGCAACTGGGTTTTGGGAAGTTACTTGTTTTAATAATCTTCCTACAAATAAATGTTCTGTCTGCTTCAATTAGATAATTTCTAAAAGTAATGATACTCTTTTTAATCTGAAAACAAGCTAGCTATCTAAGATATTTTTGATTTTTCTCTCAAATAGATGTGCACTTAGAATTAGAAGAGCGGCTAGCAAAATTCATGAGGACAGAGGAAGCCATTATATACTCATATGGATTTGCAACAATTGCCAGTGCTATCCCTGCATATTCAAAGAGAGGGGACATTGTGTTTGTGTAAGTATTGTTTTCTACTTGGGAAATTCTAGATTAAATAGTTTTCCTTTCAAGTTTTCTTTTTCATGATTGCTAATCATGTTGTTGAACGTTTGAAAATATTGCTGGTTTTGATCAACTACTATGTAGTACGAAGTTCAAATATTTTTTCTTTGCCAAATATTACAAATCAGTTACTTCTTTCATCATGAAAGCATAGATGTGGGCACTCAGCTGTGAGAAAAGCAAAATAACTTGTGCATTCAAATACTAACGTAATTCTAATATTAATAAACGATGCAGTAATACTTGCTTTTCTCCTGTTTACTGCTGGCTTTTCACCTTTTTTCTAGGACAGATGTTCCCCTCATGCCTGTTATGGATTAGTTGGATAAATATTGGTTCATATTAAAATAACAGAAGAATAGCTATGCAGAATCAAATAAAGGATTTGTCAGGCCCGGTATCTGGTCCCTGAGAATAGCCAGTCGAGATTTGTCTAGGGAAGATTCAAGAACTGGGAGAAACAATGTAACAATACTCAACTTACGGGGCCAAAGAAGAGGGGTTGGATTTGATAAGAGTTGATGTTTTTTTCTTAAATCTTCTGATTCTTTTAGTACCTTAGATCTTTAATATCCTCAGTGTTTCAATGACATGCAAATGGTTAACATGAACATTTTATGAAAAATATCAAGAAATACCTGTTCCAAATAAATTAACTACTAATTTCTATGGATGCATTTGATTTTTAGACAGGGATTTTCCCCATGCATTTTCCCCATGGGAGTAGGGAGTGAGTGTTAATGTGGAGCTCAGCTGCCTGCTGTGGTTAAACTACAACACAGTGATACTTTTGTATTTGTCTGCCAAAATCTCTCTTTGGTCCTGTCTTTTCTAAGTGTAAGGCTTGCAGCCTATTTGACCTCTGTAAAGAAGTTCTTTCATAAATTTAATCGCGTTTTTTGTTGTCTTTGATTAACTTCAGGATCAGCATTTTTTAGACAAATGACCAGGATCTTGCACACTACTCAAGGATGCCAGTGTACCCTGGATTTAGTTATCTCATACAGTTTCACCTTCTCATTGACAAAAGATCTCACTGTATTTGAAAGCAGTTTGGTTGAAATGACTGCATTTAACATGTGCAGCTTTGCTTTAGCTGCCACTTTTACAAGATTAGTTGACCTAAGCAGCTGTGAAATTGCATAGCCCATCATAATTGGAAATTTGCTGTTCCAACATTTAAAAATGGGGGGATAGCTCTTTGGACATGGAGATATTATTTCTCAAAGGATATTAAGAAGGAAGTTTGAGTGTTTGGAGGACTACAATAAATGTTACGGGCATATCTTTATGCTTTTTTTCTAAGACCCAGAGGAAATGGAGTGAGAGGTTTCTGGTATGATTACTGTTATAGTGTACCTGGTCCACAGAATGCTGTGCTCAAACTGCAGTCACATACAAATGAAAGGATGAGTGTAGGTTTCTATAAAAAACCTGCTTGCTTGCTTTTAGTGTCTGTAATACATATAAAATTGAGAAGCTTTGAAATGGATTTTCAAAATGTAAGTAAAATATACAGTGCTTTAAAACATCTGGTTTTGTGTGCACGTAAGTACAAATATCTGCTCAAAAGAAAGACCGTTCCAATAGCCAGCTTTCTTTGAATAATTGCACCACGTTTAACAAACTTAGAAGGGTTTACCGTGTTTACAGAGATGAAGCTGCCTGCTTTGCTATTCAGAAGGGATTACAAGCATCTCGTAGTAACATCAAGTTATTTAAGCATAATGATATGGCTGACCTTGAACGACTGTTGAAAGAACAAGAGACTGAAGATCAAAAGGTACCATTCCTTTGAAGAAATATTTGTACTCTTTTGTGCCACCTCCCCAAATTTTTTTACTGAGCTGTGTAATTGAAAGGCTGCAGTGCTCAAAGGCAGTTACTTGTTTTTCATAACTCTCTATTGAGCACTGAATGTTGCTTATTTAATTAAGGTAATATTAAAAAAAAAATATTTATTTGCATTTGTCTTAACGCCTAGAACTGAGCTCACGGTCATTAGTAGCAGGGGAATATCTTTACAGTCAGATGACTGAAGTGAGATAATGTTTTTCTTTTCTTCAAATACTATTACAGAGCTTTTTTTTTTTGGATCTCTGAGAAATTTATATAACTGTATTTACCTAATAAATCATGCAACTTAATTATCACTTTGAATGCCACACTACAACATCAGCACAAAAATGGCTAGTCCTTTATAGAATCAATATGGTTGATTTTTTTCTTAGTCTTCCCCTATCATTCATTCATCTCCTAAGATGTTCTTTCTCTTGAAAAATTTGAGTCAGTTTGATGGCTTGCTTGCCATTCTGACAGTAATGCAAAAGGATACTCAAAAGCAGTTACTAGGATCAGGATCAGAAAGTAAAGATAACTTGATTAAATTAGTTTTAAAAGAATTAACTGAGTAGCTATCATGACTGTATGGTTTGTTCGCAGAATGCTGGCAAGTTACAGACAATTGAAAGGAAGCTGATTTTGTGATAAGACAGAAAAAGTAAAGTAGATAAACTGTCAATCAGCTTAACATCAGTGTAAATCAGTAATGGATCTGATTAATAGCAAATTTATGGATAACATACTAGTTAACATGCCTTCATGGAAGATACATATTGTCAGATAATCTTTACATGAGTTTTTAGATGTGGTTTTCAGGCTAATTTGTGTAGCACATTTGGTTTGCTAGAGCAGAGTGCTTTGAATTAGCTACATGGTTAAAGTTTCTTACTGTAATTAGCTGAATGTGAACATAAAGTTGGTGGGCAAGAGCTTAATATAGACCATGTGTGTAAGACTTACTGACTAGAAAAGGGTAGGTCATATCATTAAAGCTGATAAAGCCTGTAGAGCAGACTGTGACTAGTTTTGTACCTACCACACAGGAAAGTCAAATAGATGTTTCTGAATCTTTTTACAAGAACTGAAAAATGAAAGAAGTGTGACTAAATATCCTTGTTCAGAAAATAGCAATAAGGTTCAAAGTAAATAACCGAGGAATGGCATTTTAAAACAGCAAAACTGAAATTATACCAGTTGAAATTTAGCAGAAACAAGTGAGAGATACTTTAATGGTCTATATTGTATCCAGAGATGAGACAAGGACTTTGTAATGGGAGTGTTATGAATAC
This sequence comes from Oreocharis arfaki, assembly GCA_013398015.1. Classification (NCBI taxonomy): domain Eukaryota; kingdom Metazoa; phylum Chordata; class Aves; order Passeriformes; family Paramythiidae; genus Oreocharis; species Oreocharis arfaki. Next base: position 828,007 of record VZRR01001809.1, read on the forward strand.
TTTCGCGTTGTGTTTTACAGAGACAGTACTTGTAAGAAGTTTGTGCTGCATTGTGAATCCTGGTGCTCAAAACACTTGTTGAAAAGTCTTCTAAATGCTTAGACTAATGATGAGTATAATAGAGACCAAGATTTGTAGTATTTGTTCTGTAGTAACATTGGTTGTATTTTATTCATAAAGTTCAAATGGATTGGTTATGATTTGTTGCAAAACAAGGCGTCTTAAATCATATGTAGAAGTCAAAAGCTTTGAAATTGTTACAAAATAAATAAAAGACAAAAGTAGTCCAGTGAGGCATTTCAACTTTTGTTAAAGATGAAAAATAATAAGTTTAAACTTAAGTAACAGCTTATTTGAAAAAGAGGCCATTCCCTTCAAAAAAATATTCCCTATAAAAAAAAATTTAGAGCTTTGCTTGTTTAGTAACAATTGATAGAAAGTAAAACCATATCTTTCTCTGAAGAATCCTCGCAAGGCCCGTGTAACTCGGAGGTTTATTGTAGTGGAAGGATTGTATATGAACACAGGAGACATCTGCCCTCTTCCAGAGTTGGTAAGTGGTTTTAGTTTGCGTTTTGAACTGCATATGAAAGCATGTGTCTAATGAAATAATAGTGTTGTGTAAGCCTACATAGAAAAGCTCTGTGTGCAGTTTTTTATTTACCTTCCTGCTTTCTCACATGTTCATGAAATGGTGATGCTAAATCTTAACCGTGTTTTGAAACTTCTGATTAGGATTCTGAAGCTATTGAGACTTAGAAATGAATATCTGACTGTGGTCTTAATTTTTATCCTGTAAAATATACTATATTTTCAGCTACACTGTATGATACTAGATCATTAAACTAGGTTATATCTAAAAAAAAAAGGAAAAAAAATGTTTCAAAATAACCTTGATACAAATGTCAGAAGTAGTGACTCCAAGGGAAACATTTGCTGTTCAGCATAAAATGGCTTTTTGTGCAGGCTCTATTCTTGTAGATGATGGAAGAAATGGTATGAAAATGCATTGCCTTGAAAGTACTTGAGAACCTATTAAAAAAAAGGATTTTTTATATATGAACATATGTGAAATTTGTTCTAGTATTACATGGAGGAATAATTTTGAAGGCTTTAAAATTGTCTTCATGACAGAACAGAATTCTAGAACTGACTTTTATGCAGTATTCAGAATACTGTCCTTGTCTTTCTTTACCTTGTCTCTCCCATGCATTTTGTCACCAAATTCTGACTTGTATTTTATATAATTTTCTTTGTTTTAGATAAAATTGAAGTATAAATACAAAGTTAGAATATTTTTGGAGGAGAGCCTTTCCTTTGGAGTCCTTGGAGAGCATGGAAGAGGAATTACTGAACACTTTGGAATAAATGTATGTACTTTTTTGTTGTGAATGATGGATTTGTACAGAAACAAGTTGTGCAGTTGTTTTCTAATACCTGTGGCATTAACATATAGTTTTGTAGTGTGCAGTAGACATTTAAATACAGGGCATTTTAAAATACAGGGTTTTTTAAAATATAGTTTTTTCTTAGCAGTCCTAAAGCTTTCAGGTCTTGGCAGTCTTTCATGTGCTTACTTGAAATAGTTTTACTTATCTTTAGTGATAAAGATAACAAAAGAATTTTTACAATGCATAATTCTGTCCTTTTTTTTGACACTCAGTGAGATAATGACTACTGTCTTTTCCAGCCATATACACTTAAAAGTGTCACTCTGATACAGAAATATTTGAGGTCTTGGAGTAAATAAGAAAAATCTTTGCAGTGTATAGGCATCGCATTTTACTCGTATTGCCTTTTACTCCAGTGGGGAAAAACAGGATAAAATTTTCAATGGTTCTTTGAAAGATGTTATTGTAGTACTTTACCAGCAGATTAAGGCAAACTGTTTTTCCAAGAGATTACTTTTTATGGTGTTTATGCAGCTGAGGAGTACTTTGGAAATTCAAAATGGTATCTTTGCAGTTGCTTACTACAGTCCCCTGAGCTGAGGTAAAGGAAGAAGTGCTTTTTGTTTGCGAGTGTTCAAGTGTGGAGCATCTCTCACTATATTCTGACAGTATCTGAATTCAGCTTGGTAGTGAAATAAAAAATTCTGAGAATTCATCCTGTCTTCCCCTTTGTCCTGTTGTTTTCACTTAATAGCAGACATGGAGAAGAGAAAATTAATTCAGAAAAGGAAATAGTGTTACTGTGATACGTGCCAACTGCCATCTGATTAGCTGGCTTGTATGTTAAATTCCTTTCCAATTAATTGACTTTAACATTAAATTAATTTACAGACAAAATCTTTCAGAGCCTGGCAAAAAGAAAATATTTGCAACTAACAAGTGAAATAAGACAATTGTGTCTCTAATGTTCCGGCTATTTTAATTAGGTTTATCCGTAATTTTAATCTCATTTTACCTGCTACTGACTACAGTGGGGCTACTTGTAGTCTTAAAGGACACTGCATTGCTGAGTGCATTGTGGAATTGTCACCAGTATCTAAATAATTTGTTTTGTCTGTTTGTGTTATTAACATTGCAATGCCTGGAAGAGAGAGATCATATGGAATTTATTTACAGATCCATAAATCTCAATTTCCCAAAGTCCTTTCTGTGTTGCTTAAAATTACTATTATTTCAGTTGTACTTTCATTTTATTATGTCATAGTTTGATGGATCTTCTCTAGCATTCATAGTAATATGAAACAAGATATATTTTTATTAGATTAACTTATAAATGGTCTTGATGCAATCTAAAGCATCTTTTAATAATTTGTTGATTTAACTGACAGATTGATGATATAGATCTTATCAGTGCAAACATGGAACATTCACTGGCTTCTATTGGTGGATTTTGCTGTGGAAGATCTTTCATTATCGACCATCAGGTAAGACAGATCTCTTTTCAAATAGTCTGGCACTGTTCGTTACTTACATATGAGAGTTAGTTATTAATATCAATTTGCAAGTATGATATAGATGATTATGCAGTATTTGATTCTATACAGAAACTGTCTGGTTCTAAGAAATATTGTAGATGAATTGGAGACCTGCTTTTAAATCCTTACATGTACCTGCAGGTGTGGAGGAGAGATTGTTTATATGTACATGAATTAACTTTTAAAACATCGTCTACATTACTGTTAAAAAAAAAAATTTTTTTCCCTTTTCTCTCATAGCGATTGTCTGGTCAAGGCTATTGCTTTTCTGCCTCCCTACCTCCTTTGTTAGCTGCTGCTGCTATTGAGGCTCTGAATATTATGGAAGATAATCCAGGTACTTAATTCAGTAAAATGTTATCCTTCAGTCTTTCTTCACCCCAAACTAAAAACTTCAACTTCTCCCTACTTTGATTCCTCACCTTTTTACTCTGATGTCCTCTTTAATTTTTTGCTAATTAATTTTGCATGCATGCTTTTTTCTTCATGGTATTTCCCATTCTGCTTTTCTTCTTCAGTGTTTCCTTCCCTTTCCTTCTTACAGCTGAAAATAAGCTATTTATTTGAGGCTAGGAGGGACACAAATGGTTTTTAAAAAGCAAATAGGAAATTTTTAGTTTGCTGTTTAGATCAGTGATATGCCTCTTCCTTTAAAACATTTCTTCAGCACAAATGAAGGAAGAGAAGGTTAAATAGAAACAAATGGTAATATGTTTCCTCAGGACTGAACAACCTTCTCCTTTCCACTTGCACTATGTAATTAGTACTTTTTCCTTCTCTAGTTAAGCATTCAGGCAAGAATCTCAGGAACGATCAGGGTGCAAACGGCCTGTGGTTTAGCAGGACCAAATACAGGGCATTTGTATAAAGTTGGCAAACAGAATTTTCTGCTCTAGGAGTCAACTAGAAAAGCCCTTAAAGATAATCCAGTTCCAACACCCTTGCCATCAGCAGGGACATCAGGACCCGGAGCCCCATCCAACCTGGCCTTAAAAAATCTTTTTTCTGTCCATGAATTAAGCCCAGGCCACGGCAGTGCCCAGTCCTAGCCACTAGAACACCTGGGAAAGAATTTTACATGTATTTTTTTTTTTTTGGAAGTGGAGGGGCTGAGAGGTACATGAGGACAAAGTCGGACAAATTGTGTATATTTGGTTTTAACCTTCATTTGCATCAACAGATTGGAGGACATCTGCAGAGATGCAGTATTCAGTTTGTGACAAATAAATGAAAATTACTGGGTAGCCCATGCCCAGTCCTCTGAAGTGAAATAGAATCAAGAAAAAGTAAGAGTAGGTTACAGGACTGTTAGGTGTAGTGTAGAGTTAGCCGTCACCAAGGAAAAGAGCCACAGCTAGCAGATCTAGGAGTCAGTTTCCTCTTTAAGAATCTGCAGTGAATTGGGGATAGGATCAACGAGCAGCGTCTGCATGGCAATAGATATTTATGGATATTTATAAATTGGACCTGCCATTTCAGTCCCATTACAAAGCCTTTATGTCATCATTTCCATATGGTCATGAACAGCAGCAGCTCCATGTGCAGCTGGAGTAATGAGATAAAGGGAAGTAGTGCATTTGTCAGGACTTAAAAGCTTGTTATTTCGTGGCAGAAGTGGGAATCGGAAACATTAAGAAAAGTAGTAAAGAGACGTAGTAGTTCAACAGATATATATACGTTTGATTCCAAATGCTATATTTGAAATCTCAGAGAAATATAAAGTAGAAACAGGAAATCTAAGCCTTTTCTTTTTCTGTTTTGTTTTTGATTCTTTTTGTATTGTTTTGTTGTTGCTTTTTGTGTGTAGACATTTTTCAGACTCTCCGGGCTAAATGCGAACGAATTCACAAAGCTTTACAGGGGTAAGTGTGGGGTTTGGGGCTTTTTAGGCTTTTATTTGGCTATGCCTTTATAATACCAAGAACTCTTTAAAGAACTCTTTTTGCCTAAATTTGTTTCTGGTTTTACAGCTGCTTAGACTGGGATATGTACACTCAGTTATGTATGTATTAAAGGAGGAAAATTAGTCTTTTCCAACTGTCTCTGTTATGCTACTAAAAAGAGTCCAAGTTTTTTAAATCTCTCACAGGTTTTTAAATGAGATTATACCTTAAGGCTAGCAGGGAAGTCTGCAATCTCTAACACATTAAAATCTTTAGGAGAGTGTGATAGCTCTCAACGACCCGCAGAGTTGATAAGCATTTTGAAAATTGTCTGAATAAAAGCATTTGGGATGAAGCTTAGCAGATACTCTTTCAGACAACCCAATGCATCTTTCAGTCACCTTGAATACAATGTTGTTCCTACATATTTGACTTGAATGTTAAAACAGTAATAAAGTACCTGTTGTTCTGGAGGCACATAGAAAATTGCTATCTGAAAAATAAGGTTTAAAATTTCCTAACACTCTGTAGTTTTAAAAGATGGCTATACTGAGTAACTGCTTTTTTTTCCTGTCAGACATGGACACTAAAAAGATACAGAAATTGCTGTGATAGTCAACAATCATTTAATGTGCAGTAATTGTGCAACTGTATTTTACAATTCTTCTTCCTCAACAATTTTCTGTTGCATATTACGGAAATTAATAATGTTTAAAAACACTCATACAAAATCTCCAGTGCATGATTGATTATACTAATTTCTTTGGGATGGTACTACCATGAAATGAGCCCAGTCTTCTTAAAATGTGTGTTAGGCAAGCTTATCAAAGTCCTGAAGTCAAAATTACACCCGATACTTGATATGCATTTATATGACCTGTGAATTTTGGGGACCAGAGGTCTTGCTTGGATATTGGATACAGAGTTTTGGATGGGAATAACTCAGTCCTCAATGTGTGTGATGTGTCAGGACAATGACAATCAAATGTCAGTCATTCAGTCAAATTCTAGAAACCAAAATAACAACTGTTTCTACGTACAGATGAAGGAACAATTCTAGTCATCTCACTAATTTTAGAAGAGCTTCTGACTAAGTGACAGACGATGCTGTAAAGATTTTCTACAGGAAATAATGTAAAATCATAAATCTTGCCAAATCTTGCAAAACCTCCCAGCAAAACCTTTGTTCCTTCTTATCCCTTAAGTGATAAAAAAGTATATTATTATTCTTAATGTAGACTTGAAAGACTTGACCTAGCTAGCTGTGTTTTTATCAGCAACTTACAGGCCTAACACAGACATTTCTCTTAAATCTTTGTAAGGATTCTTTAAGAATTTTTGAATGATTAATCCTTTTTGCAAAAGGATGAGTAACTATTGTTATACAAACTTATTGAAACTCCTTAGAAAAGACATTTTCTTGATAAGTCTTGTTGTCTTTATATAATACAAGCTGAAATGCACATGTTTTGTCTGCATTAGTATCAGTAAAGTGAAATATCCATCTTTTCTCACTCACCACCTAGAAAGGGGAAACACTTGTTATCTAGAATTTCAACATGTCTTCAAGTAGGATGTACATCAAAGGCTTTTTATTTGTTTTAGGATTTCTGGTTTACAAGTAGTGGGAGAATCTTTTTCTCCAGCATTGCACTTACAGTTGGAGGAGAGCTGTGGATCTCGAGAGAATGATGTGAAGTTACTCAAAAGAGTTGTGGATTATGTAAGTGTCCCCACTGTAATTAAAAGATATAATTGACTTTGAATGTTAGTAATAAAGGAAGAGTAGGGAGGCTTGTTGGGTAACTTGTGGAAATATCTTGCAGGAATGCTTCAAGAAACTCAGTTTCTTTGCTGATTATACTGCTCTATTAAAGATCATCTTCTAACCATTTCTTGCTGCTGATAGTTAGGTCCGTAGCTCTGGATTTAAAAGTATATATTAGACCTTTTACTTCAGGAAATAGTTATTTCCTGTTATCTATTTTAGTGCTCAAATCTGCATATAAAACTAGTGTTTAGACAAGTTTTATAACGTTAATAAGAACAGGGTTCTGGAGGTTCACTTTAACCATTTAAGGTCAGCCTTTGCTACCTTGAGTTTGTGAACTTGTGTTTTTTGTGTGTGAACAATCTCATATTTTATATGTAGTATTTTCCTCAATACATATTGTTTCTCTTTGTCCCACATGAGGAGGTGAGGGTTGATGGAAAGCTTTACATGTCAGGTGGCAGGTAAACAAGACTACACAACAAAGAGAAATTCTGAAGTTAATTTCCTTGTAAATATGCTTAAATATTATTTAGTTGCTTGATAAATACGGTATGTTTGCCTGATTACATGGAGATGAAAACTAAAGACACTGCACCCTAAACTGTTTTATGTGTTAAAGCTGTATTGAAATTAGAAATGATTTTGCACAACCTTCCCAACCTCCATTTGGGAAAGAACTTGGATTTATCTTGACACCAGATTATTAAAAGCTAGTTATATGTATTTGGTACTCAAAATGATAAGCCATCAGAAATTGCCATGTTGACTGCTGTATTTTCTTTATTTGTAGTGCATGAATAGTGGTATTGCGTTAACACAGGCGCGCTATCTGGAGAAAGAAGAAAAATGTCTTCCTCCACCCAGGTTAGCAGAAAATTATTGTGTTACTTGATTTTTATTGGGTATGGCTCTCCATATCTTTTCATACAATGATGGAGTTTTGTTCAGTGTACTGGATTGAATGGTTGGTTCTTGAAAAAATGGGAGAGGCTCCATTTTTGAGGTACATATTCAGTGACTGTTACAGGTGGCTAGTACCATGACATAACTGTATCAAAACTACCTGTATCTTGGGGATCAGCATGTAGCCTGTTAGCAGGCACATTTCCATGATCTGCACCTCTGTAGGTAAAATGATAGCAGGTTTCTGCAATATGTATGGCAGGGTGGCAGAGTGGGGGCAAAAAAGTAGTTTGACTACATCTCTTTAGTCATATGTCTTGTTTCTGGTTGAATTTGAATTTGTAATTTCCCTACAGATAGTGATCTCAATATGTTGAAATTAGTATGAAACAATTCTAAAGCTGAAGGCTAGGAGTAAAGTTTACTCTGTGTGTTTTGGTTTTCTTTTTCTAGTATTCGAGTAGTGATAACAGTGGAACAAACAGAACAAGAACTGGACAGAGCTGCATCACTTCTTAAGGAAGCTGCACAGTCTGTGTTGAATTAGACTGCTGTTTTTGGATTCCTCTTTCCCTACATTATCAGGATAAGTGTTCTACACTGTGTAGTGACTTCCAGATTCTTCCACTGATGGCATTGAAACCTGACTAGCAAAACTGTTCTAGAGTGGTACAAATGCAGAGAGGGGAAGAATGCTGAATTTTGGACTTGGTGAATGACACAATGTTGTTCAAATTCAAACTCTACCATTTATTAGCATTACTTAAAATGGGGATATTCACTATTGCATTCATGACTCTTTCATATGTTTAATATAAAAAGCTTTAAATTTATTTCCTCAAACTCTTAAACATTCTCAAAAATGTGTATGAACATTCAGTTTCACTCCAAACCATGTAAAAATGTATTGTTTTCCCTGCATTTTCTCAGAATGTGGGAACTTTGAATCAGTTTCAAGGAATTAATTCTCCCTGCCTTCCAGATGAAAATACACTGTTCCTAATACTTCCTCCAAAAGGGAGAAAATAACACATTAAGATACAATTTTGTGCTACATTATGTCATTTATTATTGAATTGTAGGAGGGAGGAACTTAAATTCTTTTTGTTTATGTATCTTTCTCTAACGATTTTTGGCAGCCAGGTTTTCAGAAAGCCTGGTCAGAGAATTCTATTGTCTAACCAGTAAATTCATATCAAATACTATTTGCTTCCTGCATTCCATATGTAATTATATGCATGTTTGATATTATGGGTGGGGTTTTTCATATTATTAACTTTAAAATATCTCAGTTCAAACCTCTGAATTGTGAAACTTACATAATTCCAATGTAGTATGTTCAGACAGGGGAGCTTTGTACCAGTCTTGAAGAGGAATAAGTAACATGGAAAATGTACCAAGATTTTGAAACAGCAACTAAATACTAGCTTAGTCAAACTGCTTTTAAGCAGAAAGATGATGTGTGCTTAATCTCTAAACATATATACCTTAGAAGGGAAGACTCACAGATAACTACTAAGAGTTTAGATGGTACAAATACTACTGAAACGCAGCTCAATCTGTGCACATAAAATTCCCGAGTAACTTGACAGTAATATTTGGAGGTTGTGCTGTCAGGATTTTAAGTAAGCACAGATGGACATTAGATATATGGACACTTTACTTCAATCAGGAAACGGGTAAGGAAGTATGTACCTTTTTATAGAACAAAAAATATAGCTTTTTATTTCAAGATTTTGCTTTAGGAATGCCTGTCCAAAAATTTTGTATTCTGCCTAATATGTGTTATTTTGTACTTATGTGCCTTTTTGGTTTCTGTGACAAGGATTACAGGACTTTTTTTGAGAAACATCATTGTTGAATATAAAGTTAATCATGTTTGATTCAGATTTTTACTTACACAACTGGATTTTGTAGCAACGCAATATATGATTGACCATATATTATTGAATATTCTACATTAGGTGAGCATAGTCTATGTTGCCTCCAGTTCATAGAGACTGTTTCTATGCTGGCTTTCAAAACTTCAGTTTTGCACATTCAGATAGAACATCTAAAGTTGTGTTGGGGCACTTCTGTGATTGTTGCTTGACATTTGAAATAGTCAAGTCATTATCTGTGCCATGTAGAACAGCCTTCATCCCAATGTGAAAGAGTCTCTATTTCACTGACATTTATGTTTTCTCTGTTAACTGCGAGTAAAAGCCAGTGAGAAGCCAACAATTTAAAAGAGGAAAAGATGTGCAGAAACTGACTCCCATTTTACAGACTCAAACTGAAGTGCGGAACAGTCATCTTGAAGAGCCTCAGATGCTGTGAGAAATGGAAATTAAATGTTATCCCTCTACTTTGAGCTTTTGAGCCATTTTTGGCTTGATAATTGAAACCTGCATATTTGAGTAAAGTCAAGCCTTTGATGTATAAACTTGGAACAAATGAGGTACTTTGATTCCAGTGCAGCATAATAAATGGTTTTGGAGTAAAGATAAACCTGGGAAGGTAAGCAAATAACAATTGGCATTGAAATCCTAGGTTGCAAAATCTGTCTTTAATTCTTGCATTTTATTTTAGGTTGTCTGCAAATGGGGTGGAATTTTTGTTGTGCTTAAAGAACTAGCAATAATTTTTAGATACATGGATTTGTGTTGTTATTTTTGTTCTTGGTTTGTTGGGTATTTTTGCTTTTAAATGCAGTGATGACAGCTAAAGTAGCAGGAAGCAGAGTGAAATTTCTAGCAATTTCAAAGCTGTGATGAAGTAGTTCTGATGAAATAAGTTCAAAAATGTTGCTAAGAGATGCTATAATCTGATTCATTTGACAAACACATACCCACCATTAAAACATTGGTAAAACTGCCTTTGTCCTTTTTTATTGTTTACCAGTGTACAGGAAAGAAGCATATAGATCACAGTAAAGTGAATACTTTGGTTGATAGCAGTTGAAGTGCTGTTGTAATGTGTGTTTTACTGACAGGTTGTGTGCATGGTCTCTGTGAGAAATTAAGACACTTATGACATGTAACTGGTGGAGAGGGATATTCCTGGTCAGTTTAAGCGTGTTTGGCTCCTCTTCATTTTGACTTTTTTGATAAATTTCTCTGACATGGCAAGCAGATGAAGAAATGAGTGGCTCTAGGGAAAAATGTTGATTGGGGTTAGGGGGACAGCAGGTGATTCTGATTAAACTTCTGACATTTGAAAAATCAGAAGCCTCTTAAGATGCTTGACTGCCCAGTGCTCTTGGCTGATAAATAAATGAACAAATCTGTGTTAGTTGCTTTGTAGTTATGTTTGGTTGAAGTCGGATTTTTCCATCCATTTCTTTAGATGTGGGCATGAGACTGGAGTTGAGTGGAAAGTTATTAAGTAGGATACTGTCAGATGAATCAAACACAAAGACCCTATCCCAAACTTCAGAGTATCTTTTGAAAATAAATTTTATTTCAATCAATTTACGTATTTTGCTTTGCCAAATGTTTGGAACAGAGTTTCAGCTGAGTGGATAAGAAATCCAGTATTTTAAATAGTGACCAAAAATAAGTGTTGTTAAATTTTTTTAAATTGACGATTAATATCTGGTAGTTGAGAAGGAGGTCATTTTAACTGTAAAAAATTGGCCATTCATTGAAATTGTCTTGATGAAAGCAATTTTTTGCAGTATACGGGGACTGGGATGGACTGGAAAGAATTTATATTTTGAAGGTATTTTAGCTTGAAGAAACATGTCTACATGATATATATATTCTTATTTTATACAAAGAGATTTATTTTCCTTGAATATTTAAAAATAAATGATTGCTATTTGTGTAGTTTCATGGTTTTTATAGGAAAAACTACAGATGCCTTTTCTGTTTATTATAGTAATCATTATTTTTGGATAGGAGGAGAAATGCATAAGGAGGGTATTAAGAAAGAAAGAGACGTATGGCTGAATAACTTTGATTTTATTTCTTTTCACTTTTGAAATATGAACCCAGTCAATGCACAGAATGGTGTACTGTCTCCTTTCTGTCACTCCATCTGGACTTTATTATTTTAAACAGGGTTGTGGAGTGTTGGCATTCACTGATCTATGAAGTTGCTACCGCAAAAGTGTCTTGCATCTTAAAATGACTAGAGAAGTGCACATGTAAATGTACAGAGCTGTAAATGCTGCTTAAATAGAGGAAATATTTACAACTAACACATAAAGCATTTGTACATTAAACTGTTTCAGTGTCCTAATAAAAGAAAGTCTCTGGATAACATTTCTCCTTGTGTTTTTATGTTCTTTGGCAGTTTTCATGGTAATAAGGTATTGGACTTAACTCTGTCTTGCTGTTGATAGATTTTCCAGATTTTAGTTTCCTGTTCATTGTGTACTAGGTAATTGCAAAACATATGTAGTAGAAGTCAGAGAAACTACTAAATCTGCTGAAGAGTACCTATCAGGGAAGGACAGTTTCACCATGTCCAATTTCTAATACTTAGGTAGCATACACTTGCTGAAAACCGCTGTTGGAAGCTGGACAGTGGGCCACATACAGTTTTGTTGTGACTCAGAATAGAATTTCTGGTGTATCAACAAACTTGAGTCTGGATGGCATACGCCCTAGCTTTGAGACACCTTTACAGAATAAAATACTGCAATTTTGTCTACCGTGTTTTATGGATAAGATTTCTCTATCTTCCCCTGCTATTAGAGGTGTTACCACTTACCTCTGCATGCTGTTTGTATAACCAAGTTGCATTTTCCAGTAGAGGATTGAGAGCTGGCAAAAACCAGTAAGTATTGAAGTTGAAGGAACACCTTAAGTAGAATTGGAAATGTGTAATCCAGTGTTTAAGTTACATTTTGTGTAGGCCAAAAGTAAGTGTTGTCTCACTCTAATCAGCATTTGTCTGGTCTCCACAATTTAAGAACAGCTCCTGTTCTGGTCTCCACAATTTAAGAAAGACAAGGACAGATTGGAGAAGGTCCAAAGGAGAGCCATGAACATGGCCAAAGGGCTGATGAACCTGCCCTGTGAAGAAAGACTGAAGGACAATTTTCCACTGTGTAGTTCTTACACAGTGTCTACAAAGAGAGCAGAAGCTCTCTTCACAATAAGCCACGTGGAGAATAAGAGGGGCAATATAATCATAGAATGGGTTGGGTTAAAAAGGACCTTGAAGATCATTTAGTACCAACTAGACCAGGTTACTCCAACCCCCATCCAGCCTGGCCTTGAACGGTGCCAGGGATGGGTCATCCACAGCTTACGTGGGAAGTATAATAAAATTATTAAGGTTGGAAAAGGACCTCCGAGATCATCAAGTACATCCTTTGACCAAACACCACCATGTCAAATAGACCATGGTATTAAGCGCCATGTCCAGTCATTTCTTGAACACCTCCAGGAGTGGTGACTCCACCACCTCCCAGAGCAGTCTGTTCCAATGTTTGGCAACCCTTTTCATGAAGAAATTCTTTCTGATATCCAACCTGAACCTCCCCTGCACAGCTGTTCACCAGCTTGGCAAGCTAATGAGCAAAGATGCTCTTCCCCTTGTCTGACAGATGGACCCCATCAGCCCCCAGCAGACCTGGTTTCTCAGGGTGAGTCACGTGGAACCTGATATGTACAAGTTGCATGGGGAAAGGTTTCATCTTGATATACTTTACGGTGAGGAGAATGGTCAGTCACTGGAAAGCAACTTCCTTACGGATTATGGGAGATTTTCAAGATGTGGGTGGGCAGGGTGCTGGATAATTTCATCTAGGCTCCCTTTCTCACAAAAGGTTTGACCTGATGGTCTTTTGAGGCCCCTTCCAGACTGGACTGTTCTGTGATTCTGTAGTTCTGTGACTGTAATTCAGAACAGGAAGTGGAAATAATTTTTCACTATGTGGTCTAATTAAAATTGGATTTTGTTTGGAGCAAGCCCATTGTTGATTACCAATGTCACAGTAGGTGTTGAGAGAATGCATGAGCACGAATTTAAACTCTGTGCATTACCGTAAGTACAAGTTAGGCTGATGATTGAGAGGATAAAAAAAGGTAATGGAACACCAGCACATCATGATAACCTGAGTGGTGACTTTGAATTCCTTTCATCATTTTTAGTGCTTTGGACTTTTTCTGTTCTTTCACATAATGAGGTAAAGAAATTGCTATTCTCAACAGTCAGTTGATCAAATACAATTTTTTTTTGTTTTAACTTTGTCCAGGATGATATTTTTTAATAAGCTAGCTTCAGTTCTGTGTATCATGTTTGTATGGGGTAAAGTTTTGCCTTAGTCTCAGTAGTGAATGTGAACTTTAGTTACAGAATCTAAACATACCCCTTTACCTTTGTATGCAACCTTTAGGCTTAAAATATTAGTATATAAGTGGCCTTTAAAGTAGCTGATAGTAAGGAATACTCAATGGTAATGAAATTCCTATCTATCACAATTCTGATAGAATATTTTATTGGTGAAATACTATAGGTCTACTTTTTATCCATCTTTAGGTTTTCAAAAACAGGCTACATACAATGAATTGCTACTAAACAGTAATCAGCATTTGCAAGAATAAATTTCCTGACTTCTTCATGGATAAAAGAACTAGGCATGATTGTTTTACTAAATTTTCTTATTAAAAATTTTTAATAAACAAATTTTAAGTACATTAACTGCTCAACTTTAAAAACTGCTTAACCTTTATTGCTGTTTTGAGAATAAGAATTTTAAACTGTTTAAGGATTTTTAAATATTATAACTTTTAAATAGGTTGTTTTCTTGTTTCTTGAATCTTTTGCTATTTCCTGCATTTTTGTTTTCCAGTCATCTTCCTGCTTTTTGTACTTCCAAAACTAAATGCATTGTTAGATACTTGAAAATTGCATGAGCAGTGAGTGTTTGCTTTAATATGATGGTAGAAATTAATTTGATTTATTTGACAATGACGGTGAAAATGTAATGACCTAGTTCCTTGGTGCATAGTGCTGGTGAATGCTAAGTGTAAGCTGAGGTCTGTGGAAACACATGAATACTCAAGGTGTCAGTGATCACCTCTAGGTACAGAAGGCCAATTTTTCCATTTTAATATTTTTCCCAATTTGAAACCATAGAGTTTAAATGTGGGTAAAATATCCAGCTGCATTGTCAGACATGCTGGAGTTACAGGTGAAAAAGGGAAACATTTTTTGAATACTATGAAGTTAAGACAGTGGAAGGTAGTGGTGTTTTTTGCAAAGGTGGAATTTGGTAGTATTTGAGGAGCCTTCCGTTTGAACAGAAAACACAAGTGCTCATTAGGTGCTGGTTAAGGGTGGTAAGGTACTGCAAGGTGCTAGCTACAGTGGAGCTGCAGTGAAGAAAATAGCATGATCCTTGTTATCATTAGTAAGGAGACTAATTAGAAGTAACAGTTCTGTCTCCAGAAATGTTCACCCATTGTTGGTCCCTTCAAAGTCTAGGCAGTAACAATGTACACTGGAGAATGGTGAACTTGTACTGCGAATTGTCACATAATCAGAAACTGTTCTCAGGATAAAATAGTGTCTTACCTCACAGCAAAATTACATGCAACTGCATTGCAGAGAAACTAGCAAATGACTGAAGTTATAGATACTTTTTGTAACCTGGGGGAAGAATTTGGTGTGTTATTTCAAAGGGAATTTATTAAGTATTCACACATCTTTCTATAAATACATTTTTTATGCTGGGCTGAGGAAAGAGATCACAGAATCACAGAATATCCTGAGTTGGATGAGTCCTACAAAGGTCATCTAAATCCAACTCCTTGACCTGCACAGTACAGCCCCAAGAATCACACCATGTGCTTGAGAGCATTGCCCAAACGGTTCTTGAACTGTCAGGCTTGTGCTGTGACCACTTCCCTGGGGGGCCTGTTCCCACAGCCCTATACTTTCAGTAAACAAGAGTAGTCTCAGAAGAATCCTTAGACTGCTAGTACACAATGTTGTGTGTTTGTCTATCATCCCTTAAAGGGAGTATTGATGGACTTGAGAAGACAAGTGAAGGAAGAGGACATAATGCACCCATGAAGACAGGCTACATGAATTCACAAAGAAGTACTTAAATTAACAAGCTTGGTTTTTTTGCGACTGAATGATTATGTTGGTGATGTTTCCCACATGTCCGCATTCAAGTGTCTAAGCAATATGCTCAGTAGCTATTAGAGATACTTTGGTCAGTTAAATCTACTCATTTTTATGAATCCTGCATCTACTTGAAATGTCTCAGCTACATAGAGATGACTGGAAGGAAATATATATTACTACTTTGAAGTGGCAGTTATTATCCTTCCCATAGAACAGCCTATTAGGAAAAGTGCTCTGCAGCAGAAAGAATATATTTTTTGTGATTAAGGAAAATATTTCACCACTTGTGGTAAGTAAAAATAAATAGAAATGCATGTTTTTGTGATATGAAAGAGAAAATACACTTTTTTCCCCCCCTCTTACTGCATCTCAAGTTTTTCTTATACCAGCAAAGATGAATCATGTGAATGACATGCAAAAACATATATAGCATTGAAGCAAATGCAGTTAAACTTCTCCTGCAACTGCTTTTTAAAAGACATATGTATATGTATATTTTGTTTAGGTATCTGCAAGAAGACGCACATAATCTTGCATATTATCAACAGCTGAAATTTGTGATACTGTAGCTTGACCTCAGGGATGTAGGTGTGTGAGAGAAGTCTTCATCAAATGACTACAGCGATCTAGCAAGCTGTCAGTTCAGTCATATAGGGAAAGAGAAACTTTTAAAGCTTGTAATTAGATCACATGTTGTTTTCTTTGTATTTATGATCAGTTAAATTAATATGTATTGTGTTTAAATTTTGAAAATATACATGTCTGTTTAATATTAGCTTTTAATTTATGTTAAAACTTATTCTAAAGTACTGATATATACCAACTTTATTATTAGCATGGGAGAATCCTTAAAACAGAATATTAGGAAATATTTTAACACTCTGAAAGAGTTTGACTTCACTGTTCCTTTACGTATGAGCACATGAAATGTGATACATGAAATGTGGTAAATGAAATCATTTTACTCATTCTTGTGTCATTATCTTTAAAATTTATATTCTGGATTGGGTTCCTATCTGGAACACGGTTACTGCTGTCCAGAGTTTGTGAAGAGTAACAGGATTCTTTGTGGCAGAACTTCATGAAACTAGTAATTTGCAAGGTGGTTTTAAATTAGACAGAAATATTTTGCTTGTTTCCAGTATTAGCCAGTAAGTAAGGTGTCTGGCACCAGTTCTCTATAGAGCAACTAAATCATGAGGTATGCCAGGCAAATTTGGTGCACTGTGTAGTGATAATTCTGAGTATGTAGAATTCCTGCTTCACGGAAGTGACAGTATTGGTTTCCACTGAAGCCACAGTTTCACTGGTTTTGTGCATTTATTACTGCTGATGCTCACCCCATAAGGGAAGTAAACTGATGATCTCATTGTGTACATAAATTGCTGTTTGATCTGTCTGTACACCCTTTTAGCCAGGTAAACCATATACAAACCTAATACTGTAGGATAAGAGCATTTTTCAATATTCTGATCCTAATCCATAAACTGTAGCTAAGACTAACTATGCTGAGCATTGATGTTGCATTTCACCATCAGAGTACAGGTGTGTCTTAATTCTGACTGGGAGGTGTGAGCCCTCTTGGCCAACTGAACAATGCTGAATCTCTCAAGGTCTATCCAACTGACTTGTTTCGTTTTCCTTGGGTTTTGGCCTTTTGCAATTATTTACCAGTCTGAGTTAGAATAGGTTTTCACTCACGTAAGCAAGACAAGACTTATTTTTATGAGATTTGTCAAAAGTTCCTGAGAAACACAAAGGACATGAGCAAATTGGTGTTGAATGTTTTGTGCAGTCCTGTTATTAACTGCTGCACTGGTTGGCTTGAAAACTGTAATATGGGAGGCAACTGCAGTATAACAGTATAAGCTAGATGAAAAAAGCAGTTCTTTTACCCTCAGGCAGGTGGTTGTGTCTTTGACCCAATATAGCTTCTTTAATCATTTAGCTACACAGCAGATCTGAGAAGGCTCCAGATGGAGACTGAACCTACGACCCCCTGACATAAAAACATCTATGATACCAATTACACCATCTGTTGGTCATAAAACCACATTCTCTATCTTTTCTTGGCTCTTGTGTTATACAAAAGCTGAAGGGTGATATTTGGAGCTGTTTGAGTTTATCCATGCAGTTTAATGCAGAACACATTTTTTCGCAGAGAGAGAGAACAAAGCACAATAGCACTAAAGTTCAATCTACATTCTCAGTCAGTGAAAACAAAAATGAAAATAAAAACCAGTTGTTTGAGTCATTATTTATACCCAAACTATGGCTTCAATTGTAGTTTTTTCACAGCTCTTGTGATTTAAAAAAACCTAAAGAACAACTTCTACCACCATTGTCCCAGCTTCTGAGGGCCCTGATTTGAAACAAGATGTGTAATTGTAAATAGGAAATTATGGCAGCATTGAGGAATATGCAGATCACATTATTAGCCAATATGTGCCTAATACTATACTTAGGGGTTTGTGTTGGGTGGTAGTATTTTAGAAATGTGTATTATCTTAGTGTGGAGTACTGGAAAGCTGGAAATTTAACCAGTCTATTCACGTACGCTCAGAATCCCTCTGGATATAAGTCTCTCCTTTCTGAGCTTTCTGTTCAGGCTCATCAAACTATTATTCTGAAATCCTTAATAGACTTTGAAATGGCATCTCAATTTTTTTCCTCTTACCAGTAAAATAGCCCTAGGTGATTTATTGTGGCCATCAGAATAAAGAATAAGGTACTGACATACAAGGTGTCATATATTAGAGACAAAACTGATGGCATAGGTCCATCAAAGCAAGGAAATAAGAGGAAGTGTGTTAGTGGTGCAAAATGGGTAGCTGTGATGAGGTAGGATTAACATTTTTAGGAATGTTGTGTTCAAATAATAAAAATTTTAATTGTCTGTAGTGGATTGTAGTTCTAGATAGTAATCGCTGCTTATGGAGACTATATGATCAAATTGTCTGACTGCTTTTGCTCATATTGTCTTACAGCAAGAAGAGTTTGGATATCTTTCTTATCATATGGTCGTGTGTTGATAGGCACGCAAAAAGAATAGAAAGCTACTGCCAGAAACACACATGACCTATGCATTCTGGTACCGCGTCTGATGGATAGCTCTGTGCTTTGCAGTCAATGAAGTCCCTACAACATTGCTTTTTAAGAAACTTTGTGCTCTAATACCATCATTTATCTGTCTAACACAAAAATAAATGTTTGCTTTATTGCATCAGTGATCTAGATATACTGTGTAGGCAGGGAAAATAATTCTTAAAAGAAAGCCCCAAATCCCCGCACCTGGACGGTCCTTTTATGTTATGGAAGCTAGCTTCCTATGCTGAGAATGAAGCAGTGAATAAAGCACAGTTGACTTTACTGTTAATAGATTGATTTTTTCATTATTGCACCATCATTACTTTTTAATAAACCATCTTTTTCTTTCAAAAAAAAAATCCATATAATGGAAGGGAAAGAGCTGAGAAGTGAAACAGATAAGTTTCTGTAGAATCTTTGTCAGTGGTCAGATGGAGGAAAAGATTTGAGTTTACTATTTTGAGATATTCCTTTTGTGTACATTTCCATAGAGATATACCACAGACTTGGAAAATACAATTGGCTGTGTTGAAGCCAAAAAAAAGACATGAAAAAGTGACAAAAGCACAATTCAGATACATTTTTCTTCTGCCATCAGAACAATTGGGCATCCTGTCACCAGAACCTTTATCCTTGGTTAATAGTAACATGTCCCTTAAAAGTTATTTTCATGGGTTTTGATAGAATCTATACATGATGGTGAGTACATAATGATATAAAATATAAATAATGATGATTGTCCTTAGTTCAGACTCAACTTAGTTGTATTCATCTTCATAAACAAACTGTGAGTCTTCAGTGTTTGTTCATGTCAGTGAAAACCACTTCCTGGTGATACAATTTAGCATTTCAATGTGGTCGCAGGGTGATTTGTTATTATTTTATGTATTAACAATAAGACTCATCTTGCTGTTTTTATAAAAATTACCTTGGAAAGGATCACAAAAGGCTCTGTAATCTGTTTTGAAGCAGAATCAAGTATATATCAATAGTTGGCAGTAAAGTCTAGTCTTAATCTGATAGTAGAACATTTCTGCTGAACACAGTTAATTAAAGACCAATCATACAGGATCCAGGTCTGTCTGACTAGGAACTTGTTATCAGATTGCTGTCTACAGCAGACTCAGGAACACCTATAAGAAAGATGACTACCTTGTTAAGAGCATCCTTTCTGCTTTTTAAGATCTTGATAATCTTAAATGTGAAAAGGACATTTTTATTAGTAAAATCCTGCAGTGCTGATCTCATTTCCTTTACTTAATATCACTACAAATAATGCAAAATATATTCTACTATCTGAATATCCTTCTTGTAGTTCTTTCCATGTTTGGAAACATTGTGTGCTGCATATCTACGTGTTCCCTTATGCTTCCACATTACTTTTTAACTCTCAATATGTTAGAATTAATGCAACTAAAGCTTGGCAGAGAAGACTTCACTACTTGAGTGGAAAAGGAAGGATTTGTTTTTGTGTAGATGAAGACCAGTCTTCTGAAGCAGAGATTGAATGTCAAAGTGGTTTGAGTTTTAATATCCTGATCAGACATGAAGGTTTTATTTCTATTACTGTCACAATTTCTACAAAATTTTGATCAATGTCCTCATGGATTCTTCTTCTCTAAAAAGTTGTTAACACAGCTTCTTTAATTTTGGCTTGCATATATTAATGTTTTCATAAGGCTTTGAAAACCTCTAAACCAATAAGTTATGTAGTATATAGTATTTTTTATGACACAGATCTGTATTTTCAAGTCTTGTGTCTGCTGTGTAAGTTATAGTACATCTTTAGATCTTTTTTGGAAAGAACTGTTTAATCTGAACTCCTTCATAACTTCTGACAGACCTGTCTAAATATCAAATTATAGCAACATTGATAGTAAAACTTCAAATAAGTTTAAATATGGCAGGTTGTGGTGGTTATGGTTATCAGTGTATGTGTTTTGGATGGAAGAGTGTCTCAAAAGTTTTAAGAAGACCAAATAAAGATAGATGGCATAAAGCTGTTAGAATTACATTGGGTGAATGTTAATGTAAATACAGATTTCACAGTGGAAAATAGTGAAAAAATGACCTGATAAACAGATATGTATTGGAAACTATTTTGCTAATTGGCTATGCGTTTTTCTTTAAGTTCAGTGCCATCAGATTGCATCAAGTATTCCTATATATGGTAGTTCTAAAAAATGTAAACTGCAATATTTAATCCCTTTGTTGGAAGGTATGCATGTTTTTGTTTATATAGAAGTTAGTTGTATTACTTTTGTTAGGCGTGTCTGATTAAAATTTGCTAAGAAGGTTGTAGAATAGTTCCCATGTGGATACCAAGTTTCTTTTTATAACATTTCAGATTTTATTGTTTCCATAAGTTTTCAACTTCATTCAAACCTCTGTTTCAAGTCTTCCCAACAAATTTTAGTTACGATTGTTGAAATCTTCTTTGTCATATATTGCATCAGATTTTAAAGCAAATGCTGACAGCAGCAGTATTTTTGCCCTGCATACCAAGCAGATACCACATGGTTTGAATAACGGGCACCCCTGCCGAGTGTGGATCAAATCAAAATCTTTCATAGTCATGTAAAATGCACTGATAGAAATCTGTCTTTAAATGTTCCTTCTTATTTAAAGATGAATTCTTTTAGAGTTTATCCTGACACTGATGCATGTATGTGATTCCCACTAATGCTAATGAAAGCTGGAAAAGCAGTAGGCTTCAAGTTGTCCCAGAAGTCACCCCAACCTTATATACCAATAAATAAACAAGATAAACACCGTGGAGTTTATTGTAGGTAATAGGAAGGCTAACTTTAAAGCCTTAAACATCACAGTTCTTTGCCTGTTATCAATGCTAAAGACAGGAGTTTTTTTGATTGGCCCATAATTCTTAACACCAATTGCTTCTTTTGTTTTATTTAAAATGTTGAAGTTGTAACCTAAAAGTAAACAAAAAAAGTTAGATTTCCAAGAGTAGCAATAACTCAGTCATATCGTAGGAGAGGAAAATATTTGTCCTTTGGCTAAATGTTTTTGTGTGAATTTTATTGCCTGGGAATACAATACCAGAATTTTATGAAATTCCAAATGTAAACAGAAACTGGTTGTAGAATGAATATATGCAGAACTCTGTTTTAAATTATCTTACCCTTACTGCACTGTTAATTCTGCCTTCTTCCCTTTGATTTAATGGCATTGAATTCCAAAGAATCTAAACAAAAAGGAAAAAAATCGTGGGTTTGGGATACTGGTGTTTAGTTGCAATAGAAGATCTTGTCAGGTTCTTTATTTCAGTAACATACACATCAGTATAAACCATGTCTGTGGTACATCATTAATAAAATACCCAGTATACTATCTGTATGTTCCAGGACCTCAAACTCTTGTCCACAAAGAAAATTCCTCAGTGAGGTTAATATCCAAGGAAAGCTGTAGATTTCATACTCATCCCTACTAGCTGCAGTTCTGCTAAAAAATATTGAAGCCACACACATACACATACACACATTTTACAGTGGAAAAATGATTTCTCATTATTCCTTCCACCCAGATGTATTTATTTAGTTGTTTTTATTTCTATTGCCATGTGTGGCTCAGAAGCCCTCTGCTCCACTGAGGTTCTTTTCAGTATGAGGAGCCCTGTAAGTCACAACATAACAAAATCTTCCACTTCCTTTCCTACCCTTTCAAATGTACAAATATATATGCTGTCTTTCCCCACTTCCTGTTGAATTAACAGCTATGCAAGGGTAGAAATGCAGAGGTTAAATAGATCACCTTCATATGTTTTATGTTACATATTAGAGCAAACTTTCTGCCAAATCAGTCTACGCCTTCTTGTCTGACTTAGCTGCTATTAAATACCAAATACTTCAGAACAAACCACAAAGAAATAATATTACCCTCCATTGTCTTTGCTTTCCCTATCATCCACAACTTGCAGAGAAGAGAAAAAGTACTATTCAGATTCTTCGCATTTATCTTTGACATTCTCAGAGGGCTTCAGTTCAGAGTTGGAACTGAGCTGTTCTGTTTCCCCTCTTGGTATTTTTCTTAGGGGGTTGGTTCCCACACTGCTTGGTAGTTGCTGAGAACCTGACAGAGGACAGTGGTGCACAGGGTCTAATTTTCACTGGGCCAGCATTGCCTAATGTTAGCTGTTGCACAAGGCAGAGACTGGCACATGCTGGGGACTTTTAGATGAACTCTTCTCCACAAAAATTACACTGGTGTCTCAGAGATATCAAGTCTATGCAATAGCTCAGAGCATCTGAGTCTAATTTAACTTGGCTATTTAATACAATTACAGATTTGTTGCAAGAAGCTGGCTGCTGCTGCTATGGTTGGTTGGGAAAGAAAGATATCAAGAAGTGTTCATTTGAGAGGCTTTCTGATAGGGCAGGTAGACACTTGTGTAGCTCATCTGCTGATGTGGGGCAAGTAAGATAAGCCTCTATCGAGATCTGTGGCTTAGGAATTTCTGAACAACACAGAAAGCAAAGTAAGTTTTCTCTCCTGTTTGATCTTGGTCAAATTACAGCTGTTGAGGACAACAGTTGTGACTGAACTGATAATCCATCCTTGCCTGTTTGCTTAAAGTGGGAATGTTGACTGATGCCAGATGAGGGGTGTTGAACCCTATAAGCAGAGCCTCAGATTAGGCAGAAATTCAGTTTCAAAACTGGGACTCAGACCCCAAAGTGTATTCTCATCAGTCCTGAAGTGAAACGGAACATGGTGCCATCAAAGGAAATGATCAGCTATAAAAACATTGATTCCCTAATAAAAGGTGAAAAAACTTACTGACTGAAATTCCTTTTCCTCTGCCTCTCGTGTATGGAGATAAGACCTTTGCACTCAGGAGAGTTATCTAATCTGCCCTTAGGTTGAAGCAATTGCCTATCTCCCTTGGTAGATCAGACTGAGTTTGCAATTAAAGGTAAGACAAAACATGAATAATTTTTCTAACTATTTCTTGTCTCCAGTCTTTTTGTGTCTCTTTTGTGAATGAAAGATATAGAATGTAAAAGGAATAATGATAAGAACTTTATTTAGATAAAGTTCCTCTGCTTGTACACAGAAGAGATGGGACAATTAGATATGAAAAATTGACTTTAAGAAAAACAAAGCAGTTCTAAAAGAGGGCCAGAAAAAGCACAAACTCCTTTTTGCACTTGTGTAGCAACTAACTATTCAGATTGCTCCAATTCCAGTAAAACGAATGGGAAGAGGTAGAGAGCCTCTTTAAGTAAACAGAAATATCTCACTTTATTGTTTTGTTTTGGTGGATTTTTCTTCTAAAGTATATATTTACAGGACTGGAACACAGACAAAAAGAAGGAAAAAACACTATACAGAAAGTATTAACACAGCGAAATCAAACTTATTTGATAGACAATTCAGACACAATGCAACATTGTAATTGGATATAATGAAAAAGTGTACTTTAAAACAATTTTACTTGTTAGCATTACACTGCTTTTAATAGAAGTGAACCTCAATGATTCATGTAGGAGCTGGTAACAAAATTTTTGGTTTTGTTCCAGTGGTTGGCTTTGCAAATCTCTCTGAGGAGAAAAGTTGTCTTTAAAATATTTTAAAAGTGTAATCCAGGGTAATCACACATCCTTTAGCATACTTCAGTGCAAAGTTTTTATCGTTTATACTGTTAACTAGTTGTGTGTGTGTGAAGCAGTTTTATTCAAATGTGGATATCTATTTGAGCCCAAGTCACTCTCTCAGGTTCCCATTCTTTCAGCATAACATTCTGTGAATGCTGTAAAACACATTATTAACTTATGGTATCCCAAACATTTTAATATTCATCAATATACTGAATGTCCTTTCCACATGTTTTGGAGCTCAGACTGTAGGTAAGAGAAGGCAAAAACGTGGCCAACTGTCTTCCTCAGGATTGTAGACCAAAGGGAAGAACCTGGAGAATGTGTACAGAGAGCCAGCAGCACTGACCCACTCTATGCCACGGAACACAGCAGCACTGAAAGGACTGCAGTTGCATTCCTGTTCCCATTGCTGTTTGTGTGTTCTTTCAAGTTCTTCCCATGGCTGCTCTTGCTCCTTTATGTGGGCATGCAATATGTACCCCTAAGTCTGGGGGAGAAGAGGGAAGGAGAAGATTTTTATTTTACCACATGGCTGATCCCTACTGTAGGATTGCAGTGTGTTTAGCCTGCCTCTGCTAGACTGTTTGTTGTCTCTTTGGGGGCTTTTTGGGACTCCAGAGGCAGAGGAGTGGCAAGAAACTTCATGTCTATAACATAAGAAAAAATAAATTGTGCTGACTATTTCTGGTTTCCTCACAAATGTTACCTCTTTCTCAAGTATATCTATCTGTTGGTGGGTGTGAACCTCCATGTTCCAATCTTGAAGACTGCCTGTTCTCTAGCTAAGGCTACCTTTAAAACACAAGACAGTAACAAAAAACCCAAAAAAATGCCCCCAAACCCAGACCACATTGAATTAAAAAAAAAAATCTTCATCTTTTATTCTTTTCTCTCTCCCAACTTTCCCCACAACTGTCTTTTAGAAACTGACAGGCACATCAAGTCTCTCAAAAGACCGTTCTCCGCAGTCAATACCCCTTGGGTGCTGACTTCTAAGTTCTTAGTTCAGTTCAGGGTTTGTTTGACACTTTCACCTCCAGATGATCTTTCAAAATGAAACAATATATAGCTTTCTAATGACTTGCAAAAATCTGATGCATTTTGAAATGGAACTGTATTTTTATCCTGCATAGCGTACCAATCTCTGGTGTCAGATCCGCTGACATGGCTGTGTCTGCCTCACTGACATAATGTTGTATTTTTGGTCTTGCCTTGTAAACTGCAGTACTTGGCACACTATGCCAGTACTGTGAGCTTGGGTGGTGCATTTATAGTTCTTCATGAACTCTGACAGTAGCTTAGGGTATTAAGGATGAATAGACACCCTTTTTTAACGTTGCAGTCAGTCAACTGATTGTTGGTGCTCCAATCTGACAGCTTGAAGTTGCCTTGGAGTTTACACAAATAGCTACAATTTTAATTGTTCACATGCTATTTACAAAACTGTAGCATGCTAGTGACATGGGATGTCTGACATAAACAACTAAAATAAATACACATAATTATTTCAGTAGAACCAACAAGATGATAATGAAAACTGCATGAAAATAGAACCTCAGTTTTATTTTTTTTGAGCATGAGACTAAATGCCAAGATCACTCTTTAGTGTAATCATAACAATTTCAAGGAGTAATTGAGTCCTAAATTAAATTAAATCAGACACTCTTGTTCTTGTTTAATTTATATAGTGAAAACCTAAATCCCAGTCTCTATTCAGATTTTTATCTTCAGTAAGTCATTCTGTAATTGTCTCACTTGTAGGAATAATGGATAGAGAAGAGAGATGCAGTCTTGCCTCCCTTTCAGTTTTTACGACTAGAGAGGATTGACAGTGCCTCAGTCTGAAGGCACTGCAGAATGCTCAAACGATCAGGTGAGTGTGATTTTACAAGTTAGGGCAATCGGCTCTGTTTTTGGGAGTGTTGTCTGCATCCTAACTTATGAAACAAATGAAACACTTTGTTTATTGTTTCCTGTGGTTCCAGGCATGAGAAATGTCCTTGGTGATCTTCTTTCAATAGGAGTGTTGTTGGTGTGAATGCTTGCAGATTTGTTTATTCTGTCTTGGGTTGGCTCCTGTAGCAGTACTACTTGACATGTTTGTGTACGTTGACCTGGAAACAAAAGCCAGAAGGGAGATGGCTCCTGAGCATATGTAGAAGTGGGTTTTACCTTCTGGAGGTGAAATAGTTCCTTCAAAATATTTATTGTGGCGATCATAATAAACACACAAATATATATCTCAAAATCAGTTCTCTTTCTTTTCTGTAGGAAAAGGTTTTCTAATTAGTGTTTTTTACTTTTTTTTTTTATTTTAATATTTACAAGGTTCATTAAAAGAACCCCAGCAAAACAACAAACCACAGCAATGTGCAGGTAGACTGTGAACATACAGTTCTTTATTTGAATAGCTGCTCCAAAACTACTTTCCTTTTGTTCGATGTTTCACTAACTGTAACACATTTATCAGTTGACCAACAGCCTCATCGAATTCCTACACTATGCTCAGTGTCTGAGTAAACCAGCTTCCCCTTGTGCCTTCTCACTTCCATCCCAAACTCTCCAGTTCGTTTGCATACAATGGCACAGCTCCAGCAAGTGGAGTAGAACGTGTCCCACTCTTCTGCACAGTGTATTTTGACCGAGTCACTCCTCGAGGGCCTAGATGCTGAGAAAGGTTAAGAGCCCAGCTCCCCATGGGTTAGGCTCATATTTGCTGGGCCAAGACATAACACTGAGAATAATCACCTCAGTTTTCCTCCAAAATGTGCTCTTCAGAAGACAGTGATGAAGACTGTATGGGTGGTCAGAATCAGGAACGGTTTGTCAAGAGTCTCAAGCATTGTGGCAGGAAAGTTTCTGGATCTCTGTGGAACTGAGCACTCAGGCGGGCAGTTCTGAACATGTAAAACTGATCACACAAGGAACG
The DNA here is from genome assembly GCA_013398015.1 of Oreocharis arfaki. Classification (NCBI taxonomy): domain Eukaryota; kingdom Metazoa; phylum Chordata; class Aves; order Passeriformes; family Paramythiidae; genus Oreocharis; species Oreocharis arfaki. Next base: position 855,197 of record VZRR01001809.1, read on the forward strand.
TTTACACCTAACAGGACTCAGCTAAGAATGAATGTTCAAGACTAAACAGGTGCATTTTTGCATTACAAATTTGGACTTCAGTGTCTAAATCCTATCTTTTATGCCCAAATCCTTTTTTCAGTTTTGGCCCATAGTGGGAATCTGTGTGATATACTTTAAGACTGTGGAAGAAAGCTGAAGAGATGATTCTGAAAATGTGAAACATGCAGGTAATGTTTTCTGTGCTGCTTTCATCACATGAATAAAAGGATCAGGTGGGGAATTAATTTTTTTACTAAAGATAGTGTAACAGTTAAAACTTACCTAGGCTTGCAGGATGGTTATAGAAACACCAAGACCTTCAAGTTGGAACCACATTTAATCTTACACTTTCTTTTAAGTCACTTTCGTTATATTTATTATGAAAGCAGACACAAATGGCAAAGGACATCCACCCAAATACTGTCAGGGATTCCCAAGAAAGTTCAGGCTGAATTCCAGCTTTGCCCATTGCTCTTAACTGCTCCTATCAGGCACATACCATATGGTCATGCAAACAAATACATGCACAGCTTTTTCTTTCTCAAATAGTGAGAAAACAGGTTGGGGCCATATGCTGCACAACACAAGTGATCTCTCTAATGGCTTACACAAATAGGGGGAACCACCTCCGAATGTGCAGTTGTTCCATCCTTCTTTGCTGTACATATTTTTCTACAACACAGAGAAAGGTTTTGTGCTGTGGTTTCTTCACTGTAGTGACTTCACTGGCAAATGTGAAATATGGAACAGTGGTTTTTGTGGTTAGTGACAAAATACTTTGTGGGCATGAAGGTGACTTAAATTCTCAATAGCTGACTTGGCCTAGTCATTTAACCTTCATGACAAAACCAGTTTCCCCTCGTAAGTCAGGACAATGATTCACAACCAAAGTTTCTATCAAATGCTAATTTATTCCCAAATGCAAAAAGTGGATCTATACCCTAGTTATTTTGTGAGGTCTTTGAGAGCATAAGAGAAAAAACCAAAATATTATTTATTGGGATGATTATGCAAAATGTAGACTAATTTATGCAGATACTTTTATTTCCTATTAAGTTTGGAAGGCAAGAAACACAGCTGTAAATTTCAGAGGAACATAGAGTTTAACCTAACAACATTTTAGGCAGGTAATTGCTGCAGTTTTTAACCACCTCAACTCTGTTTTAAAAGTCGTAACACTGTCTCTGCTTTAGTTTCCTGGGGACACTTCTTGATACTGATTTTATTTATCAGTGTGCAACCAAATTTTTTTGTTGAGGCAGAGTCAAGAGGTGATTTTAATAAAAGAAGGTGCGAAGGAACTGGTCTTGATGAGTTGAGCTACAAAAAAGGGGGGTGGGGTGAATTTGTGAGGTCAGAATTTTGATGCAGGTCTCTGCTGTTAGGTACACACTGGAAATGATAAAGAAAGAGGGAAGTAGATTTTCTAACACATCATACTATACCTATAACTGGCAAGGTGCTGTAAATCACCTTTACAGCATCTATCAGTCTTCTCAGCACAGCAAGGAAATTAAAAGTGCTCTGGTAGAGAAAGAATCTCCACTACTATGTCGAGCTCATGCCACTCATCATGAGAATGACTAAATCAGACTCCCAAAATTCTGGAGGAATGAGGGGATATTCAGTGTGGCAGGAAAAAGGATTAGTGTGATCTGGGAACACGTAACCAATCATTTCAGAGGAAATTAAAAGATTTAGGTTTTAAAAGGGTAACAACATAAAGGTTGAGGTGTGAGTCTGTCATTTCATGCCATAGAGAGGGGGAGTGGGAAGGACAGTAGTGGCACAAGAGGGAAGGAATATAAACTGATCTGAGTACATGTAGTCCGGAAATTAGGAGTATGTTCCTAACTACACAAAGTCTGGAGCAGACTTTAATCCAAGGAGTGGTGCTTATAAAAAGGATCATCACTACTTTTACCATAGGTTTCATATGTTTATGAAAGGGATTTTAAAATGTGTTGCTGTGATGGCAAGGGGCTGAAGTCAGTCAGTCCTACATTCCTGCCAAAGAGGGATCAGGACCTTCCTTGGTCATTCTTAGGTGCCAGAAGAATTTTCAAGATGGAGCTGAAAACTTGAGAGGAAAGAAACAGGGTGCAAAAGCAGGAAGAACGAATATATTGTAACGTTTGCCTGTGTTTGCATTAAGAAGTAAATTTAATGGAAAATTAATTTCACTAAAATTATTGTGAATTTAGAGTTTGATTTGGAGAAGAACTTAAAGCGATTCGTATGTATTCAGCACTACTCAGCGCCAAAACTTTGGAAATGAAATCTAAAACAGTAGGAATGTATTTGCAGAGAAGACATCTAATTAAATATGCCGTTAAATTATAACTTTAAAACCACAGCAATTAATTGGCTGAACTGTATTCTCGGAATTTATATGATGTAGTTAAAAGAAGCCTGCTGACAGTTCTCCATTAACTCAAAATACTGATTTCTTCGAACTGCAAAGAAAACCCAAACCAAGACAACTTTCTTTCTCCCCCCCCCCCAAAAAAAATTAAAAGCTCACTTAAATTATGCTCAGAATGCCCTTATTTCTAGTAGTAAATAACTAGGAAATATTTTGAAACTTTACTGGGAGTAGATTATTTTCTGCCTGTTGAAGACAGAAAGCAAACTTTACTTTTGACACCCTATCATGAAAGAACCGGCAGAGCGCAAAGGAGATCTCAGCCGTGGTGGTTCTTGCCTCTCGGAGTGCGTGCTGCGGGGCTGACGCCCCTCTGCCTTTTGGGGGCAGGAGAAACTGCGCTCAGTCAATTGTTTTTAACGCTGCAGGGGTGCAAAAACTCTTCGATTGTGCAGCGAGAAAGAAGGAGGCAAAGGAGAAAAGCCGTAGCGGTTGTGGGCGACCTGCCCTTCGTCCGCTTCTTTTTGTTTCATTGGGGAATTTTGTGAGGGAGATTGCAGGCTCCTAAGGCTTCTGGGAGCAGGACTCGCCTTTCAGAGGGGCCCCCGTCCTGCTGTCTCCCGGTGATTGTGGAGCGTGGAGGGAGAAGTGTGTGGGACTCGCCCGGGGCCGGGGCCCGAGGCTGCCCCCGGCAGAGGGTGCCGGAGCGCAGGGACGCTCCTTGTCCTGTCCGCCCCTCGGCGCCGCTCCCCTCCCCTGTGTCGGGTCCCGGGTGACGTTCGGATGCTGGGGAAGAAGGAGGCGGAGGAGGAGGAGGAGGGGAAAGGAGCGCAGCTTCCTCCGCCCCCAGTCGGGGTCGGTCCGTTAGCGGGAGCGCAGGGCCGGGCCGGCGGTGCCCGGGACGAGTTCGCGGCAGCGCCACCGGAGCCCTCTCCGCCCCAGGCGCTGCTCCCTGCGGGCTCCCTGCGGGCTCCCTGCGGGATCTGTGCCGCGGCGGCCGGGCGGGCAGCATGGACCCCGCGGCGGCGGCGGGACGGCGGGGGGCGGCGGGCCGCCTCCTGCTCCTGCTGGCGGCCGCCTCTCTCCTTCGCCTCCGCGCGGCAGGTAAGGAGCGGGACCCCCGGCTGGAAGGGAGGATGCTTCTGCTCTTCGAGTAGGGGTGTGTGGGGAGAGGGGAGGCAGGGAAAGCTGCTCCAGTTCCTAGGAGAATTGCGCGTATCCATTTGGGACCGGTGGAGCCGCCAGCATCCCCAGGTGGTGGTTCATGTTGGTTACTTTTTCTTTCTTATCTTTTTCTTTTCTTTTAATTTCTCTCTCTCTCTTTTTTTTTTTAACTTTTCTTTCTTCCTTTTTTTTTTTCTTTCCGCCGTCCTTTTTT
>VZRR01001809.1:859053-928645 GCA_013398015.1 Oreocharis arfaki
CAATGGAAACCTGATGTGTTCTTTACGAGGGGGCGGGGGCGGGCAGGAGGCGAGGGCAGCTAAAACTTTTACCCCAAGCGCATCCCCGCGCCTCTGCCCCACCCGGGCGACAGGCTCTGCGTGCCTCTTTTCGGCCGGTTCAGCGCTCCGAGGCTGGTTGGNAAAACAAAGGAAAAGTTCGGGGTTTTGTTGTTGCCGAGGGTGGATAGCAATGAGTGGAGTCTCCTCCTTCACTCTGCCCGCCCTCCAGCCCTCTGCTCGGAATGGTTATAATAATGTGTTATTATTTGGGACGTTGAGTGTTGCCAGAATCTCAGCGGGAACCAGGAGGAGATTAAAGTTGAGTGGGCGAGGGGGCAGCCGCCGTGCTTGCAGCTCATGGAGGCTCGGCGGGGGTTCTTTCTGTGTGGTTTTTGGNCTTTCTGTGTGTTTTTGGGCTTTAGAGGGTCCCATTTTCTCTGTGTACCTGGCCGGCCCCCAGGGACTGAGGAGGTCAGACTTTGGGCTCAGGAAACACTAGGGCGCGCGGTTCATTGAGCTCCGCGATTGTTTTTAGGAGTGAATAAACTGTCCCTATTAACATCTGACCTTGCGCCGTGGCAAGCAGCGGTGCGGCTGCTGAACAGATGCCAGTTTGTCCGGCATCTCCGAGGGTAGCGCCGTGATTTACAGGGACCTTAGGGAACGTGTGGGGTTGGAGAGCCACGATGGTGTAAGACACAGTTCCTGTAAAAGAAGCCGCATAAACGTCTTTCTTTTTTTTTTTTTTTATTTTTTTAAATTTTTTTTTAAAAAAACCTTTCTCCGCTCCCGCCTAAGTTGTGTGGTGCTTTCAGAACAGGAAAGGGGAAGGCTTAACGTTTTCGTTTTCTCTGGGATGTGATATGCACCGTCGAGGTAGGAGCTGCTGGATCCAGCTCTTTGATCTCTCATGAAGCCATTCTCTGGAAAATTGCCTCTCCTCCTCTGCAGCAGATAAACCTTACTCACAAAGTCCTTCCCGGAGTTCTTTGCCCAGGGACTAAGGGAGCGGATGACAAGGCTGCACCATTTCCATGCCATGTTTGTAACCCTTCCCCTTCTGTCCTCACCGGCAGCGCGGGAGCTCAGCGGCTTAGCAGAGCCTTCCTCCCCCTCCTTTCGTAGCTTTAACTTAATTGCACCGACGTGCTGGAGGAGACCGATGATGTCTTTAAGGAAGAACAGTGATGCTGCAGATTAGAAAGGACTTGTTAATCAATTGCACGTTTGAAAGAGCTTTTCTCCCCTTTGTTGCTTTCGCTAATCCATTTAGCTCTCCCCGGGAGGTGACAGATGCCTATATTTCCTGCTATTCAGCTCCGGGGTCCGAGGTCTTGCCATTTGTTGCCTTACCATGAAGGGAGAGGGTCAGCAGAAAGCTAGAGGTCTGGGAGCTTTCCGGGGCGAGAGCAGGAGGCGGGCATATTACAGCTCGCGGGTTTGGGGTCAGTTCCCGTCGCGTTTATTTTTCCTGGAGCCTTTATTGCTCCCTTTGAAGAGGCTGCCCCGCTGCTCTGCCCCTCCTGCGGGGTCCCGGGCTCCGGGGATCCCCCGGGGCCGCAGGGAGGATGACGCTCGTCCTCTGACGGTTGTGAGAGGAGATGCCGGATTGTCTGTCCCCGGCCCCGCTTTATCCCCTTCACCCTGAGCAGCTCGATCTGTTTTCCGAACGCAGCGGGAGGGAGGTGTGCACAGTGTCCCGTGAGCTTCTTTTCTTTCTTCCTTTCTTGCTTCGTTCCCTTGCCGCCTGCTGCAGCCCTAGAACATCGACGCTTGTCGAGACTCTTCTCTGCCCTCCCAGAGCCTCCTCACAGCTTCCCCGGGAGGGGTGTAGGCTCCCGGGAACCTCTGGCCGGGCGCGGGTGGAGTGCCTGGCGCCGGGAAAACGCGCCGAAAAAGCGCTGGGAGTGTGGCAGCGTACCTCCGTCGTCTTTTGTGGGCAATGGTACTGCTCCGTCCGCTTGTATATGCTTTCAAGAGACATGTCAAGTTTCAGCTTTCTCGGAGGCAGTATAAAACCATAAATTGCCATTAAAAGTGCATTTGGGGGTTATCTTTTTTTTTTAGCGCTGCCCCATAAACAAGCTCGTGATAATCGTCCCAACCACTTGTAGAAAGTGTGGATGCACTCTGCTTCGATAGGCATGAAGTTTGAGTCTCCATTTTCTTCTCTGAATAAGTGGCACAGTGGTTGAGAACCCATAATCACAGCAATAAATACTTGTGTACTTCTATTGTTAAGGGGTATTCTTCTGTTTAATTAGATTTGCTTAATGGTAAACAGAGTATTTGTTAACCTACATTTAATTTAAAGGTTTATTTTTTGAAAATGTTATTTCAGCCTTTTCAGAGTTCACTTTTAGAATATGGCCAGGTGAGAGCCAACAGCATTGAGGATGGTCGTTTGTTGAAAATGGTGATGCGCGGTGGACTCGGCTTACAGACTTTTGTCTCCTTGCCATTAAATAGGAAAGGACAATCAGCTGGAAATGGATGCTCACGTGACTTGAGAAGTATGCAGAATGCAGTGTTAAAAAATCCCAACAAACCGACAGCTCTGTCAACACAATGTCTGGGAAGAAAAACATAGTGGTAACTCATGGCTGTGATTTTGAAAGCCCTGAAGTTTGTAAACTTCTACCTAACTTCTTAAAGAAAAAAACCCCCTAATTTCTGAGAGTACAGTGTTTGTGGAGAAATTAATACGATTATGGATTACTTCTGAATGCCTTTAAATGCCTAACTACAAAAGGTTGTAAAATACTTAAATCTTGAAAGTTGCGTAAGACTTAGCTATAGCTCCATCCTGACTTTAATAAAAGAGATTCAGCTCTGGAAATTGTACACAGGTCATCTGATAAAAGTCAGTACATCTTTGAGTACAAGGAGTTTTCAGATACCTTTTAATAAATTATATTGACCAGATTAACTATTTTTAGGTCAAATCTTAATCAAACCCTTTCTAGTGTTAATTAAGTTGTTAAATAGTTTAGTGACCAAGTTTATCATAGGGTCAAGAGTTGGCGCTGAATTTTTTTTCGTCTTGAGTGTCTCGATTAAATTAAGCATTTGTAATGGAATTGCACCTTTTCTCCTAATCTCTTCTATGCTGTAAACAGTATAGAAATGCAAGATGCTGGGAGAAGAGGACCAGATGAGAGACGAGGCAAATTAATCCTATTTAGTGAGTTTTCAGTTGTTTGCAGAAAAGCTGATCTTTTTTCTAAACTCCCTGCACTTTGTCTAAGGTGTGAATAGCTTTCAGAACTGTCATTGACATGGGAATATGTTTGACCACTAATTAGGAAACTGACAGTCTTAGTCCACCAACCAGTAAGAAGGAAGTGTAAAAGGAAAGAATGGTAATAAATACCGAGTTTTGTTCGACAGCTGAGAGAATATTCTGTGTGGAAGACCTGTGGAGTCCTTTTCATGGCTTATTTTCAGAGTCTTAAATTCCCATTTTATATTCAATAAAAATGTCATATAGAAGCAGTCAGCATCTCAAGCTTTTAATTATACTTCTGATTGAGAGAATTTATGTTAAAGGTCTCTTTGTATTTATTTTTTTTAACGCTGCAGACAAAGAAAAAATATAAAGCAAACTTTCATTTTTGAACAAAGAATAATTCATTCTATAGATATTCTCTGTTGCCTTGTGTGGTTGCTCAGAAGGCAGAAACGCTACTTACAGTATTCCATCTAATTTATAGCATCTGTCACTATGTTCTCTGTGCAAGGAATGGTTTGCTATTTAAGTTTGTTTATTCATTGTGAGCTGTTGCTTTATAAAGGAAGTTGTCATTAGGCTCAGCATGTCTGGAAAGCATGCAAGCACTCAAGTCTTCTAATCCAGTGACTACAAAGTAGTTAACGCTTCAAAGAAAAGGAACGACAGGATTTTGTTGCACTGAAAGAAGATGCATTGTTTGTTAATCCTGCTTTTAGTTGTTACTCTACTAAAGGCTACTACAGCATTGCTAGTAATCATTTGGGACAAACATGGATTTTGCTTAAATTGTTGTCTTTTCTCTTGTTTTTTTTTCTAAACGCCTAAGTAGTGAAATGTCTCTCACCGACTTCTTGCATTTACTTTTTCTGGGACTTTGCCATACACCAATGTTCACTTGCAGCATCCTGCTAGATAGTTTTGCTGATGTTTTCCACAGACTTGACTCACAACTGAGCTTTTTCTCTTGACATCTGTTTGGCCAGCTTGGGAAAGGACTTCCTCTTCCAAGTGATGCCAGCTGGTGATCTTTTTTTAAAACTAATAATGGCTGTGCATGACTTTCCAGGCCATAAAGTATACTTTTCAAAAAGTCAAAAGGTGATCTCTTAGCTATAAATTGTGACTTTGTATTTTAGATGGCAGTGGGCAAGAGCTTTTATTTAAGAACACAAATCTGCATTGTATAATCAGTGAGAACAAGAAGTCACAATAGAAATACATTTCACTAAGTAGTGCACTGTTGTTGTGATAGGCATAAGTAGATGAATTCCTCCAGCGTTGATGACCCAGTGTGGGTATCCTACAGACAGTTCCATCCTTCTGAGCTGGTGTGAAATCAGCCTGTCTGTATCTCTGTGAGCCATTGTGCGCACGTATTAGTAGTGTGCTGCTTCACGAAGCAAAGGGAACATGCTCCTCTGTGCTGGTTTAATTAGCCCTCATGTCTCTTGATGCCTTCTGGTTTTGCTGTAATGCGTGCCTGTCTCTGATGGTGAAGGAGAGTGATACACAGTAGCGGAGGGAGAGGAAGGGTATCACAGTATTACTGGTTCTGTAGAAGATATTTAAAGAATGAGTGTGGTTTCACGTGCCTGTCCCTCTGAGTCTAGAGCAGAGTTCACTAAAGCCTATCCTTAAGGCTGTGTGGTTGGTGAGGGCATAGTTTCGCAGACACCTGAAGGGCCTTGTTTATTTAGGTAAATCAGCAAGCTGACTCTGCTGGAAAATAGTCATAGAGAAAAAAGTGAAAGCATACATGGACAGAGAATTAGCACAAGAGATAAGGCTTTTTTTTCTTCCACTATTAAGATTTTTGCTGAAGCAAAAGGAAGATATTTTGTCTGAGTACAGCTTGTGGAAACAGCAAAGTGAAATGAATGGGGAAATGCTGGGAATCACAGTTTGCCAGAGTTTGGTTTTAAAGTGTGAGTAGCTGAATCAGGAAATTAGATTGCATCCCCATTTGGCGTTTTGTCCCTGAGCAATCCATCAATTTCACATGGGAGACACGTTTAACATACCTTTTGGATTTGAAATTTCTATTCAGATGTGATTTTCTTCAGACAGCAACAAACAGGTTCAGCAATCTTTCTTGAACAAAAAGACCCCATGTGTATATTGTCATACATATGAAGCCTCTACTGAACTTAGATTTCTGTCTTGTAATTGCTTTGTTAGACTTCCTTTTATATGAGCAGCATAAAGATTTAGTTCTGTAACTCCAGGTTACTTGTCTTCATCACTTGCCACTTGTCTTCATCAGAACTGCTCTAGGGTGTTCATTTAACAGTTCATCTGGTAAGTATGTTTTCAAGGTGAAGTGGTTTCTATAAATGGTTTTCCTTGCTTTTCACAGTTTAACAGATTAGCATTATTTTTTTCCCCCGTGGTATTCTCTTTATGAGAAGAATGACTTGACTGGTTGTATAAAGAAGAGGTAAATTCTGTAAGAGTTCTAGAATTCTGAAGGCTTACTTTTCAAAAAAATCTACACAACTGTCTGGTTGAATCATAAATGAAGCTATCAGTGGGTTAATTCTTTATTAGAGCAATAACACAGTCACATATTCAATTATTGTGGAGATAGAGAACAGATAATGTACCACAAAAGACAGGAAGAATTTTATTTCCATGTCTTTAAGTATAACGATTACAGTTGAAAATAATAAACTTGATTACTACTAGTCAGAAAAACTCTCCTAAGTCAAATGAATTGTAAACAAACAAACAAACAAAATATTATTGTATATAAGTCTAAAAGAGGAATCACAGAGCACTACCAAAGACAGACTAATGAGAGTGGCAGGCTCCTGCGCAAATGGAGGAGATTGCTTTCTTCCTTGTCTACAACAGAACAGATGGATGTTGTATCTCTAACTTGGTTGTATATATATATTTAATAAATAAAGAACTAATTATCTGAAACTGGCACATGTGGGAACGGTATGATAAAACTGTAATTGTCTGTGGGACAGCCAGTGCTGGCAAGAGAGGGTTGCACATTGAGGGACAGGAGGTCTGAGACACAGCAATGCCACCTTAGATCTGACAGGATGTTGTGAGACCTTGCTTGTTTGTTCTTCTTCTCTTTGGATGCAGAACAAACAAAGGTCTTGTTGTATAAGAATGTCTCTCGAAGAAAAAAGTCAAGAAGGACTGTTCTAGAAACATTAATTCAGTTTGCCTGAATTTGCATGAGAAATTACTCCCATGAGTGCATCAAAAGTGTTTTTGAATAGAGCAAGGTCAGAAAATGAGAAAATGGAAAAAAAAAAAACCAGGTGTTACTTGACGGTCTTGGACTACTGCAGCTGAGTAACTTTAAAGTAGGTTCTGTCAATCTCTTGTATGAACCAATAATGAATAAAACTGCTTGAAAGCTTAAGATGCCTCAACAACGTATAAAATTTTCTGCATCATTCATCATAGTAAAATTTAGGAAGAAGTTATAGGATGTAAAGAGAATGCTGAGATTTTTTAGTGCTTGAAATGAGAGAGTGTGTGTTCTGGGAGATAAGTTAACAGATGGTTTTGCCGTGCTTGTTTCTCGTTTAGAAAAGTGACGCAGCAGAATTGTGTTATAGATAAGCCCAATAATAATAGTAGAGCTAGTAAGGTTACAGCAATGTTTCTGTATATAATAAAATTAATCCCTTCTTAAAAATCCAAAAGCATAAATAGGCAAGTGAAGGCTGCAGAGAACCCAAATATCATATCATATGTACTCTTTTATTTCAGACAATAATGGTTCTGTTCTGATTCTAAATATGTGCTGTTTTCAAATTTTGCTGACAAACTAGAGGAGCATTTTTTAAATAAATTGTCCTCTTGACATGTCCTCCCTGACGTACACTTGTCAAGTAATGCGAAACTATGGGAACTGTATATCAGAGAGCTGACTGGACAAAAATTAACCCTGCAGAATCCAACCCAGTTCTGGCCAGGCTCCCTGAATTGGATTACCTCCAGTACCGTGGACCACCAGCAGTGGTGTGGGGAACAGATGCTAGATGGCTGGGAGAGGGAGCACATGGCAGCCCTGGCAGAGCAGCTTGAATTGCCTTGGGACTGTATCCTTGGAGAGAGAAAATCAGATATGCAAAAATATTAACATAATTTTGTAGGCTAGAAAATGTAGAGACACTTCCACATTATTACTGTAATCGATGACTGTGTAAGGTGTGGATTCTGCAGAGTGAAGATGAACCTGTGCGGTTTAAATAAGAAAATTCTCACCTGCCTAAAAAGTCTAGTCTGCAAACAGGTGTTTGATTAGTTGTCAGATTCTCACTGCAAATTGTCTTAGCCATTTGTCTTTGTGTTAGAACTGTTGGATCTTCAGCAGTTGTTACTTAAGATGCATTTTAGGAGTCCACTTAGTTTTTCATTGCATTATAGGTAAGAATAAATGATCTTTGAAATTAAATGTCTTAATAAAACAAGGGAGTTTTTTTTCAGTACAATAAACAAGGAAAGGGACAGAATGCAAGTTTTGGGAAGATTCTGAAGATCTATCAAAGCTTTCTGAATATTCTGGAAGTTGAAAATACCGAGGATCTTGTAGCACCTATCTGTAATTAGTCCTTTAAATCTTACTACTTCCTGTGGAGAAATAAAAATCATGCTTCTTTAGAGTAGATGTGAAACATTTCTTTCATCAAGTTGGAAAGAAAAAAGGGGAGGAGTCTATGACAGGTAAATCAGAGACTTAAGTTCATGTAAGAATTTCCTTTATTGAGGAGTGGGAAATTAAAATAATTTATGGTACCCTAGGAACTTGGTAGTTGAAGGATGAGCTTAAACATAAAAAAATATTTTAAAAGTTGTAGTTACAGTGGTGGGTAATGATGACTCCTTTCATGGTAGACCAGAATACCTTACAAAGGGAAAAGTGGTAATATGTAGATAAAATTGCAAGCTTGAACCGGATCTGAACCAAACCTACATGAGATAAACATATCTACTGTTGTTTTAATTTTAAAAATAACTGTGCTTCATAGCTCTGCCTGGAAACAATTTAATACAACAAATTGATTTTTGTGAAAAGTATTTCCAGCCAGACCAGAAGCAGTACTTAATAGATAACTTGAGAGGGCGAGTCTGTTCTTTATGCTCCATTTTGCTAACTCAGTGAATTTGGATATTTATATCTGAAATTACAGATAGTAATTCAACCTGTTTTTCTAAAGCTGATCTCACATTTATCTTTTTCTCTCTGCGTCAGTGTAGAAATATGATTCAGAAATCTCTTCTCTAACAGAGTAGAGAAACCGTTACAGAGTTCATGATACTGTGGTTTTCAAGGTAACAGGCAAAACCCAGCCCTGTTTCTGTCAAATTTTATGTCTACAGAGTTTTTGGATGATGTTGCTCTTGAGAAAAATATGCTTATTTTTGCTAGTGTGTTACTTAAGAACATATAACATGTAGAAAATGCTTTGAAGAGGATCATGCTAGTCGAAGACAAGAGCATGCAGAGTTAGGAAAGACAGGTTTCAGAAGTTCTACCGGTCTGTAATCCGAAGGCCAAATTTAAAGTCAGGAGCAGCTTTGACTCCAGAACCTGAGGATGATGTGTTTATGCCGGAAAGGACTGCAAAAACAAAGATGTTAATTTGTAGCATATTTGCAGACTTACAAAGCCCGGAAAGTGTTATCTCACATTTACTAAACACTTACTATGTCTACAGAGGCAATTATTAGACAGTGTTAGCTCAGTGTGAAACCGGAGAGTAAACTACATGCAGTATTTTCTTCCTGCAGACAAGGCCATAGTGATCAGTGAAATACTTGTAATGTCATCTGTACTTGTACTAAATCAGATTGGCATGTGATTCATTATTTCTAGAAATAAAGAAAAATCAAATCTCAGTACTGTGGCGTTAGGCTCTGTAGAAATTATTCAAGTGTCTTTACCTCTGTTATATTTTCTAGGAAGATCAAGGTCTTCTGTAACCACAGTACAACTGGGGAAAAAAAGGGTCTAAAAGGACCTTAAGAGGTTGGATTATTTGTTCTTCAAGACAGAATCAACTTTAGCTGGCATAGCCTGTTCTCAGAGGTGACAGGAGCAGAAATGCAGTGACTTCCACTGGCAGGCATGGAGGCTTAGTGATTACTTACACTTGATTGCAATCCAAGTGCATTACTTCCTGTTACAATTTATTCCTCTACCTCATGTAATTGTACTTGATTTTATTTTTGTGGCTTCTGAAATAGATCCTCAAACTTTGACACAAATGCTTCTCAAAAATTGTCTTGTCTTCTTGTAGATATCTCTCTTTCAACACCCCCTTCACCACTACTGTTTTCTCAGCCTTTCCTCTTACATCATGTTTTCTGAATCTCGTGGTTGTGCTCATTCTTCTCTACTGGACCTTCTCCAAAACATCTTTCTTGAAGTTTGCTAACCAAAACTGGTGTATTCTAGCTCATGCTGTACCAGGACCAGCTGAAGGAAGATGATTGTTTCCTGTATTTACCAGATGACATTTTTACTTCCCAGATTGAAGTCTGACTGTTTTGTGGCAGGATGGCCTTGCTCAAGTTCTGATCCACTCCAGATCTTCCACAAAGAACTGTTGCCAAGTCCCTGTTTGGTACCAGTGAAATGATTTAAGCTGGAAACTTTCTGCCTGTCTTCACTCTATTGCCCATCTTTATTTTCACCCTCTCCCGTACCATTTTTTTGCTGGCGTTTGATTCCGTTTACTAAGACTTGAATGTTGGCATCACCTAAGAGCTTGGTGTTGCCTGTGGAGTTCAGTAAGGCAGATATCCATAGCACTGAAACTTGTGAAGCCCCACAAGTTCACTGAGACTTAACTCTAATGGTTTTCTAAGGAGCTGTCATTTGCTGCTATATAAAATTTCATGTTTCACCTATGAGAATGTCATAGGGAACTCCACACTAGCAACTTCAGGCTCTCATTCCATACAGCATAGTAGATGTCATATTATGGTCCTCAGGAACTAAACTTCCCTTGTGACATGTGTAAGTCTCTGCTTCTGTGGTTTCTTCTTAAATAACTTGCCTTTCTGCAACTTTAATTTCTAGAGCTCTGGTAAAGTACATTTTCGTATTGTACCAGATTCGTCAATTTGAAAGGCAGAGAGTTCACACCTGCCTATTTTCAGAGACTGATTTTTTTGTTTTTCGGAGTTCACATAAAGCCCATAGAAAACTTGGCAAATGACAGTTCTCTCTCTCACTCTTAGTATCATGTGTGTGTCAATTTCATGGATTAAAAATGTACCCTTTAATCTCGCACTGGGTAATGTATTCCTGCTTTTTTATTCTTCAAAGTCCCGTGTTGAGTGAGTAGTTGCATGTTGCAAGACCAAAGCAATTAACTGAAACTGCTCTAGCTTTGGAAGCATATGATATAAATTCATTTTTAAGCATTAATACTGCTGTGAAATAAGTTATGGTTTTAAAATTGTAGAAGTGATGTAAGAATAAATAGGTGTAGTTGTCATTGCCTCTACAGAGTTCTCCTCATTTCTTGGGGCTCACATCATCTCATCCTCTTCCTTAATTTCTTTCTGTTCTTCTGATTTAATCTTTTTCCCTACGGCATGTTTCCTTGTGATACTTGGGTGTTTTGTTGTTTAAATGTTTTCTTTTTGACTAATTCATTACCCATTGAGTAGCACTTTAGATCTTAGGAATTCACAGACGTGTTATGGTTTCCTACCAATGATAGAAAGTATTTCAGTGATCCACAGTGGCTGTTCCTAGCTGTCTGGAAGAAAAAGTTCCTGGACAGCAGGTAGGAAAAGTGCCTCCAAAGAGACGGTTTTCTGTGACTGAGCAATTAGCGTGCTCCTTCATAACTCATGTTGCTTGGGAAGCTGCTGGTATCAGCACCTGTACTTATTTTAACATGATGATAGAAGACTAAAGCTAGGAAAGAGTGGTATGGGAACAGGCTAGTGTGGATGGACATGTCTGAGCAGAGGGTCTGGCCTGTGATCCAGTTTATGAGGAAAAGAAATGTCTGTGGGGTGTAGAAATGGGGTTAGTAAGAATGTGTGACAGCAAATGTAGGAAACTTTATTGTGCTCATGAGTGTGGAGTGGAAGAGAACTGGAAACCTCTGCTGCTGCCTCACCACCATGGCTGCCATGCTGTGTTTGGGAAAGTCCTACTTTGGTTACATTTTTCTTCTTCAGGATGTATGGACTAAGAATGGCCATGTCTTTCACCACACTTGTATGGCAAGCTTTGCTTAGGAAAAGGAAGTGAAATTGTGTCTACTGCGATGGCCGTGTATTTCAAGTACCATGTTGAATGGTATTTGAAACACTCAAAGTGGATAGAAGTGTGAAGGAAGCCATTTTATCATCTACAAGTTCTGACCCTTTGGGAGCCTTAATAGTGTAGAAAAATTAATAGACTCTGCTTGTTTAGGAAAAAAACATGCTTTGTTTTTCTGCATGCCAAAAACATGGTTGTGAAATAGTGAAAATTATTACATCCTTTATTGTTGCACATGTTTAATGTATGAAAACTGTTTGTGGGTTTTTGCCCCACTCTTTGCTGTTTTTCCTAGTGTGGAGATTGGTTTCCCCTCACTCTTTTTATTCTTTCTTTCCTCGCCTTTCTTTTCCCCCTTTCCTTTCTTTCCCCCCTTTCCTTTCTTTTCCCTGTTTCCTTTCTCTCCTTGCTTGCTTTCTTTCTCCCTTTGAACTGATGAAACCACTCTCTTTGGTAATTCTGAGTCAGTTGGGTCAATCCTGGGCTTTTCTGTGCAGAGACTGCCAAGTTTTTAGAAAATATGTTGTGGTTTAGGGATTTGGATATATGTCTAAAAGGGACAAGATTTGAGACCTCCAAATGTCTTTAATTTAAAACCATAATTTGGAAGGGATCTTTCCTGAGTCCCAAGAGAAAAAAGCCAATACTTTCATTTATACAATTAGTCATCATTCTCTTCACCATTAGGGTTCTCCTCCCTTCTGAAAAGGCTACAGTTTGTTTTGCTGCCTTAACAAAAATAAGTTTAGTTGATTTAAGTTCTGTTTCACGATGAAGTGCCTTATCTAGGTCATAGTTTAGCTGTTAACAAGATATTTATGAAGTGGTAAGAATTCTCTGCTCTGCAGTGAATTTAGTGTCTAGTGGGGCAAAATGCTATTTAACTAGCAAATAAAACAGTTAAAATTATGTCAAAGTTGACTGCAACAATTTTAATCGTTTAGTAACCTCCTAAATATGTAGAGTGTCTGGAACTGCTCAGAACTTCGGTAATTTGACCTCTGCTATAGAAAAAGCATTTCATATAAATTAATATTGTAAGTAGCTATCCAAGGAAGGGAATTTTTTGATTTAGAAACCAAGTTAACACTTTTATGTTTTGTGCAGATTGTAAAACACAGCTAAAGACAAAGAACATATTCCTGAGCTCAGTTTTTTGGTACTCAAGGCTCATTTGACTAGCTTATCAAATACTATGCTGAATCTTTGTAAGTATTTGAAGCTGGTATTTGTGATATTTGCTTGGGGTTATTTTGTCTGCCATGTAACAGTGTTATCAGCAGATGTTTCCCTCATATCTGCATAGTTTTTATTGGTGTTTAACATGATTACAGCCATAGTTTTGAAGGTACAGGCAGTAGAAGTATTCATGTTCTAGGTGTTTCGCAGACATACAAGGTAAATACAGTTATTTTAAAAGGAATTCTGTATGAGCCACTGCTTCACCATAAAAAGTTTTGAAAACAACATTGTTTGGTATTTCATTTATGTCTATTGAATCAGCAGTAGTTTGTCTCTGTGTCTCTCAGGTTTACTAAAAAAATCGTATTTTAATGGAACTCTCTTCAGCTGTGTATCAGCAGACTTTCTATCAGGCATGATTTGTGATGTATTGAGTTTTGCAATAAATATAGACTAGCACTTAACTTGAAAAGTGAACAATTAGTGACTTATATCACTAACTCATTGGCCGCGTTTCATTAGCTCTGCAGTGCCGCCTCAGCTCCATGGAAATAGTTTTGATTGGATTCTCAGAAACTTAACTTTCCTCGTATTTCATTTACGGGACCACCATTTTCGTGGAGTCCCTATTTCTGCCTTGATCTAGGCAGGCATACCTTTGTAGAGTGTAGAATAAAATAGTTGCTTTAGTCTCCATTCTTATTTTATGTTTTCCTATGTATGATTGTACATCTGAATGAAAATAAGTCTTCATGAAGATTTGATTTCCTGACTAATGTGTGGTTTTTTATTAAGATGGTTCATAGTTTACTGTAAGGTTTTGTTGAACTGGAAAACAATGAGTGAACCTGAACCATCTAAAGACAAACTTGACTGTGTCTCCATGAGACTGGTCGGTGAAGGAAGTATGTGAACCACAATTTGCTCATACCTAAGATCCCACAAAACTCTGTAAAGATCTATAGACTGTTCTGCCATTTCTCCTCCAAACAGTTGTCTGCTGGGATGAACTTCAAAAGACCTGGTTTCATGAGCACATTTTCTGTTTCGTATTGCTTCTAAACCGGTTATCTTCCAGAAAGATGAAGGCATTCATTTGTCTCTCATGTAATGGCATTATGAATTGCATGAGGAGCAGTGTTGTTCTGGAAGCAATCTCCATCTTTTGTATAACATAGAAAATGAAAGTTTATTAATTAAAGTAGCATTTACCTCTTTGATAGGGGTAATAAAGAGTTTTTAACTGTGTAAGAAACCATATTCTCCTGTGAACATAGAGTGTTAATTTTTTTTTACCTGAATAAAAGATTTTAAAAAACAAAAGGTCAGATGTAAGTGATCATAGTATATCTTTATAAAATTCGAACAGAATACATTTCACTTGCCAGATATGCATTTTTGTGTTAACTTCTTCCGTTAGTGTTCAGCATCTAAAATGGAACAGGGAGTCTCGTTTCACTGACACAGTCGTAGATGGTGGTGGTATCTTGTTTTGTAGAATCAGTAGCACTTTCTGAAACTCCTGTTGCCAAGGCAAACAAATTAATGAAGGCTATTTAATTTTTAAATTACACGAGAAAGTGAGATAGTCTTGCTTATGAGGAAAATGAGGCAGAAGGAAGGTGTGTGAAGTGTGCTGAGAGCAGAGAAGTTTTAGCGTGAGCAAGGATTTCTGTACAGTGTGTCCAGGCACACCTGGCACCAGACGTGATTGTGCATTTACTTAATATGTTTAATGGAAAACTTGGCAAAAGTCTGTGAAGAGAAAATAAAAGATCAAAATGCTGAAGTAAAAGCTCTGTGTAAAAGAATTCCTGTTGTTGATTTGGATTCAAATAGTCAAGTAACTAGCTTGCTTGCATTTTTATCCAATGAAATATAAAATTTAAGCTCTTACTGCATTAACATATCTTGGCATACATGTACCCTGCTGTAAGTAACTTTGACTAATTTCTGTCATTTCTGCATGAGTACTTGTTAAAAGGAGGGAACGGATAACACAGCATAAATGGCAAAAATTTAAGAGCATTTTATGAGCAACCGGTGTAATGAAAAAGTTATTATCAACCAGAATTATAAAGAGACATATAAAAGTCTGGTTTTGAAACAGGAAGTATAGGAGAAAACTAGGCATTTCTTAAATGGACGGAAACCAACAGCTGTTCTAAAGTGACTGAATCTAACATCATCTCTTGCTAAAGAGGATTTGTGAGAAGATAGGAAAAGGTACGTGAACAATTGAATAATTGACTTTTGGAATCATTGTGACATTTCTAGCATGTGTTTGGAGAAAATTAGTGTTTTTCTGATTGATGTCAGTGAATAGAAAGTTCCTGTGGTAGTTCCTTGAAATAATTTGGAGAATGGGAAAAAAGCAAATTTGGCAAAGCATTTTTATTTTAATGGCAGTTCCAGCTTTCTTCTTCACAAAGATGAAGTACTTGTCCTACTAGATTTCCATTAGTAATTATTCTATACGCCATCAATCAGTAGATAGCAAGCTTTTAAAGTCTTTTTGTGGAGGACAGACTTCCAGGCCTTGGAAGACACTGAAATTTTTGTAGGCATAGGAGAAGGAATTTGCTCTGAAAGAAGAAACTGAGTAGTGGAGAGTTTTTTTGGGACCAGAAAGCAAAAATATCATCCAGACACTGCTGCTGTAGAAAGAGCTTGCTTACAATAACTCTGCGTTGGGTTTTTGGTTTGTTTGTTGTTGTTGTTTGGTTTTGGGTTTTTGTTTGTTTTGAGTTTTTTTCCCCATTTTATTTTACAGGAGAAACTGCACATCTTTAATGGAAATGGTTGAATAGATTCTTTTCTCAAAGTGAATTTTAAGATACTGCTGACCACAGAAGTATCAGACACTGCCAGGGCATTTTGTCTACAGTTACTTTTTTGCCCCTCATCCTTTATTCTTTTTTATGTGATTGTAGAATGCAGAGGCTGATGCTGGCTACGAGGTAGTGCTACAAAAATGGTAATGGTGGCACCACTCAGGTGGTGTAAAATGTCACGATTCTCTTGCAGTCAGTCAAGTTACTGTGAGGATGTTATTAAACAAATTTAGACTGTCTTAGACTTGACTGATGATGTTTCTAGGTCTTGAAGATGTTTTAGATTAGAAAGTCTGTGTTCAAGTAAACTGGCCTTCCCTTGAAACATTTTAGTTGTTGTAAATAGCAACATTCCTCTTAATTCTTACCAAAATACAGGAAATTATTTAGTCTTGCACTTTTGCATGTCTTTGCAATTGCTTCCTATTGGATTTCAAAATGTCTGTTGTTTTTGTTTTCTTTTGTTTTTCCCTTTTTTATTAACTTTTAGTTAAATGATGGCTGAGTGACATTGTTTGGATTGCTTGATTACAGTTTATAGCCATTCATTATTTGCTTTGGCTTTTTTTCCCCAAGGGTGAATCAGAAAGGTGGGATATTTTAGACTACTAATAGGCTAGGGATTCTTTCTGAAGGCAACGGGTTAAAATGAAAGGAAGTTTAAAAATTTTACCTTGTGCCTCTAATTTGTGCTATCTTGGTAGATATGTTAATGGATGTATATATATTTATATATGTAGAAGTGTATATAAATGAGGTGTAGTCTGCTCTGAAGTTTGATAATTTTCATTTGTCTAAATGTCTTTTTTTCTGGTTTAGTTTATTGTCCTATACCTATTGATTTTACTATATATCTCAGTAGAACAAGTGTCACTGGAAATTTTGCTCATAGATCTGCTTTAATTTACATCGGTTTGCTTATCTTCAGGTTGATCCCCATATTTTTATTGAGAGAGGGCTTTCTGAGAGTGCAGGAGTTGTCAAATGCACAGCCAAGCCAGTGGTCATGTGCAGGGTATTTCTTGACAGACTGGATTTACAGTATGGTCACTGTGAAGAGGCTGATGTTCAGTTGCAAGATGGACTGATGACCAAATCTAATAGGGCAAGGAATGTCAGGAAATTAAAAGAATTGAATATTAGTTAGGCTAGACACTGAATAGAAAAATGAAGTGTAAATATGCACCATTTTGAGATAATTAGGCTTGGAAGGGACCTCAATTCCTCATGGGATCCAGGCCTCTCTCAAAGCAGGGATAACATTTCTGTGGCTGCTCCGCCGTTTAAGTTAAATCACCGAAGAAAAAACAGATTTCACTAAAGCATTTTTCATTTCTCTTGACAGTCCTGCTTTACAGTGTCTTTCATATTTCCTTTTTTTCTGACCCTGTAAGAACCATATGTTGAATTAAAAGAAGTATGAGTCAAATTTCAACCTGTAATGCTTGATTGCATGAGGACTGCCTAGATCTACAACCTGAGGTTGCCATCAGCACTTTAATTTCTCTCTTTATGTATAATAGGAATGATACTCTGAGTCAGTGGGGAGTGGAGATCCTCATTGTTTACTGCTTTGAAGATGAGGTTATATAGCTGTAATTACTGATAATACCTGACCTAAGCTCTTTCCCTTTAGCAGGCAGTGCATGATTTTTTGCCTTGTATACTTTAACTACATTTGAAAAAGAGTTGTTAGGAGTTGTCTGGCCTCAAAAACTCTCGTTCTGTTTTAAACAACTGCTCTTTTTAATTGCCCTTGACCTGCAGAATCTGAACTGTCATTATATTTTCCTAATATAATTTTGGTAAATGCCCTCCTAGCTCTGTTTCTCTGACAAATATGAAAATGTTTTCAGGTTTATTACTCTAGCCCTCAGCCTTTCAGAAGAGTTTTCTCCTCCCCTTTTTCTGTGATCAGCAGACTGTGTGTAAAGTTGTGCAGTTCTACAGCTTTCTTTGCAAGAAGGATATGCTTTTAGAAGTATTTTTTAATGGCTTTTACTCCTCTCGTGACACACTTTGTACAAGAAGAATATTTCTGGTAGAGGATTCTACTTTGCATAGGAGTCAGCATTCGTATTCTCCCATCAGAAAGACGGCTCAGTTCGAATATAGTGACAAGCACAGAAATTAAACAGAATTTATTTTTTCTTGTGTATTTACAGTGTCATTCTTTTGATATTGATTTTGCAACTGTATTTTGCAGCTAGGCCCCGGATTTTAGCCTTGAATATTCAGGCTCACTTGGAAACCTGTCTTTCTGATTCTTGGCCAGTTAATAGTTCCAAGTGGATGCAATTTAATAACCCTCGTGCTGTTTTGATTTGCCTCCCACACCATCTGGTCTATGTCTTGCTCCTGGTCTTTTTTTTTCCTGTCTTAAAGGATAGTATTTTTTCAATAATTTGAACTTTCAAGCATGTCATCTGAAAGTGTAGCTTGCTCTGAAATTTCCTTGTGCAATGTGTATTTCCAGAAAGAAGGCTTTCTGTATATACAGGAAAAAGAACATGAACAGGAACCTGTGGATAGGTTGGAATGGCAGGAATGTAGTGCACAGTAAAGATGTCTGTTTCTTCACACTGAAATATTGTTTAAACACATTTCAAGAGCTAAAATATTTCATGGCTCCAAGGTCTCTGGATGGCTCTCTGTATTTCTCTCTAGTGGCCTCCACATTTAATTATTGGAGTGGCAAGAGATGACTTTGAAATATAAAATCACTCAGCCTTTGCTGAGATGAAAGTTAAGTGTTGTGATGAAGCTTGTAGTCTACTAACTGAGCTTATTTATACTTGATTTAGTAAAGATAACTTAGAGTAGTGCTAATTAAGCTTAGCTCTGTCATAATGTTTTGAAAATATTAGGTGAAAGGTTTGTTCATGTTGTGTGAAGGTGCAAGTTTTTGACAATATTTTTTTAAATTTTGGACGACGATTTGCCTGCCATAGCCTGGATGCTTCTCCTTTGGCCTTTCTCTATGTTTAAAAAGAGTTCCTTTAGCCAGTGTTGTTTATTTCTGATTTATGCATGGTTTTTGCTAATCTGATGTCTGTGTTGCATAGACTGGAAAGACTTAAGGGGTGGGTTTTGTTTTGTCCCATGTTGTGGGTGTTGGCCGGGAGTAGCTGCTTGGGAAGCAGCAGGTGAATTGTGCCTACTGTGTTACCTGGTGGCCAAGCAGTGGCACCAGCTGTTTGTGCTGCAAAGAGAAGGGAGGGCTGAAGGTATCCATCCCAGGTTTGGCTGGGTTTGTGTTGCTGTCTTCACAGCTATTCCTCAACACCTTCAGTTCAAATTGCCCCTTTCCTCAAGCGAGTGACAGTGGTGTCTGGCTCTGGGGTGGGGTGCGGGGTGTCCACAGCCCTGTGCCCGATTGTGCCTGCTTGGTCCATGCCTGCACAGGTGCCTGATTCCCCTGGCAGAGAGAAGTGAGCTGGCTGGGTCCAGGTGGCCTGTGAGGCACTGACTCCTGCTACCTCAAGGATTTCACTCACCTGCTGCCCCTTTTGGCACTCTTTTACCTTATCTTCAGGTCCATATTTCAATACTGTAACGCAAACTCTTACCTTATGCTTTCCAGCCTTGGTCCCCTTCTCTCAGAGCAGCAGCTGGCTGTTCTGCAGTAAGATGCCCACAAACACCTTGTCACTGATATTCATTAGCTAAATTTTCAGGTGTCGCTTAATATTTTCTTCCTTCATTCCTTATCCTTAGTGCTGTACATATTTCAGAGTTCTGTAAGAAGATGTATTTCCTTCTTCCAGAGCTGTCCCTGTGATGATGGATGGCTGATCTTGGGACAGGAAGTCAATGTATATGTACAATCTCCATTTTGCCTAGCAGAATTGGTCTGATGACATTTTGATGCCATTCCTTCTGCTTTTCCCCATCTTCTTCTTCTCCAGTAGCCTGGTTTTTCTCATAAAAAATCAGCTTTTAGGTTTACCAGACCAGTGCTTCTGTCTCTTCAATCAGCTTGTGCAAGATAAAGGCTTGGCTTCCACTTCTGCTTAAGTGAAGTTAGTTTCTCCCCAAACCAGATCTATTCGTGCTGGAAACTACACCTGAGCACATGCCATTTCTGTAATTTTACTGAGACTTAATACAAATTATTTTGCCATTAGAATAAGTTAATTATTTTATTTAACCTTTTGTATAGTTCATGAGTTTTTGGCATGTTACTGTTATTAAAAAGAATTAACTATGCAAGCTTGCATATATGTCTGTCCTAGACTTTTATCAATTCTGCTTTATGTGCAATCTCTAGTAAATACTGTGCTTATATCCCAAAGAGAAAAAAACCCCAAACCTACATCAGTAATGGAATTTTTGGAAGTCTGTACAAGGTATTATTTCCGACCATTTTCTCCTGTACCAAGGGTGGTAATTTCAGCTTGGCTGGGAAAAGAATCCTAGTAAATATTCCCAGAAAGGGGTTTTCTGGTTGATTTGTCTTGAGAGATTTCAAGAACTCATCCATCTTTAAGAAAAGGAGTGTGTCTTTTTGTTGTTTTTTGTTTGTTTGTTTGTTGGCTTGGTTTGTGGTTTTTAGTTTTTGGTTTTTTGGTTTTGGGTTTTTTTTTTTTTTGGTGTTCTTTTCGTTTTGGAGAGAGAGTGAGTTAGGATCTTGCTCTTTTTTTTTTTTTCTGGTGGTTTTTACACTCCTGCTTATCAGAGCAGTGGTTTGATTGGCATTTGGTCCATATATGTGACCTTTGGAAAGAATTTAAGAGATTCTTTTTCCCTAGTTCTGTCAGTGTTTCATTTCTCTCAACTGTGTAGTAAATGTTTAACTTGAAGTGTGTGGGAAAAGTGTGCCCCTGCAAAATGGCATTTCAGGAGAATCTCTGTTCCAGAAAGCTTTATAGTCTCACCTTAATGCTGACATCCCATTTTCCGTATGTGGAAATAGACCATAGTCTAGTTAAGGTTGTCTGACTGTTCAGCAGTGCAAATGATTTTGTTGCCTGTTCCTTTTGCATTGCTCTCCTCAGTGGTGATTTGTGGTACATGGCAGGCAAACACTTTTCAGGACACCCGTGTTCATTCTGGTCTCCTGATGCGCATCTCAGAGTGCTTTGATTCAATGTCGAGATGAGACTAGAGATGCACTGTTCCTATGTATTTTTTTTCCTTTTGGAAAGGGTCTTGGGGAGGGAAGAAATGAGGATATACATCAAATTCAGTGCTCTTCTGACTCAACACAATGTGTTCTACATTCATTCCCCACAATGCAGAGAGATCACACCTCTTTCCTGTGAGTTGGGGCTGGGACATTTATGCTGCCACCATTGACCACATAAACATTTTAGTACCCAGCCAAAATAAAGACATATTTGATATCCATGTGTGACTGTGGCACTATGTTTATCATAATACTTATGGATGAAGCTCCTGTAGCAGTGGCTCGTCTTCAGAGCTAGGAAGGAAAGGGAAGCAGGTGAACAAGGGAACCCTTGACATTGGACTCTGATTTTAAAATCAGCTGTTTTTCTTGTTCCATGAACTCCCAAGAGAAAAAGTGTGATTGACCATTTTTTAATGCTCCCTTTTCCACCATCTTCCCTCACCCTTATTATAATGAAGGGATCAGCTCCTAAGAGGTATTTGACAACACAGTTACTGTCAGGTGTTTAGCACCATGATGGTCAGGTTTTCTCACTTGTAAAGAACTTGTAGCTGCAACTTGTAGTTTCAGTGCAGTATATTACATAGCAGTAGATCAAGTTGTCCTCCACCATAATGATGAGGCAATTTGAAGAGAAGATTCATTTTGTGAATTCTGAAGAACTTGGGTTTGCTGGGGTGTGCAGTACTCTACAGAAAACAAAATACGTTGCTGTGGTGTTTCTGTGGTGAAGGGCTGATTCTGCTCCCCAGAGGCTGTCAGGCTCTCACGTTAGTAGTTCAGGAGATGGAAGAGTGCCCTTCTCTCTTGTTTGACAGGCCATCATTTGAGGCTGGGAGTTTTGCCAGCTAGTGACCTAGTGTATCCAGTTTCTAATTTGGGTGAAATGTTACTGAGAAGGTGGTGGCCTGACAACTCTGGCATTTCCGGGGGTTCTCAGATTACTATGACACCATGTGATTGGTTTTTCAGGCTGGCTCTTACTTGAGTTCAACTGTTTTTACTGCTTGCTCTGCTAGGAGTTTACCTGTGACTTCCAGACTGAATTACTTTTTTTTAGTTGTTACTTACCAATTTGTTGTTGAAGTTTTTGGGAACTCGAGAGTCTTTATGTGTAGATGCCTAGTGCCTTATATTCTAAAGAAAGCCTTAGAGGAAGATGTTCAGCACTGTTTGCCTCCTGGGAGCTCAGACTTTTCTTCTACTCTTTTTTGGTTTGAGCAGTATGTACACTGAGCTAGATGCTTTTGAAACGTGAGATTCTTCCATCACCTCTTAAAGCACTGTTGATGAGTTTGATATAGTCATGAGGGAATGAAATGGATTAATGTTTCTCTAAGATTAGGTCTAAATGAATCCAGTTGTTGTGGTTTGTTTTTTTTCCCCCCTGAGAATCACTTGAAAATGGGAAAAAAATGTAGGTGGCTCTGCAAACTTAAAGCAAGGATGTGTCATGGTATTCCTCTGGGATCTTCCGAAGGTCTACCTAAGCCTTCAGATGATGAGCATCACCCTCCCTTCAAAACAGGCTACAAAATAAGGAAAAAGCTTGTCAAAATCTGGAAGCAAAGTTTTGTTTTCAAGAGAGATGTTTGGAATTGGTGATGATTCATGCTGACTGCCAGCCTGAGGCCAGACACTCTTCCTGGGTTTTAAACATGTCACAGGGAAGATGATCTTGGGTTCATAACCTACTTACTGCATTCCTGACTGTAGTACAGAAAGTATTTAACAGAACAACAAAACATTTTTAAACTTAATGTAGGTAGCTTTTCTGATTTTTTTAAGCCACGATCATTACCTATTGTATTGTAAACTCTAGTTTCTTTTAGATTGTACATTTTTCTGTATTAAAAGTTTTCTTGTTATGCTTTGAAGGTGTTTTAAACAGAATTTTGAGCAAGTTTCATTTAGTTCAGAGCAAATATAATGGACTTTTAATTCTTGCCTTTATTGACCTTTGATTTTATATAAACCTTGTAGCAAAAGTTAGCGTAAATTGGCTCAAGAAAGTTACACATCTAGGTCGCTGGTCCTACTGATTAAGGTCAAACATCAGGCTTGGAATTGTGATAATTTATCTGAACAAGAGCCATAAGGTTTATCTTTAACCGGAGTGAAAAAATGTTATCTTTGACAACAAAGCAAACAAAGTATCAAAGATTTTCCTAAACAAAAATAATTGAAGTGTGCCTTGATCTGTTTATGTAATTGAATGAAAACTAATTAATCCCCATTTTCTTATGTTCCTAAGTATTTACAGTTGTTTAACAGTATTGGAAGCAGGATTGTTTTTATTGACTTGTCAAGGCAAAGAGCAGTTCTCTTTATTCTTTTTGTTTTCTTAAGGACAGCCCATAATGTGGAAAGGCAGTGATCAAAGGAGATTTCCATTCGGCACCAGACTAAAGTTTGGCTTGCCAAATATCAAAGTTGCTTTATCTTGGAAAGTGGTGCAAGTAATGCTGCACATGTAAGGAATGGTGAGCCATGTCTTCCATTCCTTACTTGGATACAAAAACTGGTTAAGCAGCGAATGTGTCCCAGCCTGACCAGGCTGTCTGACATGACTCAACGTTGCTCAGTTTGTTCAGCTAGCTGCTCTGTCTAGTGTGCAAATGAGGCACCACCTGTACAGGACATGTGTGGCTTGCCATCTTTTATCCAGGAGGAAGAAGACCTTTACAAAGGACACATGCAACTCAAAAACAGGAGCTCCTTGTTTCCATCCCAGTTGCCTGGAGGGGGTTTCTGCCTCCCCTCTCAACAGTGTGTGGTGTCAGTTTTATCTGTCTGTTGCATTATTCATAAGACGTGCATGCTCCTTCCTGTGGCTAATGCATTTCATCTTTTGTTGCAGAGGCAACATACAGCTCTAAGCATATTAGCCACATGCTTTAAGCAGTTGAGGCTCTAAGCCTCTTGAGCCTTAGAAAAAGGATTTAGTTTTCTCTAGTGATTCACATATATATTGTTGTGAAAAACACAACTCAAAATACAGTTGTATAAGTGACATTTAATTTATTGATCAGGTAATTACTAAATGAGGGAATTACTGAATTTCTTCCCCTGGCCCTGCATCCCAGGAGGAAAGTGTTCTGTGAGTGTTAGCATGAGTAGACTCTAAGCCCACTTTTCTTGTAAGCACAAAACTACTTAATGAGCATTGCTTCTGAGATGGATTAAGAATTTAAGAATATTTCAAATCTATATTTTAAAAATTATTGTTATGCAGAAATAGAATTATCGATGCATTGTTTGTAAAAGTAAGAGCTCCTGTGTAAATGTGATGCCTAGTATAACCATAAAAACATTCAGGTGTAGAGCAAAAAAGGATTAGTAGCACAGTGTGTATTCGTAACTGTAAATATGCACATGCATTTTCAGCATGTGACCTGCTGAAGGTTTGGATTGTTTATGTGCTCCAGACTGGAGTGCTTCTATGGAATAATGCCCAGGTTCATATCATACTCTGCTCCTATACAAGTTAATAAAGAACTGATAAGTTTAATTCTTAATTCCATTGTGTTTGGTTTGTTGTGTTTTGGCGTTTCACGTTTGGTTTTGGGGGATTTTTTGGTTTGGTTTCTTTTTTCAGCCACTGAGGCAATTTTTTAAGGCTGTTCTGACTCTGACCAGATATTTTCAAAATCTCTTCCTTAGAGTCTTTATCGGAGTCTTGTAGCTATTGTGATGTATTTTTATCAATATGACTGTGTCTAAACTGAGTATGAAACAGCACAATATTGTTAAATTAGAACTAGTGGATGCTGTCTCCTCTGCAGTGGAATAGCTTTCCAGAAAGAGAGGAGGAGATGGCAGAAGAGGACATTTCTGTTCCTTCTGAAAACTCAGTGTATAGAACAGATGTATGGTCAGTATTCTTCTCCAGAACAATGAGCTGTTAGCATGAAGCTGGAGTTTCATGCTCAGCGTTTCAGCATGGAGGATGAAAAACAGAGCACAAAAATTTCACTTAATTTAATATGTTGCTACAACTACTGGCACTTCATTTAAAGTCAGAGGAAGAGTGACTCATTGTAATGGGTTCAAACCCATTGGTCTAGAAAAGTTATATATAGTTTTAAGTATTCGTATTCTCTGAAACAGGATTTCTTTGTTTTTTCTTTTTTTCTTCTTTTTTTTTCCCTTCAGTGGCAGAAGCCTTGCTCTCTGAAAGGATGTGCTTCTGCACAGTGAGTCACCATCTCTGGAGGTATCTAAAAGACATATAGATGTGGCACTTTGGGACATAGTTTAGTGGTGGACTTGGCAGTGATGGGTTAACAGTTGGACTCAATGACCTTGAACGACTTTTCCTACGTTAGTGATTCAGTGATTCCATGATACATTAGCATTATTAGAAAAATATGTGTATCTTTTGATTTGTCAGTGGTCTGGTACTCGAAAATTGTGTATGTTTTCTACTGGTGGTGTTGAGCTGACTTCTCAAATGGTGATACTTATAGCAGAAGTAATATTTAGACTTAAATTTTATCTATTTATTTTGTAGTATTTTTTGTTAAATACCACATAAGAGTTGATGATCCTGAAAAATGATTGATCCTGGAACATACACTTAAAGTTTAGGTGTTTTGAAAAACAAAGAAGATTTCAGTAACAAGCTGTAGCAACTGATGAGGCAGACTAAAGCTTGGTTTTGCAGCTAGTTTGGCCAAAACTCAGATTAAATGAGAGCAGTATTTCTGAACGAAACCAGAACTCTGCTTATGCATTAGTTATTCAACCTCTAATTTAACCCTTACAGAAGCCTAGAGTTTTGAAATGAAGTATGTTACCCAAAGGAAAACAGGTTATGGAGAGAAATGGTGTGTAGTAGAGCACAACTGTGTTTGCTGGGGCTGGGCCAAGTAAAAAGTA
Source organism: Oreocharis arfaki (assembly GCA_013398015.1). Classification (NCBI taxonomy): domain Eukaryota; kingdom Metazoa; phylum Chordata; class Aves; order Passeriformes; family Paramythiidae; genus Oreocharis; species Oreocharis arfaki. The sequence goes on from VZRR01001809.1 coordinate 884,595, forward strand.
GATGCATGTCAGAACTGATTAAGGAATTCCATATTGTAAGAGCATGGTATTTTAGGATGATAATGGAAGGATGGGAAAATCATGAAAAGAATGCAGTTGGATAGAGCATTGTTTTGTTTTAATCAATTCTAAGTCTAAAGAAAAACAGAATTGCAGCAGGATTAAAATAACTTTTTTTTTTTTTTAAAGACATGCTTTCAAGTTAGTATAATTTAAACTCAAACTATCTTAAAATTATATGGTGTAGTATTTATTTGCTTCTTAAACGAAAATAGCATGGTAGTGGAGATGATGGGGATAGATGGGGGAAGTCTGGGGACCATCTGAAAGCAAATGTTAATTTTTTTTGTAATTATGCGTTCTCTGTAATAATAAAAGACTTTAATATTCCTGTATGTAAAATGAAAGCAGCTGTCAGAAATAAATGTCTCTTTAGAAGAAGCCGTGAGTAGCATTATTCAAAACATACTTTTCATAGGAAAATTAGAACTAGCACTGACCTATGATTACAATAGAGGTGTTACCTTTGATTTGACATCTGCATTCAATTCTTTAACCATCCTGGGGATTTTTTCCCTAGAAAATTATTCCTTCTTTTGATACTTGTTTCTCAAATACAGGTAACAGCTAACATGAAGCAAAACAAAGCAACAAAAATAACCAAAACCACATAACAATAGAAAAAAAAAAGCATTTTTGTTCATTACTAGAAAGCCCACATTTAATGCCAATCATTCCAAAGGGTTGCAACCAAACTTTAGCCTAAGTTCACAATTAGAAGTTTGTACAGGTGTTTTTTGCTGCATAGGGAAGCATAGTTAACCATCCTAGGAAGAGCATGTACTTCTGTGTAAATTAGAACACTATGGAAAACAGAAAACCAGGAGATAAATCAGGAAGTTTTAAATGTATTTTTGAATATTTTCTTACTAGCTAAGACAGCCAGTGTACTCAATTCTGTCAAGTTTAATGCTTTCAGAAATTAGTCAAGGGGTTCATGTCAGCCCATGTAATTTTTTCTTCTATTTTTGTATGCTTTGAAGACTTTGCTCTGTGTCTGTTCCTCTGTAACAGAACAGTTTCTTGCATTTACTCATTTGCTGCACTCTGTTTTTCTTACTTGCAGTAGTGTGTCTCAGTGAATCCAATATCTAAATGCAACTTTCTCATGATCACTTGGAAAAAAGTTTTCCGAATACAACCTATTCATGTTCCTTCTCACTCTAAGTTTGAGGGTTTCAGAAGGAAATTGTATTGGTAACACAAGGACTTAGGATTTTACTTCCCTTGCTGTATAAATCCCCATGTTTTTTAATTTTACGAGGTAAGGAGTCTCCAGCCTGTTACAAGGCTGCAGTGTCGATCCTTTTGAGCTCTGCACCTACGTTGCCATGTTGAGAGAAAATGCTGTAGTTTCAGAAGCTGTTGCTGGCAGCTGTGCACCACTAATGTATACTGCTCACTGCTGGTGTGTGGCCGAAAGCTCGCTCTCTTTCCATGTGGAGTGATTATGGCATTTCCAAGAATGCAGCTGCTGTTGGAGGAGAATGGCTAACACATCTTCCCTGTGAAGAGATATCTTCAGATATCTTCAGGTCATTTGTCAAGAGATGCCACTGAAATACAGTTTTCAGTTGTTCTCGTGTGGTTTAATGGACCACACGAACAAGGCAGACTGGTGCACTGCGGTGTTGCTGCTACAAGTTGTGAATTACAGGGCCAGCCAAATACAGCTCTGTCCAAAGCCTGCAGAAAGCGGTGTTTTAGAGGAGGTTTCTTCAAGACTTGTTTCACTCCAAATGTTAGAAGGGGTAAAGCGATGGGAAGAAAACAGTATTGGGAACATTTGTGCTTTATTTCATTAACAACCTTTTATGTAAAATTAAAAACAAGACTGTAGGGACTGCAATGCTATTAGCATTATTTCTTAGACCCACTTGAATATCATAGTCCACATTTCTTTAATAAAGAATTTCACATCTCATTTTTAAGTTAGCATGACTCCTCCTGTGATTTTGGAAACCATCAGCAAAATTTCCGTCATACACTTACATCCTGCATTCTGCTTTGAAATGTTCCTTTGGCAGGATTTTAAATACAACAGGAAATGGAGTTAGAAGGTACATTCCTGGAAAACTCCGTTACAGCTTGCAAGCTATTTCAGAAAGTTAACAGGGTCTGGGAAAAGGGATTTATAAAACTCCTGCAGCTTGCAGGCAGTTGCCAGTATCAACTGAAAAGTGAACAGCTCAGTGTTCTTGGGATATAGGAGTTGAAGTCTGATCTGGAAACTTGACAGTATACAAAATGTATGTATGATAGTATATATCATATATCTATGTATGTATGATATACTAATATATACTGATGTATATATGATAGTGTACAAGCATTTCTGTCTTTGTTTTAAATGCTATCTGAAGTGGAGGTGAAAACATATTTGTGATCCTCTATGTATACAATAATTTTAAAATATGTTAAAAAGTTTTATTGATACTGAAGTGCCATGGGCTTCATGATATATTCATGATAAATCGTGATATATTAAGATTTTTTCTTAAATAAAATTATCAACCTGATTTTATGAAACAATGTGTAGTTTTTTCATATAGTGTTCATTTACATAGTTTTTTTTATTTTGGTGGCACAAAACTGATCAGATATGTTTGGTTTAGGTACTTGGCAAAAATTGTTTTCTTTCATGATGAAACTTTTGTTTTAAGTAGAGATTCTGTCATTGTAAAAGCTTCACTAAGATTTTTGCACACAGAGAGTATTTGCAGCTTTAGAATATTTTTGTTTTTCTTAATCATGCAGATTCTTCTTTTCAAAATATCAAACGTCTTTCTTCTAACCATGTCTACCTATCACATTTTTCCATGTGAGCATGGAAGATCATAAGAATATTTTTACCTCTGCATTGTTCATAATTAAGAAGACATCCCAACATGATACGAATATTTCATCACGTATGTCATGAAATCAACGTATAATAACCGTACATGTCTGAAGGTAGGGAAAACATTTTTGGAGGCTAGTTGTGGGGGGATGGTGGCTTTCTGTTTTCCCTCAGCCTCATCGCTTTCTCCTCCATGAATGGGAGTGCTTCTGTTGGATGATGGTGTCCTAGCAAAACTGTAAACATTACTTTTGCCTGCAGGATTGCAGGAGGAAGAGAGTATCCATGTGGGTGAGCAAGAAGTTGTACAGCTCAACACGTGTAGCTGGCGCATGTAGGATATTGATAAGATCATGCAGATAAAAAATTGCTGTCCCCAGCCTATATCTCTTGGGTGTTTCTCCTTAGATAGAAACTTGAACCTATGGTTTCACATCTTTTCACAGCTTTTGTAAACTATGGGATATTGACTCGCTTCATGGTAGTTTTACTGCCCTGTAACCATGTGGGATTGCGGGCAGCAGTTACACTTTCTAAGACTCTTAACTGATAACTTTCATCACATCTGTGAATTTGGGGTGCTAGTACTGCATTTGCTTTTCGGAATATTACCTTTGCAAACGTAATAGTGCGATTTTCCAAGCAGAAGATGGACAGAGAAGGAACAGGCAATACACTTTAAAATGAAAGCACAAAATTTTTAGGAAAAAGAAATACAATGGGATAAAAAACCCCGACAAAATACCTGAAACACACGAAACCCCCAACCATATTTTCTGGGCTTAGATGGGATATTGGTTAGTCTTCATTTTTTAATTGATGTAAAGAATTTCTAATGTGATTCACTCTTTAAGTAAGTGGGGCTTGTTTGTTTTTTCTTTTTCTTTTTTCTTTGGTTGCTTTTTGTTGAACAATGCATTTATGTTTTCCATTATTACACTAGAACTGACTTTTTTGGCACAGATTTCTAAGTGCGTTCCTCACTGCCAACAATAAAGGCTTCTTTCTTCTGCCAGATGAATCATTAAGGCAGTAAAAAAACCCCAACCAACCTTTCTTTGCTTCTAATCCAGCAATTTCTCAACAAATAAGGGTAATACCAGATTAATATAATTGTAATATTTGTTTCCCAGTTGACCAAGGATTTGAAAAGGCAGCAGACAGAAATTTGTATTAAGAAGCAGCAAAACGGGCTTAATACTGGACAGTTCTTTTTTCAGAAAGTTACAGTAGTATGTAAGAAGTAGGACGGGAGAATTAAAAATAATAGGGATGTTCAAGAACATTGCCTTCCTGATTATTGTTGAGAATGAATGTTCAGCAAGTTTTGGTTCAGACTTGCCAGTTTCAGCCATTGCTCCCTTTTGCTTTAAATCCAGCATTTCATCTGTCATAGTTGTAAACACTATTTTTTGTGCCTCTGGTCTGGTGTTGCAATGTTTCAAGTACAAACACTGAGTTGATGATTGTTGATAAATTTGATCAGGGGTAAGTCTCAGAAAGTGGCTTGTTGGCTGTTGTGCCACTGATAAAGCTTCCTGTCTGGTGTCTAGCCTTTAAGCAAAACTGAGAGGTAAAGTAAGGTGGTGAAATAGTGAAGAAAATGGTCACCCTTTCTTGGCAGCTCTCATCATTTCTGCAGGGTTTCTGCTAAATGTTTTTTACAGCATTCCTATAAAAGACAAAATCATATCGTATGTGTGCAATAGTTTCTACTCATAGGTAAGAGAGGATGAAATCTGAGTTTTCCATGTCTTTGATGTGTTGATCTGATAAAGCTTTGTTAGTGAGGTATCAAAGACTGTTTGCTGGCATCTCCTGAGTTTTTCTAACTTTACTCTTCTGGGCTGTGCAGTATCACTTTTATGTAAGTAGCCGGTATACCAATTCTTCTTCTACTGACAGACTCTGAAATTAAAGGAGACTAAAGAGCAGGAACTCTAAGTTGGTGCTTTGCATTTTGGATCAAGCATATACTGAACACAGTGTGTTCTGCCACATAATAAATGAAGAAAAAGACTCATGGAATTCCACTTAGCAGCAAAACCTGCATCTGTGATTCCATGATGCGAATTCACTGAAGAGAGGTGGAAAAGCAGTTCTACTTCTCACTGTGATATCTAGCCCTGCACCTCCCTTATCTTGAAAAGTATTAATTGGTAAAGCATTGCCACTTTGAAAAAAACGAACCAAGATTTAAAGTGCCTACTTGTCTTATTTTAGGCTTCTATTAATCACTGTGGCTGTGTATAAATGGATAAAATACTTTGAGGTGGATTGGTATGAAAGGATTTTCATAAATTTAATAGCACTTACAAATTTTTGTAAATTAGAACTGAAATTTGAAAGAAATAATCTTGCTTAGAATTTTGTATTCGCATTATGCTGTGTTAATTTATGGGACTAACGATGTGTTTCAGTTAACAGTGTAGATGGTAGAGTTAGAAGTTTTTTCATTCCAAACATTGTGTGTTCTGGAAAATTATATTTATTAGGATGATCTCAGAATAGACCTACTGCTGCATCAAGTTTCCTCAGAAGTAATTATTACTTTCATTTTTGCATTTGTCCCCTGAAACTTTAGCATGTTTTTAGTGGGCTTGTGTGATGGTTTTCACAGCAGAAATGTTATTAGCCCACCTTTTCCTGTGTCCATTGCAATTTCCCTCTGCGTCAGCTTGGGTTGACTATGGATGTAAAATAAATTGCATGTCAGAAAATAGGAAAGGATGGCTTGTATACTGCATTTGGCATAGTCCAGGCAATGTTTTCCCTGGGGAAAAAGAAATAATCTCTTTAATGTAATTTTAAGTGGCATCTCTGGTCTTATTACTCTAGGAGACAAAATGGAAGTCAATTTGTCAGAGGTGATTTGTAGTCTGAGCTCTTTCAGAAAGCAATTACTCCAAGGAGCGTGTAGCTAAAGAGCAGGGCAGTGCTGATGATGTGCTGAGGATGCTTTTTGACGTGGCTTGAGGCAGCTGTGCTCTAGTGCATAAATTGTGGTTCTGTCGGCAATTCCACTTTTGCTCTTGTTGAGAAGAAGTACTTTTATTTGATTAGGAAAAAAACCCCCGTGCATGTCAATGGAAACTTTGTAAATGCGGTTCAGAATGCAGAGAGCATTTCTCCAATAAACTGTTTACAGACTTAGTACCTTATTACCTTAGCAGATTTTAATTATCTCAGGATTAGGAAGGTAACTAAATGCATTTGTGCAACAGACACTTTCTTTAGTAGAGTTCTTTTACAAAGAGAGCCCTTTCAACTTGTAGGGGAGGGGGGGCAACATAAATTGTAATTTAGCTCTGGATGTATTTGAAGTGGCTGTCATATTTTATTTTACTCCAGGAAAGAAAAAATAGATTGTGAACTGTACTTGAAATGGTTCACATTTAGTTGGTATTAACCGAAACTGCCCCAGTGCCTCAAATAATTAAATAGTTAGGGGGAGGAACACACTAATACGAACAGGGAGAAGCTAGGACTCTGCATGGAAGCATAGGAATGTATGTTAGTTTACGTATTAATCTTTCCATATAAACAAAGAATGTTCGTATTTTAAAGCCTCTACTTTCCTGATAAGGAAGCATGCTGATTCTGTTCTTGATTCTGTACAACATCACGCACCCAAAAAGTCCAGCATTTGGATGTTGAGTTATTGCAAAGCTGATATGCTTTGTCATGAATGTCCGTGCTGGAATAAAACCCACTGGTGTGCTCGAGTAAGTCTGTATAGGACTTCTTAAAAGAGTAGATTTATATTAAGACATGAAAACCCTAAATACATGTTCACATTTCTAAAGGTACTAAATGCCTAATAGGATAAAACTAATTACATCTGTGACGCTTGTAAACCTGTATTGTAATTGTAAAAGTCATATTGAAAATACATACCATGAGAGTGACTGTGTAGCAAATTTGATCACATTGTGTGAAATCCTAATTATTAATTCAGTGTGATACTTCTTTTGCTAATTTTTGTTTATAAATTTCAAAGGTAAGAAGCCTCCTTAAATGCAGCAACTGTCTGTTACGGTGTTCAAAGATTCCGTTGAAAATAATTCAAGTGAGTCCTCGACAGGTTTGGTGGCCACAGATCTGGCTGTTGCTTGGATAAATATTTTCCCCAGGTGCACCAAATATTATGCAGACCAACACCAGCTTTCATTTAAAGTCTGCTCTGTAACTATAGCCAGAGGCAGTTCCACGGTGCCTGAAATAATGCACTCCAGACTGGTCAGGGAAAAAACCCCCCAAAACCCAACCAACCAACCAAAAAAACCCACCACCACACAAAAACTAGCAAACAAATAAAACCCTCCAAAAACAAACAAAAAAACCCCGCCCAAACCCCCCATGCCCAACCAAAGGGTTTATGCTCCTTTTGACATCTGTAATTTGAATGTGGAATGTTTTATTCCACATATAAAGAAATGTCTTTAAATAAATAACTAAACCTATTTTTTTTATAGTGAGACTGAAGTCTCAGAAACTCTCTCACTGCTAGTTAAGCAAAGAAGCCACCAACTACAAACCAGACATGACTTGAGAGACTCAAAATGGAATCTCAGTGTGATGATGGTGGACTTTGTCATTTTTCGCAGCAGTTACTGCTACTTATAGGAGGAATGAAGCACTTGTGTGTTTTGCGGAGTCTGCTCAATGTCCTTGGTCCATAAGTCTGTGCCATCCACTTATTCTGTCCACCAAGGCCTTTGTGTCTGATCCTCTCATTCCTCCATATTCAGGGAACTCCCTGTGCCCTTAGGTTATCCTCAGTGGTGATTTTTTGTTCCTGTTGTCTTTCCCCAGCATCCACCAGTTTTTGAACTCCAGCAATTTGGGCTACATTCTTAGCATAAACTAAAGAGGATCTGTTTGAAGCTTGGACACCAGTCTGCAGTTTGCTGGGGAGCATGTTTTCTGCCATGGTTTTGGCATGTGCGTCTTAACTGCAGTGCTGCAGTAGTATGATGTGGAGGAGTAGCATGTGGCAAGGTGTGTTCCCAGGCTTAGCTTTGATATTGTCAGCCTCTTTGGGGGTGAGAAGAGAAGTTGCAGATACATGGATGTGACCACTGCTGGATGTGACACGTTGGTCCTCAGGGCCAACAAACCGCCTCTGGCCTTTTCTGCTCGGAAAGATCCAGTATCTGTTCAGTTAGAATACATTTGGTACACCCTATCCGAATTTTAGCTCTCAAATTTCTTTCCCTTCCTGTCTCCTCTTTGTGTGTAACACCTTGTGCCTTCCTCCTGAAATTGTCCTAACTTCCTAGTTTGTCACACTATCACTCCACGTCTTTCTTATGCCTCCTGTTTACCTGTCCCTACGTCTAGGCTCCCTTGCACACCAAGTGTGTTGGTGTATCCTCTCACTTTGCTCTGCTGAAACCATGTGCTCCCTCTTCCAACATTTTCAGAATTCTGAGAGGTGAGTCATTTGGGTTATTGCTATATTCAGTTCCTTGAGAAGATGGGTGGAGGTGGACTCCTGCTTCAACCTGCTTCATTGGAGTGGGTTAAAATACAGGCAGCCTACACACATCTCAAAAAGTAGCCGATAGTGGTTTCTGTTTCAGCACTGTCCTGCTGCAGTTTAGCTGTGCAGATGAATTTTGCTTCCAATAAGTAAACCAAGTAAAAGCTGCAGTTTTCTGTGCCAGTTCTTGGCAATGGGTGACAATACTGACTGTGCTCTGAGGATGCCGGTCCTAGTCTTCATGTGCACTTGTATTACATGTGTCAGACAAGGAATGAAGGCAAACCCTTTCCCTCCTGGTATCAGTCCCAACATCTTAATTTGTAACCATCTTATTTGACATATTGAGGTGCTGGTCTCCAGAGTTTCTGAAATAGCATGTTACAAAGAAAATGTTCTTTTCTGGGAGCAGCTGTGCGTATGGTTATGCTATTGGAGTAAAAGTCAAGATAATTTTAAAACTGAATAGCTGTATTGTAGGCAAGCTTGTTAAACAAAGTAAACATGATTGTGGGTTTCTTTAATTAATTTCTCCAGTGATACTAGTGCAAATTCGAGGAAAAAACAAATTTTCACTTGTCAGTGCTTTAGTGGTTTATTATCTGCAGTTGTAATTGAGAAGTCACATGTCTAGCTTTTTGCCTCCAAAGTTAACCCCTTTATTATCATGTGTTTGCTTGAACAGGATTTATGCCTGATTAAGTTACTGTCTTTTATCATAATTAAAGAAAAATGTTGTGGAGGGAGGACTAAAACCTCTGTTCAATGGAAAACAGATTGTTGTGCCTGCAATGAAACAAAAGGGACCCTGTCACACAAAGTGCCTTTTTTTTCCCCCCCGTCAGAATAATCAGCAGTCAGAAAGATTTATCTGCTGTGAGAATGATTCAACTGTCCAGACTAAGGGTGTGTGGGGGGAGGAAACATGTTTAAGCTTTTCAGAAAGGAAACAACATGCTTCAGCGTTTGCTTGAGATCACAAGAATGGCAGCTTTAGCAACAGTGCTTATAATCTGTATTTGTAAACTATCTCGCCTGTTTGCAGTTCATGCCAAAAATGGATTAGTAGATTTTAACAATCTCTCTCTTCAGGACTGTAAGTGAATTACTGTATACAGTGTGCCCTTGATTTATAAAAGGTTTCTTCTTGTGGTGCCTTAGAGTCTCATTTTAAACAGCATAGCTTGCTTGCAGATTTTTTTTTTTTAATGTATACTCCTGGCAGAGAAAACTCCACTGTTGCTGTCAGCTTTCACCTATTTGAAGTTACTTTCAGGCAGTAACACACCGGATAAAAATTTATAAGGGGACATTAAAAGGTGAAGAGAAAATGTAAGCCAATCACTGTTGGATTATTCCGTCTTTCCACCAAAATAGTGTATTTTGACAAACTATAATAGAACTTTTGTGGTCAATCATATTTTTAATGGTAATTTAGAAAAACCTTGTGTCCTGCTGTTTCTGAAAGTTTGAAATAATTTCTATCAAAGAAGGACTTTCAAGGTATCAAATCAAGGAAGAGCTGAGTAAATTACAGATTTTAAAGTCTTTTTATACGCACATTGGCTGCATTCTTTGTACTTACACTATCTGGAAATTTAAATAGAAGTAAATACATCTCTTACACGTTTTCTCTCATTAGATATACCTACAGTGTTTGATAGAGATGCTTTCTGGCCCAGGCCTTTAGAGGATTGTTAGTCTATATTAGGGCTTTATCACCTCATAATGCTCTGAGGACAACTACACACTGTTTCTCAACACAGTACGAGCTAATTTACCATTAGAAATTACAGACTGAGTCCAAGAGCATATTGCAAACATTACCTTAAAATTCTCCTAAGAAATAACCTCTGTTTCTGCTCAGGAATGTGCAAGCCTGGATTGTCATGTGGGCTTTCATTTTTGAAAGTCTGAAGTACGCATAGTAGAAGGCTAATTGTGGGGACAACTGTTGATACTTTTTTTCTTGGTTATTCCCCTTTGTACTCTCTCATAGGTGTTTGGTACACATCTGACAGCAGGATATTCCAGTTCATAATTCATTTACAGATCAGAAAGTTTTCTCCAAAAAAGCATGAGTGAGACAGATTAGATATGCCTTTTTTCAGTATTTTTGAAGCTCTGTCTTCAGCTTCAGAGAAAAGACATTCAGTCTTTTCTTCCTGTAGCAAGTGTAGCAAATTATTAGTAGTTTATATTTTGTTTGTTCCTGTGAGTTTATGTGGCTGAATCTTGTTTGGATGCAAGATGTACTGATCTGATTGAACATGTAATGATTTAACTCATCTGCCATTTTATCTCCTGGAGCTTTAGTATCAGAGATGGTTCTTTCTTCCTCAAGCAATTACACCCTACACTTGTAATTCTGTCATCCACCTGAGCTGATTTTATCTTACTTATGGATCGTCTTTCACCTGGCTTCCTGACAAGGCAACAATTACAATATCTGCTTTGCTGATGGCAGTGATAGATTTTTCTGTAACTGTGGCAGCATTTTGCTCATCTTAATTCTTGATTTTTATACAGGGAGGAAGTACTTCAGTTTTATGATTGGGTTCCAATTCAAGTTTACAGAGCAGGAAAATAAACTGAACGGATTGTTTTGGAAATGATTAAGGCAATAACCCTGGAATGCAGTGATGTGTCTTACGAAGTTGCCCAGAGTGGAACCATAATTAGTATCAAAATGAGAAGATTTAAACAACCTGGTCTTAAGTTCCAACATTTAAAAAAGTTGTTGCATTGATTTACTGTTTTTCTTGTTAACTTGCTCTTTAAGGATTTACAGATCTGAATTGCCATTAGATTTTTGCAAGAGTTCTATCATTAAAGGATACTTTTTTCCCCGTCACATGCACAATTTTAATATCCATACTCAGTTTTCATTAATGGAGAATGACAGGTGATAAATCAAGATTAGTTGGCAATTTGACTGAAAGGCTCAATGATATCAATAACATTATTTTAAAGCTCATCTGTTCTGCATTTAACAGAGAGTTTATGTACTGTTTATGAGATATTAACTTGGGAGTTGCAATGGAAATACGTGTGCTTCTCTTCTTATGATTTAATTGAAAAGCAGGTCTTCATTGACATCAAAGGAACTCTGAGCCACAGAGGGCTACTCTCATCATATTGGGCTATATCTGGTAGTAATTGTTCAGCAATAAAAGATAATATCTTGCTGGTGATGTTTATCATGATGTGTTTGAATTCAGGGTTCAGGATTTCTTGTTAACTGTGTTTTCTCAATCACTGTTATGATCCAATGCAATAAAATAAGTCAGTTTTGGGAGAAGAAACCTTTTCTGGCTTATCTTTGGCTCAATGTGTAAGCACAGAAATTGCCTAAATAAAAAGGAGCCTGATTTTGTTCTGGGGTGGGTAGGAAGATAACTGGCCTCTTTCCCCTGCAGTTCAGGAGTATTTGACATGGAAATGAGGTAATTGGAATTTCATCTGGACTTGTCATAATAAGCATGAAAAAACTGCTATTCTATTAAACCTTTTGCTTAGAGGTGAATAAGTTTCTGGAAGGAGATGGGTAGAAAACTAAGTCTTGCTCCCTATTTTCCTCCACCTGTATCCCTTGTTAACTGGTACCCAGTCCTAAGTAGATTGATTCCCCTGTGAGCAAAGGGAATAAGGTTGTCTTCTTTCCCACGATGTTCTGCCAGTGACTTTGGGAGATGTTTTCTCTCCCATGAGCCGTGGGATTCCACAGTTCGCCATAAACCTAAGTTTCAGCTGTTCGTCATCAGAAGTGGAAAAACTGCATGATGTCTTCACTGGCTGTTTGCTGCAGAGAGTGGAATTGCTTCTGGTGAGACATAATCAGCTTCAGCCACTGCCCAGCCTTGAGGGGCTGCAGAAGCCAAGGCTAGACAAGCCTGAGCGGTAGAGGTGAGGCACAACTTCAGCATTGGTGGCCATGCACAGCAGCATCTCTACATGATGACAGCAGTAGTGTGGTTGTACATGGTTTCAGAATTGGACAGAGTTTGAAGAATGTGGGGGCTTGCGGTTGGATTTCTTGTGTATGTTCTTACACTGGCATCGTTCTTTCGTGGCATAACTACTGTAATGGTAGTAGCTTAATAACCTTCATTTTCACCACATTAGAAGATGAGACATCTACAAATGTATGGGCAGTAAATATAGAGATGACTTAAAAAAACCCCAACTTTGCTTATTTTTGCAATGCATAGCCAGTCTGCAGAGTTAAATTTTTGATTAAGAAGGGAATTGTGCCTTTGAACTATCTAGCACAGACTCTGTGGTTTGGAAACTTGTAGTTTGAGCTACATGGTGCTATCAGATGTAAGCAGACAAAATGATAAGTAAAGGATTCATCTTGGGGGAGGAAAGAGAGTATGTCATCAATTCAGGGTTACCCACTCTGCAGAAAGCAGTTATTCTAATGTTTATTAAGTGTTCATGACAGTGAGATAATTAGCCACTTTGACAAATTAGATGGATAGAAAATCTGGGCTAAAAGCCAGTAAGTTGAAACAAAGCAAAGCATAGTGATTACTTCCATGTAACACCCACACATTTATGGACACCCCTCCCTTCTGGGTGAATAGTATAATTTTCCAACTGAACATTTTCTTAATGGTGAATTAGATCTGTACTGAAATTCTTCTACTGGCAGTAATTTTAAAGTAGATGAATGTGGGTAGCTCATCGTATGAGAATAATAAGTTTTTTGAGGGGGGGAAAGTTTCCTATTGTCAAATTCGTGGAAGGTTTGTGTTTCAATCTGCGTTTCTTAGAAATAGATATGCTTCAGTGAAGTGTTTTCAGATTGAGATCCATGTCCTTTTAAAAAATCTCACTGGTTTCCAAAGAAAACTATCGGAAAACATTATAAGAGGTATGTCAGCAACTGGGAGAAATTAATTGAATAAAAAACAGTGAATGGTAGGTGTCCAGTCATGTGCTTCCTGTTCTGTCTCTCCACCAGACTGTTGTGGAATATGCTATCATGTAGCTGGACCACTCATTGATCAATTAGACGTGAAGAAAGTGTGCTTGGGAGTACAGAAAGCTTATAGATTTCTTCATGTTTGGATCACTTAGAAGAAGTTTCCTAAGGTTAAGTAGCAGCATAGCAGAAACACAGAAATTTTTTTTCACAATTGCTGTTGTATTTTGTTGTTAGTATGGAAAATATCGAAGTATTAACTAGATTTTGGAGGAATCTGATGTACAAAATAGATAGTTTTGATAGACTAGACCTGTTGAAAGACAACTTCTGTTAACAGGAAGATAGGACAGAACTTAAACAGACTCAGGTTTAACTTACTTTCTTTGGGGATAATGCCTCTGTAACAGTCACAGAATTTTTGCTATGGTAGTGGAAGTTAATTTTTTCAAGGTTTACAAGATTTTTGGGGAGGGAACCAAAACACCAGAGTGATGCTTATTAAGGTAAGTGTGATTTAAGAACCCATAGATCTTATTATTTTCCAATTTGATTATATAACTCAATGTTGTGAATTTATAACCACTTATGTAGAATACAATCACAGTTACTTAATTTCTGTTGTACTACTGTTGGTTGCATTATCTTGGTCTATCATTTTATTTATCAGTGGAGAAATTTTGTTTTAAAGGCACTAACATTCCACCTTTGCATTTTAGACTTAGTGGTGTTTTCACTTTCCTCCTGTGTGTGCAAGCCTGCAGTTTAAGACTGAATGCTTTTTCTGAAAATTGATTCACGTGCTTAAACATTTTTTTGCAGTATATTCACCCATCTTCTTCCAGCTTCACCTCTTTTCTGTTGCAAAGATGAACAGAGAAAACTAAGTTCTGGAATTAACATGCTCGTTTAGCTCTGCTCTCTTCTCCCGGATTAAATCAGCCTCTGGACTGTGACCAGAATTTACTTTCATCTCCTGCCAGCAAGACTTCAGGCCTAATCTGTGCTCAGTGAGTGTCTACAGGTGACAAATGTGGGTTAGTTTTGCTCCTTTAGGTCAGGAGAAGGAATGGAAGAGACAACAGATTATCGCTTATTGGAAAAGACACCTCTTGACAGCACCTCTTTAACAGCTATTACAGCCAAATTCAAGCGTGGTAGATCAGGAAGGTCTATAGAAGAAGGTCACTGTCTTCGAACTTAAGAAGGATACATTCCAGGTTGTTCTTATTGTTTTAAAATGCTTCAGGTCTCTTCAGGCAGCACAAAGACCCTTTTGTTGATTGCTTTGCTTATGTCCTTTGAAAGAAAGTGATCCATGGGAGTGCTCTTCTCCAGGACCTAGGGAATGGTGCCTCAGACCTGTCAGTTCCACAGGTCCCTCAAATTATCCATAGTTCAGCCCTACTGTTGTCTGTTACCTTCCTTTTTCTGCCTTTTTCCTTGCCCATGAGATGGCTACTTTGTCCAGCAAGTTTTACCTATATCTTTTCTCTGTCTTCCACCAATTTCAAGAAAAACATGGGTTGTTGTTTCATTTTTTTCAAGCTTGTACCTGGAAATAGAAGGTTAATATGATAATTATCTAGGAATTTTCTAGTAAGGAACTTTAAAAATGTTAGATTTTTAGATAAAAATGTTAAATGTCTTCTTTTAAAATAAAATTTAAAAAGTATTGTCAGTTTTTTGCAGAAATTTTAGTTGTAGGATAAAAACTGCGAAGAAGTTATTAAAGGTTTAGGAAAAATGAAAGTGTAAAACCGAGAAGAAGTGATGCTGTTCAGGCTCATGTTCTGCTCAGTCTTTGTGTGCTTCAAAGCAAGCCTTGACAATCTCCAGTGAAGAAACTGTGTGTTCCTTTGCTCACCAGTTCTCAGAATAGCATATCCTCTCCTGGTTTCTAACCCAAATCCTCTAGGCTGCAAGTTATGTTGATTTCACCTTCTTTTTCATATAGCAGAAATTAAAATAGATCCTCTCTTGTTTATAGCAACTTTTTGTACATTGAACAAATGCTTACCTGCATCATTTTTATGCCTAAAACTGGTCTTGCATTTTTTTTTAAGGCTCACGTTTCCTGTTTGCTTTTGGAGCTGTCGGGTGATCATAGCTTTTCCAGTGGTGCTCAAAGTTGGACAAGAACTTTGGCACTTAATCAGTGGAATAATTATTTCCAGTTCTCATAAACATCTAGTAGAACAAAGGAATCCACCCAGATACCCCAGTATGATAGCTTAGTAAAATTTCATTGGGTTTTAAGTCTTAAACATTTACAGCCTACCTTTCTAGTGCCTGCAGCAGCCGGAATTACTCTTTGGGCAGACAGTTTTTCAGTTTGCTGTCAGTCCACCTAACTTACCTTCTTGCTCATGTTCCAGTTGCCTGTTTTGAAGAGGAGGTCAGAGGCTGTGCTGAATGGCATGACTGCCATTCAGACATGCCTTCTGTATTCTGGCAGCCCCATAACCCTGGCAACAGGCAGCTGCTGGTCTTCTCACCTTGTATGCTCACACGTTGTCCTGCCTTGCCAGGACATATCCATTGTATGAGGTGGGAACCTGGGGACACTGCCCACATCTGATGGGCCCTTGAGAAAGAATCTGGTGGGATAGAGCGTGACAGATCAGATACAGATGATGAACTGAAAATAACTTCAGTTTGTATAGCGTTTGCTTATTCAAGCTTTTGATCATATTCCTTGGTTAAAAACACAGGTCACAATTAGTTTTAAAAAACTGATTAAGAAATCTACTGTATGAGAAAGCAACTTCTGCCTCTTTATTCTTAGGTTTGTTTTCTTTCCCACTTAACTAAAGACCTTAATTTTTATGTTTTCTTTGAACATACAATTTATAGAGAACATATTTTTACTGTCTTTTTGTATCCATGCTGACTAACTCATTGTATGCTTTGGACTTTCTGATTTTACCCATATGTGTTTATGTAATTCCTCTATACTATGACTAATCATTCATCACAGGCCCTTATTTCTAGACTTTAAAAAAAATATTCCTTTTATATTTCCTGATTATAAAAAGGCCTTTACACAGCTGCCTTGGTCCCATACTGTGCTTTTTGTTCCTTCCATTTTGGGACTAATTCTGTCTTCCTCTTGTTCAAGATTTTCATCACCAGGCACTTACCAGTATCCTTACATTGTTGTTGTATGTGTTTCTGAATACAACATTCCTTATTGTATCAATTTTGGGGGTCAGTTTGGGGTTTGGCTTTTTTTTTTTTTAAATTTTTAAAAGAAATTTGAATATATCTGTCAATCTTGTTTCTTTGCCTCCACATAATAAAGAACTTGTCATTTTATGACCACTAGTTTGACTTCTGTTTCTTGAGTTATCTCTTTTTTACTCAGATTTAAGTCAACCTCACCTAAGAAATCTCCTCAAAAATTGTGTTGGATTATCTGTGTATGCTTTTTTGTCTGTTTTCTTCCTCCCCCATGGATTTATCAGTGAAGACCCCCCACTATCATCTCTTTTATTCTGGGTGCTGCTTCTAGTTACTTAAGGGATAAGCATAATGCATTCCCGACTCTGATAAGTGATATATAGCAGATTTTGCAGAACATGTGATTGACCTCACTCTTTTCACACTTTATATTTGCTCAGAGATACTCAGTAATCTGCTTCTCAACTCTTCTTGAACTTCAGAGCAAGTGTATGTGTTCTTGATTAACAATATACGACATTCTCTATTCTTCTTCAACCCTGTACCATTTCACCACCGAGTTCATTTCACCTCTCCACACCAATTCCGGCTTTGTGATGTATCCTCAGTCTTCGTGAGGTGGATTTAGTGGCAATTTTTGTTGATTCTAAGGAGTTTAATGTTCTTCCTGTTTATTGTCCTTATTTCTGATGTTTCTGTATAAACATCTCAAGTGTTCCATGTGTTGCCCTGTTACTCTCCCAGTTGCCTCATCTATGATTCTCAGAAAATATTTTGTCTGAAGAATCTAGTTATTTTTGATACTCCACTAGGGATCCTTCCTAGCAACGCAGTTTTATGAAGCTTTGCCAAAACTGAGGTCTCCTTAGAATATGTCCCATTGGTTATTGAAAAGTGGAGGTGTGCAACATCATTAGTTTTGAAATGAAAATCTACAAATCTGGAGTGAACTCTAGTTAATTTTTTAAATTTTCGCTTTGTTTTCTGCAAAACAGTTACAGTCCGGGAATCCAACGGCTTAATTTAGTGTAAGTCAGCACAGAGGCAGAAGCTGGAGCTTTGATAGTAATTTATTTTCATGATTATTGGCTCTCGAATGTCTGCTGTGGTTCAGATTGTATGATTTGTGTTCTATGATGAGTTTTCAGTTACCGTATTATGATTAACAGTTTTCTGGGGTATAATTTTAGATGTTCTCATGAAGTGCTTATGGTGACTAGCCAGCCAAGGAGAATCAGCTCAGCCAGAGCAGCGTAGGTAGAGCTCCAGTGGGTGTAGCTTCCCTTCTGGGCAGAAGATAGAACATATCCAGGGGATAAACAGTAATCCACCTGCTGTTTTCTGCTGACTCAAAGTTCTTTTGTGGCTTGTTTGTCACAGAATATTGGAATGCAAAATTGATTTTTTTTTTTTTTAAACCACTTTTTTCTCTCACCTGATGTACTCTTTGTAGGGACGTTGCTTGGCAGTGCAAGTTAAAGGTTTGGTATGCAAGTGGGGATGGGTGGAAGAATGGAAGCCAGCAAGGGAAGTGGTAGAAATCCAAAAGACTTAACGACATGAAAATAATACTTCTGCCAAAGGGCAGTTTTATCCTTTCTGCTCATAATAGCAGGCTTTAAGTCTTACTCATGTGGATGGATCTGTATGGAACCTGGAAGTGATTACTTAAATAGGAACATAAAAGGACTATATTTGTGCTTTTTTTTTAAAGAGAAAGAAATGGAAACTTTGCAATATTTATAGTAGCTCCTGCCAAGTGGGCTTGTCATCAGCCTAAGCTTTTTAGCTTTCTTCTTTTCTTTCCTTTTTTTTTTAACTCAAGAAGATTTATGAAAATAGGGATTTAAGGATAAATATCTAAATGGAATAGCTGTTTGAACACCCTTCTCTGTGGCCTGCATATTTATTCCTTTATTATAAATCTAAGTTTTAAGATTTTTCCCTTTTTGATTTTTTTTGTTTGATTGTGGCAGTTATTTTTCGAAATGGTGTTTACTAACACCTTACCTAATTTTTCATGTGAGTGATTCTGTCTTAGTGTCAGGGTTCATAAGGATACAGCTTTGTGGCTGTCAAGACAACTCAGGATGTCCAACTTGATTTTCAAACCTGTGATACTTGTCAAAATTTGGTTGTATATGGTTTTCCTGTTCCTGCTATACTTTCATGAGGATCATGCATACCTGTATTTCTGTGCTCAGAAATGCCCTCTAAAATATGTTTGTCTTCTCTTAAACACCATCATGTACGATTTTGGGAAAAATTCTGGGATAAAAGAGGCCAGATTTTTATCTGCTGACAGGGCTTGTACAGCAGTCAGTGATCCATTATTTTTCTTTTCCGTTCTTTACATCTCCAGTGAAAAATTGTCCCACTTCTCTTCCTTGATCTCCAAGCTGGATCATTTTACTTCTTTTAATGGCAGTTTTATGAGCAGTTCAGGGGATTTTACAAAGAGGAAATTAATGCAGAGTAATATAAACAATGTAACAAGCAAAATACAAATGTGAGTGTGAAGCTTTATTAAATGCATATAGCTACAATGTGTAGTATGTGGGGTAGATGGAAGCCTCAGTTTACAGAAAAGGTTCTTGGCTCTTGCAATGCAATTGGGAAAGCTTGCTGTAAATATGCTGTACTTGTGGTTCCTTGTTCAACCAGTGGCGCCAGGAGTCAGACTGAAGGGGGGGAGATTTTTTTGTTTTGTTTTTTTTCTGTTTTTTTCACAAAAAACTACTTGATATTTTATTATGTTCAAGTTTTCAGTGTTACTGTGCCATATTTGAATCATTACAGGCTTTGAGGTATGCCTTGCTCTTGAGAAGTATGGATATCCCCAGGATCCTTTTCAGTGTGTGTTCTGTATCTGTATTTTAATGTATTTTTTGACTCTTTGCCCAGGATTTAGTTGTAAGGTTTCCTCTCATACTGAAACAGAAGTTAATCTAGTTTTCACTTCAGATCACACAGAGATACCTCACCTCCTCTAGTTTTAGTAAAGTGCTATAAACGATATTGCAGTAGTTTTGTTGTTTTCTTTTGTACGCGTTTGTTTGAGAACATGATATCTGTGAATATTTCGTTTGCAAAAGCAACTTACAGGTATGGTTTCTGAAATTATACTATCAAAATTATATTGACCACATATCCACTTCTTGAATTTTGTGGTTTTTTTCTCTCTGAAAGATAATTTTTTTCCACATTTCACTCTTTAAAGAAACATGTGAAGTTGTGTTGTTCATTCTAGGCTCAGAATATCGACGAGGCATCAAATAAAGCTGTCAGGAACCATCTCCTACCATGCAGGAGATGAGTCTTCACACATCTGGCAACAGAGGTTGGAACCTCACTGTCGCCAAGGGATGTTGGGAATGTTGTTTGCAAAAAGGTAGTTTCAAGTGGAGCTTTGGTCAAAGTTATGGATGAGAAATCCCTTGAGGGTTACGGAGAATACATCCACCTCAGGAAGTTTTTGAGACTGAAAACACTTTGAAGGTGGAAGACTTTAGGAGAAGTGTCATATATGAACCTGATTTTGACTAATTTTAGACACAGGGCTAAATGTTCATTTGATCTGATGTAGTGTGGCCAGCTATATTATTATAAACTGCCTTTTACTTTTTAATATTCCTTTTGAAATGACTGCCATAGACCACTGAGGGAGAAAAGGTATTCTAGGACATGGATCCTTGGTTTGGCATGGCCTGGCCTTTCACATCAGAGTATACCTGAGCAGTGCCTCAGTAGTCTTAAGTGCATGGGTATCGAGTGGGTTCAGCAATAAATCTTTGCTGTAGTCCATAGTGCAAAAATCTGATTTTCTTTTATGACTGAGGAGCATCTTCAGACAAGCTTTAGGTTCTTCCGCAGCAAAGATAAGTGTGTCAGAAACTGCATGGTGTGTACCAGAGTGATGAGAAAAAAAAGAGTTCTTCTCACAATGTTTGGGTGTAAACTTTGATGGAATAAGTGCTTTCAGAAAGAGAGCAGTTTATGTTGCAGTGTAAAAATTAATGTCTTTCATTGGACAGTGCTTTCACTTTCTGATGAAAAAATTTCTGTGCATGTGCAGTTAGCACCTGCTTTCCGTGTGAAAGAAGCTGCAGTATTATCTAGTGATATTCTTGTTGTAGTGGTAAATCTTTTACTCTTCGCTGTAGATAATTCATCTATTAACACTAATCATAAATGCTCATGCATGGGCTGAAGGAGAAGAGCATTCTAGCTAGAAGAAAGAGCATTTATTTGTTTCCCTGGTGAAGGTACTTCTTCTTCCCCCTAAACCTGGGGATCCACCTCACAAACAACCTCAAAAATGGTTGTCTAGGGAAACAACATTTGCAAAAGAGAGAAGTGATATTTCACGGACCTTTTCATCTTTATTATTGAGTAAGAAGGTCTGGAATGTTATTAACATCTTATCTCTCTCTTTTTTTTCTTTTTTCCTCCCACCAAAATTGCTTTATGGCTGTTTCATTGCTTCATTCCCTTGTTCATCATCAAAAAAACCCCTTCTGATTGTTTTGAACATTAAGTCTTTGCTCAAAGTCAGGATATAAGAGCCATGACTCTCAATATAAGGCAAAATATACTAAGGGAGTAGTATTTATTTTGTAGTACTTGTCACTGCTCAGTAGCAGGAAAATCATCGACACGGGAAGAGAAAGAATGGCTCCTGCGTATCTCTTATTTCTGGGTGGAACACGTCTTAAACAGTGTCCCATTCTCCTGTCTTTATCAGAGAGCTGTTGGAGTTTGTATAGTGTGGTGGTTTCACAGCATGCACTTCTGGCAGAGGAGATCTTTTTGCACCTGGAGTTCCTGAAGGTAGTCATGTGAAGTTACCCTCGTTAAAGTGGCTATGTGTGTTCTGTGGTAAACATCCTGTCCTGGACCTTAGTACTTAACAGGAACTGCCTGGCAACTGAAAGTAGAATAGAGTGATTTTTCTGCTTTGTCACTCAAGTCAGTAATGCCTTGCACATTTTGGTTCAGATGTATACGTTTTCATACTTACCAAAGCAACACAAATAGAATTGTCTGCTGAACAGTATAGTTCCTATGTTTGCCTCTTATATCCTTCTGAGGGATTTATGTCTATATTTTCAGAAATAGATTTCCAGTTTCAGATGCTATGATTTTTTTCTCCTTTAAAAATTGGCCTCGGGAGTAGTGCCTTCAACATTGCCCATGTTTTTTTTTTGTTTTGTTTTGTTTTGTTTTGTTTTATTTTGTTTTGTTTTGTTTTGTTTTGTTTTGTTTTGTTTTGAGTGCGCAGATAAGCTCTTTTATTTATAATTCTGCTTTCATACAGTTATTTCCCTTCTGTGCTGAAATACTGTCGTTTCTTTCTGAACAGGGAGGGCTTTGAATGGGTAATTTTGGTGTTTTTAAATATGATATGTTTAAAGCCTAAAGTTGTAGCATCAAGTGAATTCAAATCCAGATACTGCTTTTCATATAATCAGAATGGTTTGGATTGGGAAGGCCCTTAAAAATCATCTAATTCCAACCTCCCTGCTGTTGACAGGGACACATTCTATTAGAGCAGGTGACTTAAAACTCCGTGCAATCTGACCTTGAGCACTTCCAGGGACGAGGCATCTAAAACTGAGCAACCTGTTCAGTGTCTCTCCACCCCTATAGTAAAGAATTTATTCCTAATACACAGTCTAAACCTACTCTCTTTCAGTGTAGTGCATGTTACAGAGGACAAAAACTTCAGCTAATTTATGGTGAGTTCTCAGTTACATGATAGATGGCAGTCTGCTAAATCAAACTAGAAGGCACAAACTTAGAGCTGCTCAGAAGACAGTTGTCATTTGAACATGGCAGTACATTATAAAATGCTGAGTTATAAAATGACATCGGTGCAGAAAAATACAGAGAATCTCCCTTCTGAATAAATCCAAGGCTAATACAAGACATTAAGCTAGACACCCCAGGGCTATGAAGACTCTCAAAGAAATTGACTCCTCACAGTTTCCTCGTGAAATCACATGAATCAGTGTCAGGGGATAATCTCTGAATAATCAGCCATGTGTACTCATTGTTTCTCCAAATGCATATTTAATTCTTCAATTGTGATAAAGTAAAAGTCACAGAAATTACAGCAAACTCTAAATTCGCCTTAAGTATAAGTCAGTATAAGATAGTATTAAGTTCTGTCAAGTCTTTGTTTGAAAAGGGACTTCTGTATTGAAAATCTGCGTTCTGTTAAATGCTGTGTTATATATGCTTGTATTATGTTGTGTGTGCACTTGCACACAGCCCCCACACCCCTGTCATGTTCTTACCTGCAGATACAGCAGCACAGACACCCCTGTACTTTCCCATCTGCACACACACCTTTGCACCTTCCTGTGATACCCACACCTATACATGCACGCTTTTTTCCTGCGTGCTGCACTACGTGCTCCTAGCTGGACACATGCCTCTGCACATCTCCCCCACACACTCCACATGCATGCAACTACACATCTGTGCATAAAAAGCCCTTCACACACTCACAAAAACCCACATATAATTTCAGTCTCACCTGCACGCACGTAGCTCTACATCCCTCCACAGCCGCGTGAACCTCCGCGCAGTGTTACAGGCATGTACGCACTTATACCCACACGTACTTGCACACACACACATCTGCAAAAACCCACCTATCTATACTCCCTCCTACACGTAAACACATTCTACCTGCCTACCTATGTAAATTCAAAAAAACCCAACCAAAACACGTGTGAGCATCCCACCATACACGTGTGTATGTGCGCATGCAAAGACACACAAACATCTACTCGTTTTGTGAGTTAGGCTTGGATTTAGACTGAAGGATAGGCTTTACATTTCATGAGTGTGTTATACTACAGCTGTGTCTGTATAAACCCCCACTGCCTTTAATGTTTGATGTAGCTTTTACTTATAATCAGGTAGTCAATAAATATTTGGTGGACATCAGGGAACAAAACCCATCTTCTGTCCTGGCTTCCGGGGACAGCTTGAGCTCCAAACAAGAGCTTTTGTGTTCTTCACCACCGTGAGGGGACAAGTCTGTGGTTACATGCCTGCAAAGCACAGCCTTATGTGATGCTATACAGAAGCACCTCAGGCAGGCCTGACGGCCGTGGGCATCAGAAGCCTTTCAGCTGCTTTCCCTGCCCTCTACCAAAGTGAGTGATGTCATGGTGGGTTGTGTGGTTTTTATGCTGGCCACTGTGTTGTGTTGCCTCAAAGTCATGTCTTTGATCACCCGATGAACTAAACCATAGAAGTGAAATGTCCCCTGTGCTGTGGGGGAAATCACAAACACTTTCCTCTTAAGGTTAGAACAGAGCCATGCTTAAATCCTTGCTGATAAGAGACTGTAATCAAGAGTGTTCATCATCGTACATGAAGAGCCAGACAAACGTTTCATAATCAACAGTGGAAAAAAGAAAACAGAATACAGTGAAATTACCTATGTCAGCCAGGGGATTTCAGTAAAATTTGAATGGTTATCTTTGAATAACTTATTTTTTCTTACGTTACAGAAAAATATTGTTCAACTTTTCAGAGGACTGTGCCATTTAAAAGATAAGTACTTATATCTTGAATGCAAGTCCAAAAATTTTCCGTGCTCCTTCACAGGCAAAAATGAAGACTGGAAAGCAGCAATCCTTAACCTTTTCTTGCCTTCTTTGCAAGTTAAGCAGAATAATAAGTCCACATATTCGAAGATCCTGGATGTTGTAGCTTCTTCCCCCAGTTCTCTGTAGTGCAGACACCTATTTTAGGGGAGAAAGAGGAATTAGAATATTTCTTCAGTTCTTAGTGGTGTTTTGCAGATGGTAGTTGTCTTTCAGAGGAGAAAAACCCATAACTCACATTAAGAAAATGAGAAGAACATGGAAAACTCAAGAAATATCCAAGGTGTGTTCAATAAGGAGTATCCATGTGAGGACGATGAAGGGAATTTTCAATTAAGAACTCTACATTTTTTTCAAGCAAAGAACTGTTTTTTATAAAACTGATATAACTCAAAAGGCAACCCTTCTTCAGTACTTTCTGCTCAGTTATGTGCGACTTTTCCTGGCAACACAATTACTTTCCTCCTGATTGCTTATGCTTTTAATTCTTGCTGGGCTAGTTGGAAGTTATCAATATACAGTTAAATTTAGCATCTGTTGTTATGGTATGCAGAAATGACCATTTTGCATGCATTTGTTCTCTTTTACTGCTGTTTTTTTCTTGCTGCTAGATTTTGAACCTCTTTATGATATAAAGATGTAAACATGAATGAAACTGAAAGTACAAAAATTTATTGGAAGATTTTAGGTCCCAATCCTTCAAATAATTGCTTTTGTTAGCTTTGCATTGTGAATGGATATTGCAGGAGAAAGGCCTCATTATGGAGAGTGCACTGGAAATTATGATAAGCAATTTATAGTTATAAAGAAGCTATATAAATCCAGTTTTAAAAATTATTCTCCCTTTCAGTTCCTGTCTTGTTCTGTCACCAGAATAAGAAGAAAATTGCTTATGAATATGAGTTTTATTTCTGAAGCCAAAGTGTGACTGAATTTTTTATCGAAATCTTCTGCTTTTCTTTCAAAAAATAAGTTTCTTGGTCTCAAATTATGATGGTTTTGATGATTTACAAAGAAAGAAAGAAAAAGGAAGTGAGATTAGGAAAGAGTACTCATATTCTTTGCCACTGTAATTTGCTTGAAGCTATATGTATTTATTTAGAGGGACTTCTTTATATATTTTTGTGTTTGTTTTTTGGAGACCTGATTATGTATGGAATGTCTAGCTCAGGGACCAGGAGAAACTGGAGATATTGGGGGACGACTAAATAATTCAAATGGAAAAAAAAAAATCATATTTCTGTTTTAAATTTCCCCTGGAAGTTTGTGTATTTTGGAATAGTTGAAGCACTCTTTAAAGGCATACAAATTCAAGTTATTTAAATGATTCAAATGGTCAAATTTTTAGGACCTAATGTTGAGCTGGTTCTTATTTTAAATTTGTGAAATGATACCCCATACAAACATCAGTCCCATGAAGAGTTTTACTTTTCCTTTTCTAGACATCAGCACTTCAGAACTCTGAAGAATGAATTCACCTGCTGTAGTACAAATTATAGTCTTGTATAGGAAGATCTATTTCCTTATGAAGTTCCTTATCTGTTATGTCATGCAGGATTTAAGAAATCTAGTTCTGTAAGAAAAGCAAAAGTCATCTTTTCTTTCAGTGCTTCTTTATAGTGTGTTCTGGGGATTCATTGGTGGTTCCATCTGCTGTGAAATTATCTTTGACAACTCCCAGTGTCACAGTTTACCAGCGAGACTCTGTGACTGGAGAGATTATTGAGGAGGGTCAGGTTATGTGGATTTGGCATAAACCTTGCTGAAGTCAGTAGTCAAGTGTCAATATACACTATCTAAAATGTGGAATGCATCTCTGTATCTCGTGCTTCCCGACTAAGTTCACTGATACAAATGCCCTTCACCATACAAAAGATCCGTCTGGCACTGGCAATGTATTAGATGCCCAAAAGGTGCACTGTGTCATTGTATCTTACCGTAGTCTACAGGTAAAGTTACTATGAATTGTGTCAAATGGTGTGCATGGCTCTTCCTTCGTATTTCTTTGCTGTCTCCTTCCTGCTTCCTGTCTTCTCCTTTCTTTTTTATGGTAAGATGCCATTATAAGGGAAGGTTCTAACAAAGAGTATTTACATCTGAACATGATGTAACTGTATGGTCTCCTGTGATACAGATTTTTCAAAGTGCATTTAATATTTGACAAATGGTCTGATGAATTTCTGTTGTGTGTGTTGAGCTCTTCATTGAGAGTGGTGTAAGTCAGAACTTTAAATTTGTCCTGAAATGAATAAGCAGCCAATGAAGCTCAAGCTGCTTTGGTCTCGTAGGCATCCTTGCTGATTCATGAGTGTGGTTTGTGAGTTTAAGATCATGGGTGAACCTGTCATGTCTCCTCAGCTAAACAGAATTAAATAATACATAATATAAATGAAATGTAAGTTAATTTTAGAGGCAATTTCTTCATTTCAGAGCAAAGGTAATTTTTATTCATGGTAGAAAAGAAATAGAAAATACCTTTGTCCTTTGTGGAGTTTGTGCATGTTGTATAGCAAGACTTAACAAGAGTTTAATCATAGAGTCACAGATTCATTTAGGTTGGAAAAACCCTGAAAGATCATCGAGTACAATTGCAAACCTAACCAAAATGAATCCACCATGTCTCTAAGTGCCACGTCTACTACATGTCTTTTGAATACCTCCACGGATGGTGACCCCTGGGCAGCCTGTTCCAGTGCCTGTCAACCCTTTTAGTGAGGAAATTTTTTCTAATTTCCAATCTAAACCTCCCCAGGTGCAATTTAAGGCCCTTTCCTCTCATCCTGTTGCTTGTTACCTAGGAGAGACCAGCTCTCTTCTGTCTATACCCTCCTTTTAGGCAGTTGTAGAGAACCATAAGTTCACTCCTCAGTCTCCTTTTCTCCAGGNCGGATGGTGACCCCTGGGCAGCCTGTTCCAGTGCCTGTCAACCCTTTTAGTGAGGAAATTTTTTCTAATTTCCAATCTAAGCCTCCCCAGGTGCAATTTAAGGCCCTTTCCTCTCATCCTGTTGCTTGTTACCTAGGAGAGACCAGCTCTCTTCTGTCTATACCCTCCTTTTAGGCAGTTGTAGAGAACCATAAGTTCACTCCTCAGTCTCCTTTTCTCCAGGCTAAATAACTCCAGCTCTCTCAGGTGCTCCTTACAGGATTTGTGAGGAAATCCTTCACCAGCATTTTTGCTCTTTGGACACGCTCCAGCACCTCTCAAATGCACAAGCAGTAAATTTATTGGATGTTTTTTCCTTCCAAGCAGTTG
The DNA here is from genome assembly GCA_013398015.1 of Oreocharis arfaki. Classification (NCBI taxonomy): domain Eukaryota; kingdom Metazoa; phylum Chordata; class Aves; order Passeriformes; family Paramythiidae; genus Oreocharis; species Oreocharis arfaki. The sequence goes on from VZRR01001809.1 coordinate 911,972, forward strand.
TTTTTCTACTTTCTTTCCTAGGCTTTGAGTAGCTGCTCTTAGGCTAATGTTTATGGACTCTGTGACATAGACTGTTTATAGTGGATACTGCATTGATGACTGAGTTATTGACCAGGGCATCATCAGGATATTCCTCATACCTAGCACAAATTCTTATCTTAGGTATATTTCCACACTGATTAATCACAGAAATCACGAACTGCTGTCATAAAATGATAACATCAGAGACATCTGAGCAACGTTCGGCTGGGAGGAATGTATGGATGTGATGACTCCCATGTGTAATATAGACATTAAAACAAAATATGTAGATTCATGTGTTGTTACGGGAGTTAATTTTCTTAGAAATATCATTGTTCCATCCACTCTTGGGAAGTCTTTTAGATGTACAGGCAGCAGTATCCTGACAGAGTTGCTTGCTGCAGAAATCAGATCAGAGCTGTGTAGGTGGGAATGACAGAGCTTGACTGGAACAATCAGCAGCTCTAACTATATATCAGTAAGAAGCTGAGATTAAAAATGTAAGATGTCTATAACCACAGGTTTCTGTGGTGACTCTGACTTTCCTGAAGTTGCCTGTGGTCAAAGCGTGGTAAGATCTGGAGCAGTATTGTCGAGTTTTCAACAGCAAACCTAGTCACAATGTCAATAGCGTCTAACAAAAATAAACTAAGAATCCTCATGTTTCCCAAGGCTCTATTCAAATACTTTTGAAACATTTGATCACTTTCCTAGTAAATGTCTAAATATTTCTGTTTGCTAGTATTGTTAATATGGTCATCAGATCAGATCACCAGTGTTTCCTGAATGGAGCTTCTGACTTTGCTTATTGCTAATCTGCTGCCCTTTCCAATGGTCTAAAATAAGACCTTATTTTCCTCCTTAAATCCTTGTAATTTCTCTTCACAGCCTTCTTTCTCTTCAGTTTTGTCTTCAAGTCTTTCCTGATCCTCCTCTGCATCACATTCCAGATATATTGTTACATTATCTCTTTACGAGGTGCTGCATTTTAAGATTATAGAGTTTTAACCTTTTTCTGAGTCCATTAAGAGTCTTTTAAAAATGGATAGAATACTCTCTTTACCTTAAAAGCTCTTCATATATTAGAGGTACTTTTTTTCCCAGTCTTTTATTGTCATGTCTCTAAAATGTATTATATTACTATTGTGGCTGTTTTGTTTCCCCCACAAGTATACTTTTTGATACATTTTTGTCCCTGTGCTTGAGAAAGTTTCATTTCACTTTGCCTAGTTATTCTATATGTAAAACCCTCTAGAAACATACAGTTAATGTATTAATTCCTTTGACAGTTGAGTCTCCTTTGGGTCTCTACATCTTCCTTTCTCAGAAGATATTTGTGTAGTCTGATACTAAATCCTAAATTCTTTAGGTTAAGACTGTAATATTTCTTCCTTCTACAAATAGTCCTTTTACCCAAGGCTAGTTTTCCTCTGTCCTTCATTTGCAATAAAAAGCTTTATGTTGCAATTAAAAAATTTGAGTGACAGCTGAGGAAAGATACTGTCAGATGTGTGTCCAAGGAGGGCTTGATTTAAAGAAAGTCCTTCTATATGAGAGTGGCTTCCCAGGGGTAGTCTGCATTACCAAGTTGAATAATGCAGAAGGGCTTGGAAGTAAACTGTTTAAGTTAAATAAAGGCCTCCAAGTATCAGTTTAAGAAGGCTGGCGTTCGCTTGAATTGCATGTTAGACATTCATCTTTTATGTCTTTGTGTTACTTCAAGAATCTGGTTGGGGGTTTTTTAATTGATTTTTTTTTACTGGTACTATGTCATTGTAAATACAGTTGTTATAGATCAGGTTAATTCCATCATTTGACACAAATTTGGCGTAATGGTATTCTGCTCCTTTTTGATTTAATGCATCTCTGGACTACTTCTAATAGTGTTCTCAGTTCTGAATAAATTGTTAATGAGGCATAGTTTCACATGTCTTTCTGCAGCTGAGTTATATTGTAGGAAGTATTTCTTTCCACGGATAGACTTGCACATCTGTGAGTAGTCAGAAGCAGAGACCTGAGACCTATGAGGATGGAAAGCTCGCTCTGTCCTGCTTTCCCTGCTGAAGCTACTGGAAATTGCTGAAAGGTCTCTAATTATGCTTGTTTGCTTGGGTTTTTTTGCTCAGACTGTGAAGGTAAGCCTTGCTACCCTGGAATTATTTTAGAAGTTGATTCTGGTACATAGAAGGCTCAGTGATAAATTGTTTTTCTGATAGAGAGTTATTGGGACATTTAGATTTATATGTCCAAATCTTGTTTTCCTTTGTAGAAGTCCATTTAAGCTGCTTCCACCCCTCTGCTGTTCTTGTTTAGACATATCTACACATATTTTCCAAGCTGTATTGTTGATGGTTATTTCTGTTATCCATCACTGTTCTTGCAACTGTTCTAGCAGTTCTGCCTGAAATAATTCTGCTCCAAAAGGTCTCTCTGATAAAAATATGTCCAGACTCTTAGAATGTTGACCCCTGTTACCTAGGGTTAAAGTTGTTCTTGGCAGGGGTAGGGGTGGTAGGTTGAACACAAATATGTCCCAGGCTGTAAATAGGAGGGGGCAGCAGTGGGGCAAGATTGCTCCTGGTGGGCCTATGGGTGGGTCACATGGAGCAGGACACCCCCAAAACACTGCAGCCCACAGCCTGACCAGCCATGGTGAGGCAGGGGCACTGAGGAACAGAAGAGTAGAAACAATAATGGGAAGCCGAAACAAACTACTCAGCATATGGTGGCAGAAATCCTAAGCACAAAGAAGCAGACAAAATCTGTCGCGTGCACCCCTTCAGCCTCTTATACTGCCTTTTGCCTCACTAAAATCCATGAATGTGTTGAACTTGATCTCTGGTGAAAATCAGGTGAGTTGAGACTGGGAAAGGAAGGAGTTATTTCTTTATATAAATGTAATAGTTGATGTCCTTTTTCTCAGTGTTCAAGTCAGTGATCAGAAGTTTGTGTTGCATGGCAATAAATGAATTAAAGTACAATTCTTCAACTGCAGACAGTTTAGCCTGTAACAGAATATTATTCTGAAAAAAACATAGTGTTTTTTTTCTCCAAGTGAAGAAGTCACTGTACAGGTAGAACAATAAATGAGGTGTGACTGTGTAGCACAATTTTTTTTTTTATTCTAGCTGATGATTACAAAAAACTTTCAAGCAGGGAAATATAACTTTAAAACTTTTTTCTATATTAGATTTTCTTCATAACTCCTCAAGCCTGGGCAATTCCTATGAATGCATTTAAAGTATGTAGCTTAATGTTGAGGTGCTTTGCCTTTGGGTGCAGGACAAGGGCATAGTTTAATTTTAGTATTCACTCTCTTTGTTAGCGGTGTGGGGAATACTGGCAGTGTGTTCTACCACACCTCTCTGCTGAGGGTGCTGTGTGGTATACTGCAGCAGTACTTCTTAAGTAACTCCCTTTTGGGAGGAACCAATTTCCTTCTCTTCATTAAAGTGCCATTGCACATTGCAACATTTGCCAATTACAGTGCTGGTTTTGCATTGCAAATCAGGAAGAATCTTCCGCAGTAAGGTACAAGGGTTTTACTTACAAGAAAGTAAGTGACTTTGACAGAAAAAATTATGTGCTAGTGTTAATGCAGTGTAGGAAATCAAATCTGTTAGTGGTTTCATTCATGTTGTGGATCTGATTTTGATTTCTGTGGAGATGTACTGAGGTAAATATAAGGAGGAGAAAAACAGAAGGATAGTGAACTATGCCATACCTTATCGTAACTTTCTTGTTTGTCTGCTCATCCTCCCAAACCCGCATGTTAGATATGGTACAATCTAGGACCAAATCTTAATCCTAGGACCATTACCTGAGGCCTAGACTTAGTCTTTGAATCCTCCTTTTTTAGCCCACCCATAAACAGAGAAGTTGTTGCCAGCAGACATAAGGCAGAGCAGCATTCTTGGGTTGAACTGGAAAAGCAATCATTTCCTGGCAGAGAACAAACTTGGTCAAGTTATAAAGTGGTTTCACTTGAACAGAGCCCATGCTATCAACTTTTATTAGGGTACTGTTTATCTTGGGCCTTGTGGGAGTAAAGAGAAATGGAAATTTTAGGTAAATGCTTGTGCTGCATCTAAAGGTTTTGCCTTTATGAAGTATGGGACTGGGAGAAATGTTTCATTTCATTTTGAAATCTCTTTTTTGTCAATTCAGAAATGGCCTCTTGACAAAAAAAATGTGTTAAAAAAGTAGAAAACACAGAAGAGTAAATCAGTTCAGAAGCCCACTGCTGCTTTGATAGATGGGCTTAAGAATTAGGTGATGCATTTCTCTGAAAGGTAAGCTGCACGCTTTTAGAAAGAGAAAGGGCCTGTGTACAGGTTTTATTACAACACTAAACCCCATGATCCATATGTTCTACAGCAGTGCTTGCTGTGGCCTAGCTGAGGAAAACAGTGGTGCTTGAGATTCACGAGATCTAACTCTTTTTCTTTAGCCTCTTCACCCCCATGCCCAAAAGTCATTACATGCAGCTAAGGCTTTTTATCCTCAGATGTGCTGCATAGATCTGCACCGGGAGTGCTGGAATCAGCTAATAAACTCAGCCAGACTGAGCTGTGACTTTTCAGAGAGGTGTTTGGATGTCTCCAGATGACACGCCCCAGAGCACCAGTGCTGTAAGCATGGAGCAGAGCCACCCAAGCTGGTCTTGCCCTGAGTTAGCCCACATTCAGCACGTTTAGATTTTATGTTACTGTTAAGCTGATGTAATTTTGCTTCTGCTAGAAGAGGCAGTCACATTCACTGTGGCCCCAGCTGTTTTGCTCTGGTGTTGTTTTCAGAGCAGCGTTTTTCTAGAGTCTCATATGAAACAGGACCCTATGGCTGGGGTGACACACACGTCACCTTCTCAGTCAGGCAGGATCTGTCTGGGGAATATCCTGCTTGGGTCAGTCCACATCTGCAGGATGAAGTGTGAAGCGTATTGCTGGCTTCTTACTTCCTTCTCATTCTGGCATTAATCATTGTGGTTCTTGGTGGTCATATTCTGTACTGTCTCAGGAACTCCTTTTTCACAGCCAATAAGTTGTAACAGGGATCAGCTGGAAGAGAAAGAGTAGAAGTCCAAATTCTTTATGAGCTGTTGAACCTGAGGGGAAAAAGGAAAGTTTCCTAGGACTACAAGGAGCCTTCTGCATCACTGAGTAGTTTTCTGCTGTTGAAGGCACTGTGCCATATAGTCCCTTCCTTACACTTATCAAAGTCTGTATGAAAAACAGCCAGTGTTTTCTTGCCTCTGCTACTCCCATTGGAAAGGCTAAGGATTTGATTGCTTTAACAGATCGGAATCTTCACTTTTGAGGAGAAGTTTATCCACTCCTCATTTTATCTATTTATTTTTGTGCAAGCAGTTACTTTTCATCCTGGGTTTATTTTTCCTGAACTTGCCATGAAGACCAGACATGAGTTCTCTTTGGTTTTGTTTTTCTATGGGAAACAAGCAAATCTGGTTTTTCTGTAAGTATCATCTCTCAGTTCCTTTTTCTGCATCTATTCTATTTCATTCTTTATTGTATATGACATAAATTCAAGGATCTATACAGAGCCGCTAGTTGTTTTGCAGTGTTGCAGTGTCTCATCTGCTATGTTTAAGAATTTTATTTTCCTGTTTCATGTCTGTATTGCTAGGGCATTCAGACCAGTCCTTATCTAGATTGAATGATGAGCTCCCAATGAATGATGACATTTTATGTTATTCCCTAATTCGTTGGTCTAATGATTTTGGTACTGATTCGTTCAGTTTTTCTGATCCAGACCTCACGGTCTTTCTTGTTAGGCATTTTATGGTTCCATCACAGTGCGTTGTGATTAAGTGATTTCAGCATCAAATTTTTGATATTTCTTCCAGTTTTATCACTAAAAATATTAAGCGATGTTGGACCAAGCACCAGTCAGTGTTGGATCTCTCTAATGATGTCCTGCCAGTTATTTTTTTTAGTTTCTTACTGCCATCTCTTTTTCATCTTTCTCTTTTGGTACCTCATCATTCATCTGACACTGAGTATAAATTTGCATGTGTCGAATATTTTACTTAAGCAAAGCTAGGAGATTGTTTATAAAATGCTGTTTTTAGAAAAGGCTGTCTGGTGAAACTGATAGAATAATTATAAATCCTGTTATAATTTGTTTTGTTTGCAATTGATCGGCATAGTAATTATTCTTTCCTTAAAAATCTGTTCTGAAGTCTTGCCTATTAATGAAGCCCAGGCCTGGAAATTCCTTGATCACGTTTTGGTAACTTCTGATTACACCATAAATCTTAGCTATATAAGACACAGCCCTTTGAATTACTTCTTATGCATACCTGATTGCTTTTCTCATTCATATTAGGATTTTCCCCTTGCTTTCTATTCTCAACTTACAATTTCTTACTTTTACCTGCCAGATTTACCTTTTATTGTGTAACAGGTATGGAAATTACAGATGTATCTGAGCCTTTTCCCCTTGGCTTATTTTAAGGCTGCTCTTGTTGGTCATGCCAGACTTACTTAGAGAAGACTGTATCCCCAGGTGTTCAGGTTGAGCTGAGCTTCTTGTTCTGCTTATGATTATGTAGCACCTAGCTTTCTGTGGCTGGCTTCCTGTAAACACAAATGTAATCCAAACCATACAAAAAATGCAACTTCCCTTCCTGTAGTATCTAAGCCTGTGTAGCAGGGGAATTGCAGAGCCTCTTTGCCATTCATCCTGTTCAGAAAAGGAAGGGGAGGAGTAATGATTACCAAAATAAATTTGATCAGAGTAAGGGTTTTATTGTACTGTGGCTCTGTCTTTGTTTTGTCTTTTGAAATAGTGCTTTGAAGAGTCAGCCTGCTGTTTCTTGAATTGCTGTTTTCCTTTCCTCATGTTCTTCAGAAAAGGAAAGAAAGTGCCTGGAATGCAGGTAATGCTGCCAAAACTGCAGAGCAGATTTTCACTTTCTGTGTTAAGGTAAATATAATATTAGAGAAGGCAGAATTTTGTAGTGCACAAGTAAGAAGCCACATACAATGAGAACTTCCAGATTTTCTTAAGAGCATTGTCAAAACATGGAACAAGGAGCACAAAAGAACGTGAAGTATCAGCAACGAAGCCTTTGCAGTATTTTTTAAATCCAGATTTATCAGCAGTATGATATGTTAGATCTTTACTAGAAGATTCCATCTGCACATCGTCAGGTTCGTAGTGTTTGCCTTACACATAATACAGAGGTTTTGCAACAAGCACAGGCATATTTTTATGGCATAGTCTACTTTGTATGGAATAATCATGAAGCCCTTTCCATAAAATTCTGTCATCTTTGGGTGGGTGAGGATATGTGTCATGTCTTTACTGCCTGGTAGGTAAGATATTGCTATGTGCTGTGCTTGGATCAAAACTGGAGGTTGTTTCAGCTGGTGCAAAATGGAGCTCTTTAGTTCAAGGGTATCAGTCTTTCATGTATGTTGATCAAGTTGATAATATATTTTTTGTACAGGTTATGAGTTCCTGTATTGCTGCCCTTTTTAATCTCTGCTTTGGACATCACTGCATTGGACATTGGACTAAAGAAAGGCTTTTGATCCCACTTTAAGATTTAAAATCAACATTTGTTTAAATTTACTTATAATTGTCTACTTTAAAATTGCTTGAAATTATCTTCCTGATAAATATGTATTTTCAAATGCTGTCAAGGAAGTTAGGTATTCTTGTATCAGTGTGTAATAAAGTTCCCTGAGTCACAGTGGAAGTTTGGTAGCAGAAGTGTCGCTACCTTTTGCGGGCCTGAAATGGAGAGAGGAAATTGTCCCTAAGTGAAAGAATGCTAAACAACAAAATTCTGTTACCAATAGATTTGCCAACTTGCACGGTGGGGAGTAAAAAATACTCAGCTTTCTACATAAAGATGATACGTCATATCTTGGTTATGTTTTCTGGTGGGAAGCGTGAAGGACAGTCAGTATGTTCAATTACATTGAGAATTGGAGTGATTAAGCAGGCTCTGAGCATTGACCTTCATTTGGAAGGATATGGAGGAAGGGCCACAGAAGGAATTCTCGTGAGGGCACTGTAGCTGAGAGTTCATGGGAGCTCCCATGAACAGAACAATATGTTGTAAAAAGGGAAAGGAAAGCAGAAAGAAACTAAAAAACAGTAACATAAATGGAGAATATAGTGGCTAGAGAGCTCTGAAAAGAGGAGAGCAATCCAGCACAAGGGATGAGAGGCATGGCAGGCAATGTGAATGCAGTATGAGGCGTATTGTTCTGCCAGATGAGCGCATGAGGCAGAAAGGGCACTGGCAACTGGCTACTTAGTAAAAGAGAACATGTGCAGGTGACATTTCCTTCTGACAGTAGATTTGTATTTTGTGTAACTTCAGGTTGTATTTTTAGCCTTAAAGCGATGAGAGAAAAGTGAAGACCTCTAAGTTCTCAGATCTTTCTCAGACCAGGCTCTATTTACTGCAATTAATTAAACCAGTGTGAATTATTATAGTTTCAGTGTCCTGTCACTGGAAAGATAATCTCTGCCAAAGGTTTGCTGTATCCAACACAATTCTTAGACACTTGGATCACAAATTACATAAATATGTAACTACTTTAATGAATCCATGGGAAATAGTAGTTTAGTTTTGGTTTTGTTTTTTTTTCTCTCAAGGTTTTTGTTTTGTTTTGAAGATCACAGTTATTGAAAGATGGGGTTTTAAATGAGCAATGCCTTTTCTCAAAGCTGAGGTATTTCTAAGCCATCGTATCAGTGATCCTGCTTGCCTGAACATAGCTGAAATGGCAGGAAAATATTCTGTGGAGCGGAAGGATAGAAATTCTTACACTAACTTGACTGGCGGTGGAAATATACTGCCTTATTCTACTTTTAAAGATATACATTACTTTATTTGGGATTGTGAATAAAAATAGACCTGATTTCACCAGTATCTCACTTACACCGATGAGTGTCTCTTTGCACTTCATCACAGCACAGGACTCACTGGGCAGGCGATGAAGTGCAGTTCCAGGCACTCCGTGGCACGATGTTCTTCACAGGAAGACTGTATAGTTTCATGGCCATATCCTTTTCTGGCAGTGCTATTCGGCACTACAGCCACTGCTTTCCTCTGCTTATTCCAGCAGAGATCGCATCATCAACTGGTGCAACAGGGTGTGCAGCTGTATACTGAACTGGATTGGAAGACTGATTTGCATTAAAAATAGCTTTTTAATCTTTTGCTGTGTTATTTTTAGCCTGGTTAGTCGCTTGACCTAAGTCACAGCATGGCTGGATAAACTGATACACTGCAGCCGAAGTCATAGTGAGAAAAAGGGGTCAGGATAGGGGAGATAAAGACAGGTTTAAAACAGCGTGGTTTCAGAAGGAAAGGTCTCGGGATGTTCTTGAGAAGGGCTGGGCTGGCAAGCAGACTGCACAGAGAGAGTATTGTGTGAAACAATCTTCTTGCCCACCCTGTGAGGTGGGAAGATATTTGGCTAGGTTGTTGCGGGTGTGAATGTGCCATTAATAGAGAGATATTAATATGAATTGAAAGGAGCTTGAGGTAGAGCAGCAAAAATTATCAGATCTGTGTATTTGTGTACAAGTGCAGGAAGAGGATTGGCCAGGTGTGAGCAACTGGAGGAAGTGAGGATGGCATAGGAAGGTGCAAATGCAGAAATACTTGAATGGTGTAAGCATCAATGGTAAGGGGTATGGTAAAGTAGTGAAAAATAACAGTAAACTTATCTGGGTTTGGGTTTGGTTGGTTTGTTTTTTTGTTTTTCCTTTTTGATTTTTTTACTGTCAATGTAATGCATTGTACCGTCAGAAGGTTTCTGTTTCTGTCAGGAATAGTTTCTCAAAGGAGGTTCAATTTCTTGGAACTCATAAAACTGAGTTGGATAGATATTAGCAAACATACTGTATGAAGTAATTCTCCATTGGCAGAGAGTTGAATGACTGTGATCTGTTGCACATTTACATCTCTTAGCAACTGTGAATTAAAGGTGGCAAATGCTGTTGAAGGCCACAACTGTATCTCAGATGGGAAATTCAAAATGAATGCAGAGTATGCTGTGCAATCATGTTACCAGCCATGCCTACTACCTTTTATCTGCTAGCTTGCTCTTACTCCTTCATATTGCAAGCATTCCTTTGGAACAGTCAGCTATGAATGAGATGCTGGGCTGGATTCCAGTGAGGCTTGAATTGACTTCAGAGGTCAGAGTGTTATAGTTAAGCTACACTATCTGTTTATAAAGCAAACATCCTTGTGTAGACAGAGTTGCTGGTGATTGGAATATTTCGAGACAGAAATTTTCAGCTAGTCTCCTGCACAATGGTGGAATGGTTTGTAGCCTTTTATAAAGGAATGGACCTAGGAAAGTTTAATTCTATACTGAACCAGCAGTACTGATTTTCACTTCTCTGTAGAGTACTTTCAGTCTTGGTAATCTGGGACTGCAAATGTCTGATAGGTATTGGCTGATCTTTTTGTGCATTAGGGACTTCGATTTTCTCTTCTTTTTCTTTCCTTATGTAATCAAAGCATTTTTTAAAAAATTGGAACAGTGAATACTATTAAAAATAAAATTCCACTGAATGTCCTTGTATTTCTAGTCAGGTCTGTTCCTCTCATGTACTTAATAATATAAACACTGGAGATGGAATTGAAGGGTCAATTGGAATGAAACTTCACCTATGGTCTGGTTTCTAACAACCCCAAATCCTGGTTTTGGTTGTGCCTGGCTTTAATTATGCTGAATTCCTGGAAGCTGCTATCAGACTATTTCATTCTCCAATGGTAAAAGTCTCTTGAAACCAAAATATCTTGTAAGGTTATGTTGGTATTTGAGTCGGTACTGGAAAAATTAGATTGCATTTGGTTTCTGGATCAAACTCTTGTTTTCTTCCAGGCACTGAAGAAGACTAGATGGTAGGCTTGCTTTTTAACACATCTGTATTAAATATATAATATGGAGATACGGTTTAAATGTAATTGGTTATGGTTTATGTGTAGCTATGGAATTTGAGAATCATCTAATGATTTTCCCTTTAAACAGACTTTTTTAATGTACCAGTGTTGTATTCTTGAAGATTTCATCATTTTAGATTCCTCCCTTTCATCCAGCCTATTTCTCATCCTTCTTGTGTGTTAGCTAATTCTGACATTTTCTTAATTTGGAACCTAATCCATAACATAAGTTTTATGTAGTAATGTGAGTAATTCTACTGATTGTAACTCAGTGTGAAAGACCTTTTCTTTTGACTCTGTTTTCTTATGATCTTCTTCTTTAAAGTGCATGTGTATCAGTGGTGCTGTACAAGAACAACCTGTTTAGTTCTCCTTGTGATTACTTGTTTCTTGCCTAGCTTGTAAGTACGAGAATGAAAGGAGAAACGTGTTGGACTTGTCCTGACTTTGATAGCTCCACCAGCACAGGTTTTCCTAGTCTTATCTATTTTAAATTCTCTCCAACTTCTACAACAAATGAAAATGGTGGGGTTTATTACATATATAAATGGTTCTTGCAACAAATAAAATCACATGAGTTAATTCTGCTACTACTGACTGTGTATCTGAGGCTTATTATTGATTCAGTTACCTTTCTTTGTATTGCAGTGAAGAGGCAGGCTGTAATAATAGGATGATTTGGACAAGAAATAGTGGTTTATATTAGCTGACAAATTAGGTTTATTCTAATTCTCTTTGGATGCTCTTGACCGTCGCAGGACTGCACTCTGATATGAGAATATGAGTCGTGTGGTTAGGGTTAGCTTGAGAAACCCATGTTTTATGCTGCATCTTCAGTTCTTGCTGTACTGAATTCATGAGCCACGTAGACCACAAAGGGTGTTTTGGATGGTAAAGTAGTAATTCCATAAGACCTTTCTCTTAGACTGCACTTTGTTTATTTTTACCTTTTATATCCAAGGATTTTAAAGTAAGCACTATGGTTTTAATTTCACTGAGGAAAAGAATCAGCCTGCTGAAATGCAAGCATTGTTTACAAAGGTACTTAATCTTGTTATATTTCTTTATTCAGTGCTAGTTCTGAATCCAGCACATTCCCTAGTATTGTAGTGGTATATTATGAATAGTCCTGAATACTGTATGTGGTTGAGGATATTTGCCGTGTATTATTCCACTGTTGTTCATTAAAGAAGCTACTTATGAGACACAGCTGGGTTGATAGATAAGCTAACATCTAATGTAAAACAACAGTGAGTATTTTGATGTCTGTGTGGTATCATGTGACATGTTTCTGAAGACTGTGTTGATTTACCTCAGGAAGATGTAGGTTGCACTTCTTTGAGGCACAAATGAATGCATTTTCTGAGATGTAACTTAAAATGCATCATTAACTGAGCAAATACATGTCTTGGAGGGCAGTGCTTAAATAACTTAATTTCTTAATGAAACAAGTAATGCAATGAAATTTCAGATCAGCAGGGGTCGAATCCTTCCCCGTGTTCAGTGCCCTGTAAGCACTATGGCAGCTAAAACCATGTTTCAGAGATCTTCTTCCTGCCTTGTGAGGCTTCTGTTCCTTGTCACAGTTTGCTAAAAGCTGCACAATTGCATTCTGCAGCCCTCTGGATCTAAAGCACATCCAGTTTTTGCAAGAGAAGGCCGATAAACTCTTCCATTTAAGGGGGTTTTTTTGATATATATGTACAGGAGCCTACTGTTTGTCTGGGTTGTTATTAAACATGCTGAGGCTTAGTTTTAGTTGTACAGACCAGGAAAAAAGAAACAACCCACTTCTGGAAAACAGCCTTCAATAACCTTTGCTGCCAGAATAGCCCACTAACTAATTGCAAACACATGGAAATATTTATAAAGAGCAGGGCATGGACTCAAAAATGACTGATCTCCTGCTCTGGTTCAGCATGTATGAATGACAGCCCTTAGTAACCCTGCTCTCTGTCAAAGCAGGTCTGCTGTATCACGCTGTGACAAAGTACAGCTGCTCTGCAGGCAGTGGGCACCCCAAAATATTTCAATGAAAATAGTTTATGCTAAGAGGAAAAAGATTTTGAAAACAGTTGCCTTGCTAAGAATTAGAAAGGACAGTTTACTTTTGCTTTCTATCAGTGCACTGTCTGTGTTTGGAAATTTGAGGAGAATTCAAAAATCTTGTGTATTTCTGTTATCTTTTCAGTGTTACTTGATGCTTAGCAAGAGTAAGTAATGGCTGTAATACAAATGTTGGCCTATGCACAGCAGGGCCCTGACATCACAGCCTTAAAGCACTGAACACATAGTTCATTTTCTCTTCCCCTGTGAACTGTTCTCCTCCAGAAGGGTCATGTTTATATAAACAGAACATGGAAAAATAAAAGACTGTCAAGTTTCTAGTAATTTTCATGTAAATAGCAGTTTATTCACTGTTCAGTGACTGAGGGGTTTGTTGTTGGTTTGCTGGAATTTTTTGTTTTTTCATGTGAAATGATGAGTGAAATATAGATGTATACTTACTATTCCTTTGCCACAACATTGTTGAAAAGTGAACACAATTTTCATTTTTAGTGATGTCCAGTGTATTTTGAGGACTATTTTGATTAGCTTTTGGAAAAATATAGTTCATTACCAGTATTTTTTTTTAAGCAGGTACTCAGAATTTGGGGTGTTGTCATGAGCAGCCATCCAGCCCCGTGATGTCTTTTGGTGTGTTCAGAACCAGTTCTGAAATCTCAGGAGGATTAGAGATTTTGAAGCAACTTTTAATGGTGTTTGGCATTTGTTCAGCTTCCTCTCTCATCACCAGAAAGTACAAAATTCCTTACACACGCTTAACAGAAAAAAGGGTTTTGAGAGAGAGATTCAAGCTGTTGTTTAGTGAGGGTCATTTTATTTTACACAATCTTGACTATTTGGGCTGAATTTTGTTACAGTTTAAAGGCAAGTAGTATGTCTCCTGTTTTACAGAAGATGTGCGTGTATGCTTTCAATCAGAAATATGAGTGGCCTGTTATTTAGCTTGTGTTTTGGGTATTCCTTCTTTCCTTGCTGTTATTTTTCATCATGTGTGATGCATATGAAGAAGCAAAGGCCATGTTTCCTTCAGATCTGAGGAAAAATGACAGAAAAATGGCATGCAAGAGCTTGAGGAGAAGAGCACACAACTCTTGTAGCTGAGTCATGGAAATTCTGGCTTTGTACTGCCTGCTTTCCCAAGATTTGGGTGTTAAAGTTTCCTGTTGTGAGTATGGATTGAGTTCTATCTTGATTTCAGGCTTGGTACTTCCATTGTAGTCAAATGGCTTCTGTTTTCAGAGTATGCTACTTACTTTTCTAGAAAGTTCATAACTTTAATGCAAATCTGACACTGAGGACTTAATCACTGTCTGCATGATCTATGTCTTGTACTTGTTTTTCTTGTAGTATTTGAAATAGCACTACGGTACCAGGAACTTTTGTATCCCATATACTGCCAAGTCAGTAGTGATTATTTTATTATATTGTTAATTATTAATATTATTTATTATTATAACTATTTTTTGTATACAAGCAGGATGTTCCTCACTGTCTTCAGTGCCTTGGTTTCTGATAAAAGTTTGCATTAAAAGAAAGCTGGAAATTGTAGCAAAGCAGACCTTCAGAGCATTTATTGGTGTGCTAGACTATGTAGCATTCAAAAAACCACAGTTTACTCTCAATTTACCGAGAGTCCAGTAATTTTTCTGTTTATTTTGACTTTTGCCATTGGATATACAGTGACTAAACAAATCAAGCACGTAGGTAGAGAAAGAGAAATCAATGCTCTTTACTCTTTGACCTTATAAAAGAGACAAAATACTTCATTTGTTGGCAGCGAAGCAAGGGACACGAATCAATTCCCAACATACAGCAAACTGATTAAGGGAGATGAAAGCATAGTTTCTAGACAAATTAATAGGAGAAAATAATAAACAATAAATTTCATTCCATTAATGTTTTGGAATTGAATTAATTAAAAATAAAGCTGTCTGAAAAGGGTGGACCATTGCATTACACAGTGAAAAAGAAGAATTCCTATTTGTTTTCCAGGATGGATACCCTTTCTGTGTTACAACCACAGAGTGGTATGGTGGTTCCTTCTCTATGCGTAGGTGGTATCTGCACTGGGAATCCCCACTTACATGAGGAGCCTCACAAACACTGAATTGGAATAATCTAATGCTACTTTAATTTTGGTTGTTTTGAACATCCGAGGTTTTCTTTTTCTTCAGAATATTGAACTTATTTATCTGGTTTTTTTCTACATTGCTGTCCAGTTCACTACAATTAATTTACTACTGTTCGTTTACTGAATGTTGTTTCTACGATGAACACTCTCAACATACACATAAATGTGGGGCCCTACCTAGCCAGAATTTTTTATCACGTCATCCATAATTTATCAGTGTTGTTTTCATTTACCACCTGCCTCCCATTATGCCTGTTGAAATTGGCTAGTGTTTTTCAAGATTAATTTTCTTAAATGTAAAAGGCATGAACTTGGAGGTGAGAAAGCAGAACATGGAAAATTATATCAAAGTGCATTGTACATATATCTTTCATATTTATTGTGAATTTTTTCCTTCTAACTCATGTAATTCATCTAGTTCAGCAAATGTATAACTATTGCAATAAATGAGAAACTTCTCTCATAACAGGGCCCTCTGAGGTACACTGATGCTTTGGAAATAACAGTATTCTGATTTTTAAATATTTTAAAATATTTTTAACATATTTAGCATTTTTAAGTTCTGGTTTTTAGAAATACATTATAGCTGTTCAAGAGTGAAAGAGATACTTCGTTTGGGAATCCACTTTCCTGAATCGTTTGTACTTCATTTTGGGACTTCACATAAAGGAGGAGTAAGGTGGATCAAACATCTGTGTGGTCAGAAAACTGGATCAGTATTTGGAAACATGATCAACTTTTAAATTATTCGTTAAGAAAAATAGTCCCAAATGGGCATTAATAACATTTTCTAATATTTTTCTATACTTATAAGTAATACTTGAATTTCAGAGTGGGGAGCCGTATTAACATTGCTTGATACTATCTTTAGCAAATTAAAATAATTAACCAACCCAATCCAGTTAAAAACCCTAGGCAATGAATCAAAACAAGCAAACCAGCAAACAAAAGTCCCCCAAACAATAAAGAAAGTTTCTAATTATTGAGTGAAATGAATTTTTTTAGATATGGAAGTTTTAAGATCTGTAACACTCAGTTACTGTTGTAACAGTGTTACACACCTGAACACTTAAGAATTCATTGTCGAGAGAGAAAAATTCATATACATTTTTGGTGACATTCTTGGAAAAAACTCAGACTTCAAGTATGACTGAGGAAACTATGATTTCTTTTTTAAAAAAAAAAGGCTTTCAAAGACTGGATTCATTTAGTTTGGCAAAAGCTACAAAATTAATATGTATTTAAAAAGCAAAGACTTAAGTGATCACAGCTTTTGGCTCTTACAGAGAAGGAAATGCCTTTAAAAATTCCATATTGCGCCAGAGTTCATTCTCTACCTCCCCCCTCTTTCTAGCCCCTGTTTAATGTTGTGTGGAACATCTGTTTGGGGAAAGTAAGGCTAGAAACAGATTTGTTAACCCTTCAGCTCATAGATACCCGGGTTTATTGCAAGTAGGTTATTTTCTTACCAGACTACTGTGTTTTGGGTATTTTTACTACTTTTTTTTTTTTT
>VZRR01001809.1:928713-970546 GCA_013398015.1 Oreocharis arfaki
TTGTTTGTTTTTGTTTAATATTAAAAAAAGAGCAGAAAAGCAATCATGGCAGAGTTTTTCACTGCTTGCAAGAAAACAGAACAGATCATAAAGCTAGGGAGAAGTAGGTGCATTGGATAGCTATCCTGGACTTTACTGTCTTCATTTTGGATATAAAGGTCTAAAGGAACTTTTCTGCATCTCTGAGTGACGTTTTTGTGACGAGGTGCCTTGTGCCTGCATTACAAGCATGCTGTGGATTTCAGTGAATGTGTAAGGGCAGAGACAATAGCCGGGAATTGAAAAATGAGGCTGCAACTTTGTTTACAGACACGTTTTAAGAGAAGATCATAGCCAGTGGATAAGCAGCTCTGTAACACTCTAGGTTTCACAAATAAAAGGGGTAATCTGGATCTGCAGTCTCAATCTGTTTTCCTAAGCCAAGTGTCTTCACAGCCCTTGCAAATTTCCAGTTATACAATGGTCTTTAACCGTGGTTCTTTTGTCGAAGAGCTGGCTCCAGTATCTCTTATTTCTGATGCCTTGGACTTGGCTATCTTTTGCTGGGTGTCCATACTACTTCTCCTGCTGCTGCTCAGGAGATAAGCCTGAGCTGGCGAGGGCCTCACCTGTTTCAGACACAGCATTTTGGTTTTGGTCCATATAGATGTTAGCAACTTAATGTTTCTGTTCTCTCCCCTCTGGGAGAGGTCCTCTCGTCAAGTATCCTCAGCTGAATTCAGGGGAACAGATGTGTCTCTGAGGTGCCTCAGTCACCAAAGACATCATCTTTCCAGAAGGCTTTTCTTAAAGCACCTTCTCTTTATTCACCTGAAACAGCTGAAATCCTCATCTGCTCACTGTGTAGTGCTCTAAGTTTTGTTTGTTTCAAGTGATTTTGCTGAAAGTCTTCAATATGAAGATACATGCTTTAAAGTTTTCTTTAACTCAAGGTCACTTTTCCACCCAAGTCCATAGCTACTGTTGATTGACACTGCAGATCTAATTAAGTTACTCTTTTTGAGACATTACTAGTGAGATAAGGAGAAAGAGCTAAATAAATGGCATGACAACTCTGTCTTTCCTCATGTTCCTCTAGGGACCTGCCTTTGGCTTTTGGAGAACATTTCTAATGTATATTTGAGATGTGTTCTCTGAAAATGCCTGCCTAGTAGCATAAGAGTTAGCTGGTTTTTTTCTTTCATCTCAGAGAGGTAGTGTATCACAAGATTCAGAATATTTTGTTAGGTCTTTAGAAAACAGATGAGAAAAAATGTGCTTAAAACTCTCACTAAAAGAATTAATATTTAATAATTATGTTCCTGTTTAGCCAGGTGGATACTTTTAAGAATATATTTATCTAATAAATGATGATGTCTTTTCAAAAATCTCTAATAAATTTTCTAAAATTGTTGAATATCAGTTAAAACACATTTCAGCCACCTAGACTCTCTTTTTCTCTGTTTATTGAGATTTCTTGAAGTGTTAAGTGTTAGAGATTACAAAGCTTGTAACTACCACATATGTGTGCTAAAGAGAGCACTCAAGAATTTTGACAAAGCTTTGCTCAGAATATAGAAACATAAATCAAAGGTATAAGTGAGAGCAAAATGAGGGGCACTGTTGAGTACAAAATCCCAAAGACACTTGGTTTAGCATCAGTTTGAGCCAATAAAACCATTTTACACAGCATCATTAGATCCTCCAGCTTTTGTCTCTCAATACAGATGCAGATGCAGTGCATGATTTTGCAATTGGAAATAAAAGCCCTGTGGTAAGATTCCAATATTCTCCATGCTCAGCAGCTGTGAAAAGGGAGTTTAGGGGTGCTGACTTCTTTTGAAAGTCCAGCCTTTAGCTTCTGTAGTGTTTACCAAGGGCCAAGTTTTCATTTTTGTATCTTAGAACTATTCTTTTTAAAGAGAGAAAGAGAAAATAAGTCTGCTTAACCGGATACTCTGAAATATGTCTTAAATACAGTGAACTGAGTGTATTTAAAGTCAGTTCTAGTGAAGTCTTCTGGATTGCTATAGCATGTTCTGCTTGATTGAGAGAAGATAGACACTGTGTGTTGCACTTACATTGTTGAATCCTGCATTTACCATTTTGTTACATAGTGGTGGCTCTTTGCCTTTCTTTTCTACCTCTGCTTGGTTAGTGCAATTATAATTATATTGTTGCTACTGCGTAATTACAGTGCTGCAGGGTTTGTATGCTCAAAAGTTACATGCTTGGCAAAACACTGAAAATTGAAGTGTGATGGTTCACTGACTGTTAGACCAGTGTGACATCAGTTGTGGACCCTGTCCACATGTTAAGTCATGTGTAGTGGTGAGTGCAAGAAAGTACCACATTTAAAAAAAAATACATAAATGAAGACATTATTGGTAGAATGTGTCACAGACATTTCTATTTCAGCTCAAGCATGGCCTGTCTTTTTTTTATGTGCAGATGGTGGAGGAATGCTTACTGCCTCAGTAAGCAGGCCACATAACCACAATTACCTGGCTTTAGGTGTATGTATCTGAGCTACCTAGGTTCTGGGATTAAGCAAATACTGCTATCATTTTTGAGTACTGTTTAACAAACATATCTGTATTTCTGAACTGAGTGTGTAGGGTGTATTTCATTTGTACTCATCTGGAGATGACTTTAACCTTCCCATCTTGTTGGATGTTGCAGGATCTGTGTTCCTGCAGATAGTTCTGCTCCTTGTCGCCCTTTTACAGTCCAGCTGAAGCCATTTCTATTGTTCTGTGCAGGATAGTGGAGAAAAAGGATCTGTCTCTGGGTACCAGGAAAGAAAGCTTCTGTTCTCGCTTGTGTCTGACTCCAAACATTTGTGGCCATGTTCAGTCATGCAGTTTTAGGTCAGATGCTGTGTCACCACTTCTCAGTGCTTTGACCATTGCAGTGTTCCCAGGAAGGACTGGGCAAACCTCTTCCTTAGTGAACTGGCTAGGTTTCCAACTCACTGGAACATGTTCCTGTCAACCTCTGGAACCCCGAGGTGCAGGTAGCCAGTACCTTGCATGGTACTGAAGGTGAATAGGAGAGTGAGGCTCTTACATTGCCTAAAGTTATTGCTCTATGAATTCAGTAAGCCAGAGTTTTCTGACTTAGATGTTTCAGCTGCTCAGCCTTGAGTCTGAGGAAGGCCAATGCATAGGTCTCTGTAAAGGAGGATGAAGGGAAAGATGATTCTGAGTGGAAACCAAGCTTGGGGGCAGGGGAGGTGGTGAACTGGTGAAGTTCACAGAGAGCATCACTCAGGTGCACTCAGGTTCGCTCTTCTGTTCCTTCATCCTGTGCCCCAAAGCAGTGCTGCTGAGCAATCTCCTGCCATAGTGGAGGTTAATTCCTGGTATTGTGCAGTGTCTGCAAAATGCCTGATGCTGGGAGCAGCCAGAGCTTCTTTGGGATTAGCTCAGTTCATCAGAGCGTGGTGCTAACAATGCCGAGGTCATGGACTCAATCCCTGTGTGAGTCATTGACTTAAGAGCTGGAGTCAATGATTCTTGTGGGTCCCTTCCAATTCGAATTATTCTGTGATTATTGCTCTTCTCTGATTATAGTATGTACTTGGGTCTCATGGTGATGTGGAGAGGAAAAGGCTTAGCAAAAAAAAGAAAAGCATTTTTACTGCATTTGTCTTTGGTACAGTTTCATGTGTTCTCAGTTTCCTATTTTGCTAATCCTGTGAGCAAAGAGTTGGAAGACAGTGGTGGCCACTCACTGGCAACTGCCAGAATATCTACAGGGCCACTGGTACCTGAGGAGGTCATGGATACAAATGTCTTTATAACAGTACACTCTTATCCATTTTGCAACATTTTTACTACCTAATATGGTATCAGAGCTCAGGCAACTGAAGCTAATTATATCAGCATAGCCAAACAGGATCAGCTTCATACCTTTCAGGTAACTCATTCTGGTTTGTGAGCAAATTACGCTTTGTAAGTTGTTTGCTTTTCTGTGGTAACTAAGAGTTGTTAAAATTTATTCATATATGATTGTAATGAGCAATTAGATATGATATATGCCTATATGTATGGCTCAACAATGCATTTGCAGATGGTACACCAGCAGTAAAAAACCTTGGGGTTTTTTTTCTGCCTTTCCAGGGAGCTGTCTGAAAGGACTTTCTTCATTCGAATAGAGATAACTTGATCTTAAGTAGATACTGAAAATTTTCAGTGGAAGTGGTGGAACTGTAAATAAACTGTATTATCACATGCTCTCACAGATCAAAAGTGCCAATAAAGAGTACAACAGAAGAATATCAAATTTTTTGCCAATCAATATTAACACAGAAGTGAATCTTGGTGGAGGCAAGCTTGGTTGAATTGGCAAAGTAACTGGGAGAAGGTTAGTACCTTAATCTTACTACTGTGGTTTTGCTCGAGAACACCTACATAGTATCACAACGTGCCATTTCCATTCTTAAGCAACTTTAGATTTTGCTGAAGTGATGTAACTGCCTGGTTAAAATATAGACCTTCAGACTGGGATCAGGTCTGCATCAAATTAACTGAACCAGTGATATGAGTTTTTAGGTAATTACAAAGCTGGCTAAGCTAGTTCTGCCTCTGCTGATAAACACAGCTGTAGCACTTTGTTAGATGTTTATATAGGGAAAAAAAAGGAAATTAGTTTCTGCCTTTATTTTACATTAAATTGTTCTCAACATGTCTCCTAACATTGATTAATATCAAACTCTTTGAGTCCAAGTGCCAGCTGAGCTAGATATCTGGCCCATACCATCAATTTGAAGCGTTCTGACTTCACCTGGACAACTTGACTGCTGCGGAAAACACCTCCTTGTAGCCTACAAAGGCCCTTTGAACTCCCTGCTCGTTTCTCTTAGGGAAACAGAAGATAGATTTGTAACAGTAAATGACTTAATTAAAAGCAACTTGGTGAAGCCTTTTCACTATACAGTCTATGTAGTTATGGAGGTGTTGTTAGATATCAAAGCAGTTGTTACGCTCCCACCCCAGGATTTCAAAGCGAGTGCTGTGGCCTCAGGTGGAGTAGGTAGACTAATGCCTCTCTTGTCACTTTTACTGATGTAATTCAGTTTTGGGGAAATTTCCTCTGTTGTCCCCCCCTAGACACCATGCCTTGCTGTCAAAAGACGAAGTGAAAATACTGCTCCTATGCCATGAGGAAGGGAATCGATTTGTCTTCATCCAGAAATGAGCTCTTTCCAATTTTTTTCTAGTTCAGATAATGGGGAGGATGATGCCAACTAGCGAATTGGACTGTCAGCTCCGTGCTGCCATATTTTATTAAAAGAAGAAAATGAAATCTTGCTCCTCTCAGTTTCCAAGAATTGAATCTGATTCCATTTTCTTCCAGGTTCTAGGTAAAGAAAAAAGGGTAGAAAAAAATTAATATTAGTGCTTCTGACTATAACTGAAATTGGAAGATCAGAGGACTGTTACTTCCAATCTTCTTTTAATTTTGGTTTGATTTGGTTTCATTGGGGTAATATTGGTTGTCCTTTGTAATTAAAACAGCTTAAAGTTTTATGAGTATGTTACTAGTATCCCTTCTTTCTGATAGGGCAAAGCACTTGATAGTACTGTGGTTTAATTTACCTTTATTATGTTTTCTTATTTCCCAAGATTTAAGGAATGTTAGTGTAAGCATTTATTATCCATGGTTGTGCTATTTGTGTATGAAACAAGTGTTGGGAAAAAAAAACCCCATTAAAACAAAATCTCTTTAACATTCATATGGAAGAGAAAATTACTTTCCTAAAATATGTTTTTAATTTGAAACCTATTGACTTAGTAAATACAATTTTATCTGTACTGAACTGATTGTTTCTTGTTACCATGGACTTTGAGATTTTAAATCTGGATCTTAGCCTCTCACCTCATTTTTATTCATGGATTGTAAGAGAAAAATAAGGTTTCCTGGCTTTTAAAATCCCAGTTGGTTTCTCAGCTTTGAATGAAGTAGTTGAAATTTGGAATGAAGTAAAGACTCAGAATGCACCTGTGGAATAGTCTGTTTCTGTCAAAAGCTGGTTTAGCATTTCAGCTTATTTTAGCTCCAATTCGTTTGTCTTTGGCTTCTGTTTCTTCATAGATTTTGTTTTTCTTGAACACTTTAAATACTATTGAATATTTTTGTAGCTTAAATTGATTGTTTTAACTAGATTACTGCTTTGCACAGAATATAATGTTTTAATATTTAAATATAAATAGGGTGTTTGAAAACAAAATGTTTTAAAATAAAGATCTGAAAAACAGCTATGAAAAAAAAAATTATCCACCCTGCCCATATCCCTCAGAAATCTGAGAAAATGTCTTCTTGAAGAAAATAAATTTAATAGAAAGCAATGATAGATTTTTCTGCTTCAGCAAACATAGCTTTTTTTTTTCCTCATCACTTTGAAAGAGGACAGATGCAGGGAGGGATGTAGTTTTATTCTGTCAAAGTGCCATTCAATACAAGATAATTGTTTTGTATGAAAGATAAAATAGAAGTTCTAGTTGAGATTATTTTGTGAATGATTTCTGCCGTGGCACATTTTCACTTTAAAGCACGGAGCAGCAAATACACCGTGTTTTTGCTCCACAAGCGTGTTTAAAACAGACATGTTTCATCAAGGAGTATGTGATCTTGGCCTTGCACACAAATAAACAAGCTTTGCCATATACTGCAGGTGGTACTGTTTCCCTGCCAAACATTTAGGGAGCTTACCATTGCAAGGCAGGTCTTGTTCCAAATACCATGTAGAACTCTCACCTCTTATAGGTGAGACACCAATTTTAGTGTTAGGCATCTTTACAGCCTGTTAGAGCAGGACAACAGGCTTCCTTTTCTTCTGCAGAATAATTGCAACTTCATGTAATCTTTCTTCTTTCCTTCACTGTATATTTATGAAAGTATTTCTCTCCCTTGATCCAGAGTACAGAAAACTCTTTCAAGATCTACTTTGCTAGGTAGAGGCTTTGTATGTTTATGACTTCTATCACATAATTTTTCTTTTAAACTGTGTGCTTACATAGAGGCAAGCTGGAAAATTGAGTGTTTCTAGAAGGCTGTCTGACAATCAAGGTAATGTCATATTTTCCAGCAAGAATACCAGATCTGTGTCATGTGTGATTTAACCAGCAATTTCTGCGTGAAGAACAGTGTTCACTTTGTTTATTGGAGGATTACTGAAAATCCTATAATTTATCACTAGTCCATCAGAAACAAGCTTTGGCTGATTTAGTGCCTCATTTGGAATTGAAATGTACATATTTTATCTTAAATGTTGAGTGTTGTGTTTCAAGTCCCACATTCTAGTTTTGTGTAGAATACAAATAGCCTTAGTATATATTTTTGTAAAGTGACAAACTGTATTAATGAAAGAAGATGCTTTGAGGCACGCAGCTGTGAGTTTAAAATGTACTGTTTACTTATTATTAATTTGTTTTTCAAAAGAAAATAACTGGACTGCAAGGTTGTTATAATTAATGATGAGGGTTTGTTGTACTTTTTTACATATAGACTAGCATGTGTAGCTTTAGAGGTCTGGACTGGTTGATTTTAAAAGAGTAAATGCCTGTTTCTTACGTCAGTCACAGCTCTTGTCTCTATGTTAAATGGTGGTCATACGCTGCTGGGGATTAAAGCCATTTAAAATTTCTGCTTCCTTAGAATACTTTTGTCTTCCTTGCTCTTTGCTTGCACTTAGGTTACATGGTATAAGCAGGACAACAATCGTGTCTACCTGGCTGTTTTATCTGAAACAATGTTCTCATTCTCTGTAATAGCAGAAGTGCCATTGTTCTGATTGTGAAACAACTGGCTTGTATAGGTCTCAGGAACTTGTAGAGTACAGCTAAAACCCTGCTTAAAATTGAGCAGATACCTAAACAGGCATTTTAACTAGAGTGTAATTCCTTCTGTGTGCAGATTACATTTCCTTATGACAAAGGCTAAGAGATCAGATAAAAGCCATATGCAGTTTTCCCGTTCTCTGATTCTGGTTCTGTTACTGCCAGTCTGTTCTAAGAAAGAGTGGCTGGGAAATCGTTGGGTTGGGTTATGTTTCCTCACATGTGCTACCAGGAGGTCGAATGACTTTATAGAATTAGCAAGCTGTTCTTTCAGAAACAGGAGTTAATGAAATGACTCAGTCTGGCACTTAACAGCATTTTACAGCTGCAACAAATGAGTTTCAGTTAATAGCTTTTCACAGATATTAAGAAATTGAAAAGCTCCAGGAAGAGGATTAGCCATTCAAACTTCAATTGTTTTTGTGGTTAAGAAGTATTTTACCTGAATATCTCTTGTTCTCATCTATAAATGAAGCTATTAGTGTATTCTTCCAGAAACCATCTCAATGGTAGGGTTGATGTAGATTCGATCTTTTTAGCCTGGGATTAAAAATAAAACGGTGTGCACTTCAAATTATGAATGTCTTTGTGCAAAGAAGTTGTGTACTTGATGTTCTATGTCTTATCCATCAAAAGCTTTCTATTTGTGACTCCAGATTGTATTTCAGATGCCATATTTTATTTTTCCCTTTAACTCTTGATTTCATATATTTTCTAGAAATCTTTCCAAGACTTGGGTTACTTTTAGTCTTCATGTGTCTGATATGTGAGAACTGGAGACTTAGGTGGTATGTTTAAAGCAGCTTACGTTATACTAGTCATGTGAGTAGGTGTTCTGCTGAGAACTCTATTTACCGACTGGCTTCCCGTCTTTTCCTGCTGGGACTTCTTTTCCCTCTACCCATGTACCACTACATCTAACCTTTTCTTCTAGACTTCTGCAGTCCCTGCATCCTGCCTGTCTTTTAATTCATCTCCATATGGAATTCCTCCCCTTTGCTCTGTTTGGTTAGCTAGAGTGAAGTTGCAGTACATGCTGCTGGACAAGGAGTGTGGCTGATCAGCCAGATGTGGACCATTCAGCTGGCATATATGCTCTTCCTCACTCAGCAGCCATGCTCCACTATCCCATCAGATTTGCCTGCTTTGTGGTCCTTTGGCTAAACACTGCATCCTGCCTCTCAGTGTGAAAAGGCAGAGTTTTAACTTTGCCCACATGTGTTGCAGGTCTCATATGTGTCTGTTGACTTAATGAAGAAGCAAGTGATAGGAGTAAACAAGGTGCCTTTAAATACCACGGATGATTTCTGGTATAGTTGGCACCTGGTTTTACTGTCTTTGCCAGTATTAAATGTTATGACAGGGGAGCTGAGGTAACACGTCTGCCATCCCACCAAACTCAAAACCAAAACAGCTCTGAAAAATACACTGTGCTTTGTGGCTTTAAGAGAGAGCAGATTGGAAAAGAGTATTTTGCAGTGATCAGCGCTATTGCCAGTGTCACCCTCTGGAACAAAAATGCATGCAGTGCTACCTGGAGCTGGGGAACAGGGGTGCCACCATTGACTCCCAATGCAAAGCTTTACAGCTGTACTTTTCTTCCTCTTCTTTCTGGCCTGAAGATCAGCTAAACCACAAATGCCATCAATGTCTTGGTTTGGTTACGCAGGTCCCCGTCCCCCTGTCCCCCTCCTCCTCCCTTCTCCACACCTACTTCCCTGTGCTTCCGCAGAAACAGACGTATTGTCCCAGGGGCAGGTTCTGTGTTTGTGTGAGTTAAGAGTGCGAGTCTGATGTCTTGGCTCATTAAAGGAAATGGAAATCCCGTCTCACCAAGGTCATAAACACTCACCTTTGTGCAGGGTACATGGTCACTACCAGTGTTTTATCATGAAACCCTTAACTTTTGTTACGTGCTTTGTAAGGTCTGAAATGTGGAATCCAGAATGCTGTTTCATTAGTTTTTTGAGCTAATTTTCAGAAAATTGCTCAGATTTCTATATTTTTTACTATCTTTTAAAAGGTGCATGCCTAAAACATCCTGGAGGAGTGGGACTGCAGAGAAGAAACTCTGAATTAATATTTACTGTGTGCATATTTATGCACATGCAGGTTATTCCTACCTGTGTTGATGCTCTCTGCAATGTAATACAGACTATCTTTCATTCATACATTGTTTAGGTTTCCAGTTGTTTACAAATAATGATCAATTCTCTTGGTGCTGTCAGTTTTGAAAGGAAACATGCATTCAAAATGCTGGAGGTAAGAGATGCAAGAATTTCTACTTCTGGGGACTCTTGAATCAGCAAGATCAAAAGGCTCCCTATTTGAAAAGGTTCACCCGTTACTATTTTTGAAGGTCTGCAGAGCACCAGTCTCAGTTTTAAGTTCAGTTAGGAGATTGTTTAGTGTGTCGGTAATAACTCTTCCATAACACATCTCCAGAGCTGTTTATACATGAGCAGAGTTACACATTTCTAAAAATGAAAGGAGACTTGAAAATGTAGCAGTGTCTGTTTATAGATTTAACAATGTTAAATCCTAGCAGTCAAAAAACATGACCAGTAGATGTGAGAAGTAATCTAATCTACATTCTTTGCTTGCAAAAACTATTGCAAAAGATTTTATGGAAAAATATTTTACTCTTGTGATTGCACAGTTTTATTTCTACTTGCTTTGTTGATGGTTTCCTTCAGACACATAAAATGCACAGCCCATCTCTGCACAAATGCACAATTCCTAAAACAACCCAGTTACTGTTTAAACAGCTAGTATAAATAATGAACCACTCCATTACCAAGAATATAAATAAATGTAGACAAGTAAGGGTTCTCTAGAGCTGAAAGTTTAGGTTATGCAAAAACTTCGACAGCTGTAATTTGT
The DNA here is from genome assembly GCA_013398015.1 of Oreocharis arfaki. Taxonomy (NCBI): domain Eukaryota; kingdom Metazoa; phylum Chordata; class Aves; order Passeriformes; family Paramythiidae; genus Oreocharis; species Oreocharis arfaki. The sequence goes on from VZRR01001809.1 coordinate 939,420, forward strand.
AGGTCCTTGTAGACTGAAGGGTGTGAGTGATGTAAACTCTAGAAAGCTGACATTTAATGTATGTCTGTTTTGTCATTTTGCCAAAAGGCAGGGCTTGACTGTTATGTTTCTTCTGCTGTGTACAAATTTTGATAGGGCAACATCTGGAGGAAAGAATTCCACAAAATGCCTTAAGCTTTGCAGTGGTGTAAACAGAGTCCAATACTCTACTGCTTGATGGGTAACAAGTCAACATTTTAGAGAAGTCTGGTCATAAACATCTTTTCCCTGGATAAAATAGAAGAAAAAAAAAATTTGAAATTAATTTCTTGACATGTTAAGATTTAAAATTAATTTAATTCTAAAACCTAGTTGAATCAGAAATATGCATGTAATTAAATCATAATCTAAAAGGATTGTTGTTTCATATGCTTTGAAAATTGAGGGATGTAAGACCTTTGGATCTGAGTCTTTAAGAAGATAAGGATGATATCTATGGACAAAAATGGAAGCGGGTCAGTTGCCCCTCTACCCTAAAATAATCACATACACAACTGTTACCCAAGGGAACCACAGTGGAAAATGGCTTGACCACACCTGTGAATTTGGTCAATTTTAGTGAGAACAAAACTTTCTATGTCAGTAAATTCAAATATTTTTCACTGTGGTTAATGAAGATCCTTTGGCTTAAATGGGTGTAGTGAAAACATGAGGAAAATCAAGAGCTGTCTTTGGGTGGGAGGAAAAAGGGAGAAGGAGAGGGAGGAAATCTGGGAAAGATTGATGGAAATAGAGAGAGGGCTGACCATGAACCTACCGAGGTGAAATGTATCCTTACTCCTGGGAATTTTGTAAATACACAGAGAATGGTCCATATTTTATGGCTCTTGTCCAGAATACTTACAGAAACACTGATGTCTATAGGAACATAGAATCTTTAAGCTTGGAAAAGACCTTCAAAGTCATCTAGTCTAACCCATGACCCAACACCACTTTGTCAAGTAGACCACGGCACTGAGTGCCATGTCCAGTCATTTCTTGAATGCCTCCAGGGGTACTGACTCCACCACCTTCCTGAGCAACCCATTCCAATGGCTTGACAGTCCCCAGAAAGTGAAGAATTTCTTCCTGATGTTCAGTCTGAGCCTCCCCTGGTGCAGCCTGAGGCTATGTTGTCTTGTTCTGTTGTACCTTGACTGGGAGAAGAGGCTGACCCCCCACCTGTCCACAGCCTCCTTTACTGTTGGTTAATCTGGAAATGGCCACACAAGCAGTCGTAAACTACCAAGGTGCTGTGCTGTGTTACTGAGAGAAGGTACAGAATTAAAGCAGGTTGGTGACAGGTGGTCACAAACCTGATCTTCTCTTACAGTTGGAGGGACTTTTGGTCCCCCAGTACTTGTCTTGTTTACTGTGGACTCAAGAGTTGTGGAAAGAAAGGTTGCCAGTTAAAAGTGAGGCAAAAAATTAATTGAGTACCTCAGCCTTCTATTCCTCCCTCATTACCAGTTTGTCAGCCTTGCTTATCAGGTTTGGGGAGGGGTAGGGGGAATATGCTTTCTTCGACCTTCTTTTTCTTGCTCACGCACCTGTAGAAACCCCTCTTGTTATTCTTTGTATCCCCTGCCAAGTTTAGCTTCAGCTTTGCCTTGGTCACCTTGAGTCCATCCTTATGCAACTGGACTACATCCCTGTACTCTTCTCCAGATATCTGCCTGTGCTTCCACTGCCTGTGCATTTGCTTCCCACCCTTTAGTTTGACCAGCAGTTGCTCACCTACTCAGCCATGCTGGTCTCTTGCCTTCCTTGCTTGATTTTCTACACCTGGGAACTGAGAAGTCTTGCACTCTGTGGAAGACATTCTTAAAGATCTGCCAGCTCTCTTCTGCCCCCTTGTTCCTGAGGGCAGTTTCCAGGGGATCCTACTGACTATTTCCTTGAAAAGTTGGAAGCTTGCTTTCTAAAAATTCTTTATTCTTTGTCTGATCTTTGCCATATCTCTCAGATCTGCACACTCCACCAGTGCATGATCACCGCAGCCCAGGCTGCCTTCAATCTTGATGTCCCCATTTAGCTTGCTCATGCTGGTGGCTAGCAGGTCCAGTATCTCACCCCCTCTGGTATGGCTTTCTATTACCTGGTTCCAAAATTTACCCAGGAGTCTCCTGGATAGCTTAAAGTTTGCTATGCTACTTTCCCAGGAAATGTCAAGGTGGTTGATGTTCCCTGTCAGGACAAGAGTCTTTGAGCACATTGCTACCTCTAGCCTGAGCAAGAAGGCTTCATCCACAGGCTGCTCTGGATCAGGCAGCCTGTAGTGGACACTATCCACAAGGTTCCTTTTGTTGCCTTAGACTGATTCTTACCTTCAGGCTTTTGTCCTGCTCACAGCTGTTCTTCCAAGATGGCTCTTCACTCTCAATCCACCTCCTGGTGTTGAGAGCAAGCCCTCCAGCCCTCCCTCCTCTCCTGTCCCTTATGAACTGCCTGCAGCCATTGATAGCTGCACTCGAGAGCCACACATGGCATTCGTCCCACCAAGTTACAGTAATGACAAATAGGTGATAGCTTTTGAGCACCACAGTGGCTTCTAACTCATCTTGTTTGTTGCTTGTGCTGCATGCATTGGTGTAGAGACCCTTCAGTAGGGCAGTTGGCCATGTCAGCTTTGTAGAGAAACACCCCTTAATTTTTTTGGAGATATTTCACTGATGTCAAAAGCCACAACATTTTGGTGGTGACACCACTCACGGAGTCGTGTATTAGTGGACTGGGACCATCTGTTTCTTCAGTGTTGTTTGTTTCTCCCAGTCTTGGAACACAAAGGCTTCACCTTACTTTATTATTCTGTGTTAAGCGTTACTGCACCTAAGCATCTACTTTCGCATGTTTAGTCACTGGAATGTGGGAAAGCTATGGTACTTTAATTGTACTTGAATTCTGTAGTAAATGCTTTTGCTGAATATACTGCATTAGACACACTTGCAGGGGGCTGACTTAACTGGATCTTATAAGGACCTGACTGATAAATGGTTGTAGCTGATACACTACTGCTTTGAGGTTGGCATTGTGTACTGTATTCATTATTTGGAAAGCAAAGTGCACATGAAACTGTTTGGTTATCAGTTTGCTTGTTGCTATTGAACTGGATTTCTATTAATAACATTGTTACAAATCTCTTTTAAAAAATAAATTAAAAGGACTGGGATTAGAATGCCATTCATCAGAATGTGCTGTAACCTTTTACACTAACTAAAGCAGCAAGGGGCTGTTGCTCATGTCAAATTTCTCCATGAATTGTGAGTCCACTAAGAATTACCGTTTTATGACTTGGGCCAATAAGGTCACTTAAAATCTGCTTAAAAACCTTGTTACAGTAACATAATACTGTATGTATGCTACCTCTTTTGTATATGAAGTAATTTCACAAACTCCTGCCAAGCCAAATGCTTGAAAGTTTGTGTTAGCCTTTGTCTCATGGTAATTGGTGGGTGGGAAAGTGGATTATGGTGGACGAATTCAGTCCTTCTGCGACTGCTAAAAGTTGAGTGTCCAGGAGTTGAGTGCTGTGGCCAGGATTATGTGTTCTTCAAAGCTGAATTTTGCAGTCTGCGAATGTCCTTCTTCATCACCGTAATTTAATCTTTTGCCATTTTGTGGACGTTTTCCAGGAAACCCAGGAAAGTGTTTCATGCCAATTAAGGACTTCATCTGTTGTTGTTCTTTTCTCAAACTCCTATTAGCAGTTGTAAGCATGGAAGAATTGCAGTGCCAGATACTCAGTTCTGACTTCTTTCCCAATTTCTGCGTGAGGTGTGAAATTCAGATTCTTTCATGGGTTTTTCAGGGAGGGATGGGGTTTTGCTGTATACTGATTTTCATGAAGAAGAAGAGAAAAAACAGGAGGAAGGAATATGTATATATAATGCAGTCTATTTTGTTTCTTCTATATGCATAATAATTTTTTTCTGTTCATTTGTTATACTTAGACTGACATGTTAAATTTCCATGTTCAAGTTTACCACTGTGTTAGAGATGCCAATACAAGGAGAAAATGGAGTTCATTTACCTTGTGTTGTAAATAAGGTTTCCATCAGTTTGACTAGCATTTAGTATTACTGGAGATAGTTATGTTTATAAATAAGTAGAGAATTTTCTTTTTTGGATGAATAAATTTATTCACTGTTCATTTTTTTCCAAGTAGGAGAAAATACAAATAATATATAACTTCATTGACTCAATATACAAAATAAAAAGAAATATTCTTAGAATATGTTTTAGGTATTGCTTTCATTATCCTGCAAGGAATCTTAATAGGCTTTTCTAATGATATTTTTCTTCTGAACAGTGACACAAAAATGATACCTCTGCTGTATTGCATAATCAGGAGATACCTATGGACAGCCAAGTAACTGAGCAGAGCACTTATTAACCAATTATCTCTACAGTGCTTACTTTATCAAATGAGAGAGGTTAGATATTTCAGATTAATATATACAAAGCAAAATACAGAGACAGAGCAGAGCAAAACAGACTAGCCAGGAATGACAAGGTCGAGGGTAATATATCAATCGTTTGGCTTTCTGGGTCATAGTAGTTTTAAATATTTGAGAATCCATTCCAAGAGTAATACAGAGTTCTTTGTTTTGTTTTAGATCTTTGATCAGATCTTATCTGCATTCATAGAGCTGGACTGTAAATCACCCAGTCTCTTTCAAGTTGGCTGCTTTTTAGAAAGTCTGAGAGGCAGTAAGTAGTGGACACAGTGGAGGATCTGCAGAAGCTTTTTTTCAGTGTATTCTGAATTTCATATCTTCCAACAGAAAGTGCAACACATGCAAATAACCACTCCAGACATTTCAAAGATGCTTTTCTTCAGTGCCACAGCAGACAGCTGATGGTTAGGTTGTGGTTAGCTTCTCAGTTCCTGCTTTGAACAAAATTTCCCAAATGCTTTCCCAAAGCATGAGAACATGCATATATACCAAGGAAAAATAATCTTCCATACAATTAGTTAACACTGTAACTACTACCTCTAATGCAGGTACTCCACCAAGGTTTAAAATTTTGTCTGGAGTTTGTTACAGGAAGATGTAGATTCTCTCAAATCCAGAGTGAGAAAGAGAAACTGGATGTTCACAAAAAAAAAAAGTGCTGTAAATAACAAACATTTCTAAAAGGTAAGTGCTGAGAAATTAATTCCTGATAGTACTAGAGAACAAAAAGCTCTGTTTCCTTTAAACTGATGCTTATGTATTAAAGTTTCCTTGTCTTAGGTAATATGACAGATCACTCTGACCACTTTAATGATGGCATCTCTGGGTCTGCTAGCAAAGATAGCTAGTGGTTGCTAATTTTTATGGTAGTCTTTTGTCATGTAAAGGTTATTTACCATAAATGAAGGTGAGCCCCCAGGCAACCATTAGGTAACTATTTTTATTGCTGTGATGCTTTGCCAGGTTAAACTCAGGTGACTGGGTGTATTTCATATCAGGCAGTTTTGATAGGAAACAACTGTTCACGTTGTATTAATTTTGACTTGTGTGGGCAGCAAAAGGGTCAGAGGAATGAGAAGAAATGCGCTCTGCTTTCAAGTCATCTTGCTAGACATCTCTCTTGTACCATTGTGAATTGTCCTATTCCATCCTGCTTGACTGGGCATGCCACTCTTGCTCCTGCAGCATGCCTCCTTCCAGTCTTGACTGAGCCCCTCAGTTTTCCGTGGTGAGCTCGAACTGCTCTCCTGTCCATCTGTGGCAGTTCCCTCTCTGAATCTGCTGCTGTGCCAAATACTACAGATCACAGCCTGTGCAGGAGCGCAGAACAAGCTGGTAATTATCTGGTGGGCTCTGTACCACCCAGACCTGGGAAATTCACATAGCACAGAGAAAGTGGTTTTTTCTGCATGTGCTAGGAAGGGTGGAAATATTTGTTTCTACTTTTTTTTTAAAACCAGGGGTAACCCACTTAGTATTTGGCAAAAGGTATTGAGAATAGAGAGGAGCATTTGCCATTAAGAAGTTGCCTGTTAAGCTTAGCAGTTCGCTGTCTTTACATTGCACGGTAAGTTCCAGCTGTGCAGATATTACTTCTATGTACATCACACAAAATAGGACACTTTCATTGAAGCTTCATTATCAACAAAAGTCTCAGATTCCTACAAGTACCTAGAATAATTTCATTTCTTAACGTTACTGTCCATTACAATGTCTGCTTTGCTTGTTGTGCAATCAGATGTATTCTGCTTCTAGCAGCTGCCTTTCCTTAGAGTTAGCATTATGGCTCAGAAGTGTTAGGAATGAAGACCAGCATATTTGGCATTTGTATGCAGTTGGTGTTGTCTTCTATGTTCTTTGTACTTCAGGGATGGACCCAACCAATTTTCCAGCGGTAACTGCTCCTGCTTCCTCACGGCTTATTCCACTCCCATATATGATCATGTCTGCATGATCACACGTGAGCTTGTTGTTGCATTCGTTCAAAATAAGAGGCTATCAGTTCAAGTGAGTGCTTTTTTGAAAACACATCTAATGAAATCTCAGCTGGGGTTGTATGTGACTTTCTGACAAGTTTTGTTCAATATGTAAGTATGAATTCAAGGTCATGGCACTGGGCCACAAGTTAACCTTGAAATGTAAAATTGTTTCTCACTTGCATATCATGAAAACAGATGTTTTACAGCCGCAGTATTTTTGATGACGTAGAAGGAAGACTGACCCTGTGATGAACGAAAAACTATGTCAGTCCTGCTGTCAGAATAACAAAAAGGTGGCAAAGTTTGTAGTTTGTAGTTTGCAAAATACAAGTTTGCAAAAATACAATCCAAAAATGTTGGAGTTTATGCATGTACAATTCAGAGCTCTTTGATAGAAAAGGTGCAACTTTGAAAGTGCACTGCACTTGTACCCATGTGTTCCTTTCAGAACATTAAAACGGCAGCATGGCAGCCTTGAATGTTGTAGCTGAAACAAAATATTAATACAATGGTCAAGGCTGATCTTGTGACCAGTTAGTGTTATTAAACTGGGTAATGAGCAATGATAGTGGGAGCTCAGGAAATTCCTTCCTGGTATAGGGAAGTAGGTGAGTTGGGTGGAAGCTGCTAAGTGCTTTGAGCTTGCTTGCTAATGGGTGCATGCCTGGGCTGTCTGCACTGCAGGGTTAAGGAAGCTGTTCTTTGCTTTGCTTTGCTTTCAGGCAGGCACAGCAGAAAAGGATTCCTGTGCATCCTTATGACTATGTTGGCTATTGTCCATGGGAGTCTGACTGAGTTTTCGTTTAGTTCTTTCACTGTCCACTCGCTGAAAACAGTGTGTATCCACATCTGGAAGCATTTTTGCACACACTGTTTTTCACCTCAGGGCTCTACTCTTGTTTTATTATTTTTCTTGAGAAGAACATAAGCAAATAATATACCATCTCTTTTTGTCCAGAAAACTGTTGCTTAGGTCTGTTAATTAAATAACAAAAAGGAACCATATCGAAGTCTACTTAACATCTGAGCTTTTTTCCTCCTTCTGTAGAAGAAAAGGTAGTTTAAACAACAGCAGAAAGAAAAATGGGAGTTTCTTTTAGAGCAGACAACCATTATTACTTCACTTTATGCATTCAGTTATAGTCCAAGAAGTCAAACAGATTCTGCAGTAGGAAGAAGGTATTTCCTATGTAGCCTGGACAAAACATGTCAGCAGAAATAATTTGGGGTTTAGATATCAGCTCTCAAATGAAGAGATATAAATATTACTTAAACTTTACTATTAGTGTTATTTAAATAAATAACCGCATACTGGGAAATGTAGAAAAGCCTACTAAAACAAATGAATAACCTATCTTTAAAATTTCTGATTAGAATAACTGATTTGCATTTTTCAATGCCTAAAATATAGTTCAGGTGTTAGTTTCCTTTACATCTTGGCACCCTTTCTTATCTTTTTCCTCCCTTTTCTAGTCACAGAGGCAGATGTTCAGACATGCACATGCACGTGTGCATGCACACAGTAATGTTTAGCCACAACAGTATTTGATCTGGCCAGAAGTGCTGGGGCTGCTCACTTGGGACCTGCCTGGCTGCACCAACTGCACATCAGCTTTCTCTCTCCTTACTTGCTCCATGGCAATCAGAGCTGTACTATTAATTGGGGAAGAGAAATTAATATTTTCTGTGTATATAGACCATAGCTAATTACTCATTATAAAGAGAACTTCCAGCGGAAAATTAGAATTTTTAAACTCTTGGTCTAAAAACCAAAATACTTTCTAATAAAGAGAAGTTTGCCCCCTCTAACAATTGAATCTGGTATATTTAACTTAATTTTATTACTGGTCATGGTCAAAACCAATAGTAAGAAGTAAACTTGACTTGTGAACATCTACTTCTCTTTAAACACAGTATTTGATGTTAATTTTAGCAATTTTAGTAATTTTGTAAAATTCCGGTCTGCTCTAACTTAGGGGATACAAATCCCAAGTGCTCAGGTAAAGCTTCAGATAGCCAGTATAGTATTCTGTCTCCTTGGGTCTTTGAAAAATAAGTGATGCTTTGTGATAGGAAAGAGCATGAACATCTATTTGTGATACTTGGTGGTAGAAAAGAGCGTGAGTATCTATTTAATGATTTTATTGAAGGATGAATAATGCCCTATCATTGGCTCACTTTCCAGCCTTAGTTTCTTAAAGTATTGATAACCCAAATGTCGTCATTAGGTGCCCAGGTTTCTCAAATTAGTATCAGCTCCTAGTGTTTGAGAATTAGTTATTCTCTGGTTTCCACTGTGTACTTTTGGTCAGGGAGATGTTTATAATACTTACCATAAATAATACTAAAAGTGCCCTGATTTGTACAAACATGCCATTTACTCTCACTGTTTTCCAGAGGGGAGAGTTGCTAGCTGTAACTTCCCTACCATCAAGGACTGGTGCCGCAATTCCTGCTTTTGAAATACAATTACAGAGTGAAAACTAAACAACGTGTAGGAGGGTTTTTTTGCGCTTAAAACTGTTCCTCTGCTGTAGTTGTCAACCCAGTCAGAATAATCATTAGAGTAGGTCATAACTCCTACAATATTCTGTTACACTTGGTTGTGATCTGTGCTATTTTTATTTTGCCTCTTAGACTGAGGAAGAGTAGTATTGTTGTTTTGTTTCAAATATAGGAAAGCGTTTAAGAGGGTGCTTAGAATTAAGCCCATTTTCAAGTGTTTTTCTGACTCGGGGTGTTTTCCTGAACTTAAGTGTTAGACATTTCAGCCTAAGGCTGCAAACAGGACTGGCATTTTTGGATTGTACTCCTTTTTTTTCTTTCAGAAAAAAAGAGCACTTTGAAAATCATTGTTTATCCCAGTTGATGGAGTGTTATACTCATAAATCATGATTATTTTCAACCTTTTGGTTGAGATTATTTTGTTTTCACAGCCAGAAGCAGTAAAATAATCAATCATGTAATAATGCCATGGATAATTATCATGTTGCTTGGTGTTCTCTGAGCTACTGCAGGTGTGTTCAGAGCCTCTACTGGTTGTGTTTAAACTGTGATTTTACAACTGAGGTGGTGAAGAGCTTTGGAATGTACCCACAATTGCTTTACTTTTTTTTTTTTCCCCCAAAGCATAATACATTACCAACAAATACCACTCATTATGAAATCCATAATTACTTGTGTTGGTTTTTTTTTTTCCTATGATTCAAAGCTTTTATATGCTCCCTGGTGTATTGTCTCTGACTGCTTAGCATACAGTTGTACAGAAAAGCTGTGTTTGTGATAGCTAGTACACTTAGTTACATTTCTACTAAATAAGGAATTATGTTGAAATGCATTTGTGGTTTTAAAAGCCTCAGGTATTTTTCACTATAAATACCGTGGAGTTAATTCTTACTTATTAAACGTTCAGAACAGTTTTATTATTTTAATTTGTTTCCAAATAGTGTTTTGTGTTTTGCTTTTCTTGGAGTTTCTCTGTCACAGATTTGTCTGAAATTCTGTGATCAGTTGTAGTGATATAAATCACCACAGTCATCCAAAAACTCTCTTCCACTTTTTCCCCATCTTAGCTTCTTGTTTCCATGCTGCTCCCTTCTTTGTGCTGACTCAAACACTCATGCAGCTGCACTGGGAGCCACATCAGGGAGCTAACCTTTTCCCCTCTCAGCCTCTGGGCAACTGAGGTACAAAAGATTAAGGGATATTTACTGCAGACATGAGATTCAGGTGCCCACATGCTTTTGAAAATCCTGGTAGACATCTGTCTGCATCTTTTGGCATAAAATTCTTTCCTAATCTGGCCTAAGGTGCCTTGGCCAGGGCTTTGCAGGAAGCTCTAAGAATTGAAAATAGGATTTGGATATTCCTTCATAATGTAGGCTGTGTTCTGTAAAATGTTCTCCACTTTGCATTTTAAAATAAGAGGACCTGGACTTTAGTGGAACTTTATCAGAGTGTTTTGGCTGTGAATTAATAGAATAATTTGTAATCCAAAGTTTAACACCTTCAAAACTTAGTTGCACTCTGAAAATGTTGACTTAAAATGAGTATCTTCTTTTCCATGGGTCCTGTTTGTTTCACTGTAATGTTTGACAGCTGTTAATGAGGCATCTTCTGTAACTGAAATCTGAATAAGTCTTTATCTCTGGTTTGTCTCGCTAGCATTTCTGAACTCTCATTTAAGTGGCAAATAGGAGCTGCAGGAGGAAGAATCTAAGTTATTTAATAGCTAAGCTTTATGATGAGAGTTGTGCAACGAAAGGATAAAGATTGACAGTGCAATTGAAAATGCAGCTGTGTGGTTAATGTAAAATACGCTTTAACAGTATGAGGCATTGAAATAAATCAAAGTATTCATTGAAGTCTATGTTTGAATCCCTGTTAATAATATCTTAAATGGCTTATCTGATTTTGTTCTTCTCACACTGACTTCACACTACTTGCTAGGGCGCCTGGCTGATGACTGAGAAGATAAACTGTGTCTTAAGTATGCTTTTTTCTGTTTTGAGGGTTCATTACAGCTCTCTGTGAAAATCAAGAATCATTCCTTCTCTGTAGTTTTGTGCTGATGACCAGCTGATCTTTCTTACTCTGTTTTAGAGTGGTTTCATGGTTAATAAGGATTTGGTGGTAGCTTAATAAGGATTATTTAACTAAATGAAGAAGTTCCTGCAGGAATATAGTGAAATCTATAAAGTGTTTTTTCCATCATGCACTTGCCAACAAGTATTCAGAAACAGACTGCTAGTCTATCCTAGATCAATCTGAACAAACATTCACAGTAACAGAAATTAAGGCAATATGCAGATTCCTTCTTTGTGCATTTAACTGACAAAATACAAAATTTTGAATCTCTCTTAGCCTGTGTTTGAGAAATGAATCTTCACTGTGCAGAATGAAGGTGATTTAACATTTATTTAAAATTAATGATACATTTTTCCATCCAAATAATAATAGTCTTTTTATTGGTACAGGTCATAAACCTTGTATCTGTGTTTGTCCTGTAGTGTAGTTCCCACATTTTACATCAGAATGTTTTTCCTTATACTTACTGAAATGAAAACATTTCATTATAACTATTAAATAAAATAGAAAAAAATCTGTAGAGGGGAAAATCCTTGCTAATGAAATAAGATGTTTGCTTTAACAAGGAATGGTTATGAGTTGTGGGAATGTATTCTGTGTAACTAAACCCTGGCTTTTTTAAAGGTTTATTTTCTGTGTTTTCTACCAGCTTTCTGAAGATTCTGTGACTTCTAGGCTGGTGTTGCTTTTACTTTAAATACCATTTTTTAATGTTATTTTGATATTACAACAGAGCATGCTTGAAAGAGCTTACTCCCTTTCTAATGGTCTTGTGGTGAGAACTTTTTATGACTATGAATTTTGCTGACAGTAATTTTGAAGAATTCTGAATGGCCAAAGAGTAAATTTAGTTAACCTGCTAACCTATAAACAGTATGCTTTGCAAGCTGAGAAGTCAGCTAAGAAGTAACTGTTTTTCAGACTTCACCGTTGTCTCAGTAGAGCAACTGCAGCAGAAAGTGGAGGTTATTTCCCCCCACCTTCAGCTATTTTTATGTGAAGCTTGCAGCAGTTAAGGAACGTGTGCTGTGAAGGTTCTAATCTGCCATCACTATGAAAGGGGTGCACTGATTTTATGCTACAAACTGCATCTTTTGTAGCCTATTCACCACCCTTTACAGGTCTGCCAAGCCCACTCTGCAATTGGTTGCCAGGGGCTGCAGATGTTGGAAAAGAGAAATTTCAATGAAAGGCCCTGATTCAGCAGCCCAAGCAGCCTGCCTCCCCCAGCCAAAGTAATCAGATTGGCAGCTGAATCAAAGGGTACAGTGGGCCCTTTGTTTGGGAGCTCCAGAGGCTAGTAATTGACAGAAGGTCAACAAAGTTTTATGAAGAAAAGAACAGAATATTAGAGAGTATTAGGCTGAAGAGAGAGAGTTTGGGAGTTTTATGTTATTGGAAGAAAGTTAGAACCTGAGTAAAAGGTTACAGCCACAGGAAGCAAAGGTTGCATATTGATGCTTAAATCTGAAAATGGTTTCAGCTACAGAAACAGGATTATTGATGAGTGGAATAAATGTCAGAACAAAAATCTGCAGTTTCCCTAATTGTAGACCTGTGCAATTTTTAGTGTTGAAGGATTTATTTGCAAGCTTTGGAATTTAAAATACAATGGTAGAAGGATGGTTGTTTTCCTCATAGAATCACGAGATTGGGAAAGGTCTTACAAAGTCCCGTTTCACCTGGGAGAAGAAGCATCTGTTACCTGTGCAGTATCATATGAATTAGATGGTTTGCCAAATCTGCCACGCTGGAAGATTTTGTCCCCTGAGACTTCTGTGTTCTCAGTCCGTAGCTAATCTTCTTCAGACCAAGCAGGCATGTTAATCATTATGTTTTTGATTTTCTTAGTCATGTTTTGTAGGCTATCTTTGTGGTGCTAGTCATTGTATTTTAGTTTTACCCTAATCCGTCTTGAAATGGAATACAGAAAATTGGAGAAAGTAGTCTAGCACCTTACTAGCTTTGAGTAGATGGGGAAGATTACTGCTGTTTATGTGTTCTGTGTGAAATCTGCCTTGTTTGCAGTACCTTGAGATTGTTGACTTATGTCCGATTCTAATCAGTGTAAGCCAAGTCAACTTTGGCTCCTATTTTAGTTATTACTCATCTCTCTGCTTTATCGTAAATGCTTAAAAGTAACTTCTTTGTTCCATTATTTTTCCAGGAATTGATGTTAAGATGATAGCGCTATAATTTTCTGGCACTCTTTTTTTTATGCTTTTTAATAAATAATAGGAAATGTTTGTGCAATTTCTCATCTTTTAAGATCTTGTCTGTGCTCTGCAAATAATGAAAGACAGTTACTAACGTTGCATAGTATTGCATCAGTCAGCCCTTAACTGCTCTAAATCAGTCAGGCCCACTCTGGTTGAAAATACCTGAGTCCTGTTTTTCTGTGCGAGGCGGAGGCCTTGGTTGGTCCCTGGTATCAATTATGGCAACCTCCTCCTTGTGACCGGCTGTTTGATGAAGATTAATGCATTGTTTTGATGTCTGCTTATGGCCATGAGCATTTTGGAATCTATTTATTGCAGTTACCTCTCAAGTAATGAATGATCTGTGAAGTCATAGGCATTTCAGAGGAAAAAGTTCAGCTCTTTTATGATGAGTGGTGTATGCCCTGTGAGTTGATAGTGTGATCAGCTGGGCAACTTACTTTTTGAAAGTGTAGAAGGGCCTTCCTGTCTCAGTAACACTGGGTATTTCCTTCTGTATTTTGTTGGTCACTGGTGCATAAAACAGAGCAGTGGGGCTACCTGTGTTGGATCTTGTCAGTAAGAAGTTCTTCCTCATATTTTCAGGAGAAAGGAAATTAAAAAATGAGCGATAATTGTTTATATACAAGCGGGAAAAGAATTTTCTACATGTATCATCTGTCTCCTTGCTGCAGTTTGCTATAGTAAATCAAAGGACCAGAATACATTTTGTACAAAAATATAGATTATTATAGTTATTTTAAATATGGGTTTTCTTTTGGAGTGGGATTTTCCGTAAGTTGAAATGGCTTGCTTTACTGCCTTGGAAAGTTAAGAAATCATTTTTGTATGAGTGAGCAGTTTAAAAGAGTTACTGTTTACAGCATCTGCATTTTGCTTGACTCTGTGTTCCCTGAAAAGAGGATTAATAAGGTATTCCTTAGTATCTGACATGTGGCGCATCTGGCACATGCATTGTCCCATACTGGCCATTGGCATTCAGGCTGAGTTCTGGTTCTGCTGAAGTTTTGTCTGGTCATGCAATGTGCAAGGAGGGCAGGACACTCATGATCTCTTTTACCTCACACTCCCACTGCAAATGTAAATTGAAGAAGTGGGTCTTCAGAAATAAGCTGTGATACGCTTGATGTCTGTGGAGAGAACATATGCTAGTGAAAAGTGTGAGAATAACCACACAGGAGCAGATGAGAGATCTTTGCAATGCTGTGTCTTGGCTCTGGTGGCAGCAAAAGAGGAAATGCTGAAGTAAAAGTGTAAGAGGAGATCTAGGTACATAGTACTGTTCCATGCTGGGTATTTACCCAGCCTCCAGCCATTTTTACCTTGGAGACTTTCATGCCCACATAGGATTTCTGTGAGGTAGTTAGATCTCATTGAATCCAGTCTCACCTGTAGCCCATGTGAACTTTGCACTCAGTCTAACCACATCTCCTCTGAGAAAACTTTACATTGTTTTATCTGTGTTTAGAAATTGATGGTTGCTATTTTTTCTAACACTGCTATTTTTACCAAGAGATTGGTCCATCCACTCTGTAGAGCTCATAACTGCATAGAGCTTTACTGTCATGGAACTCAGCCGTCTCCTTCTCAGAGTGACAAATCCTACAGCAGTACAAAACCTGGTTTACATGTAAATATTCTCACTGTACTTCTCTGAAACTCTTCCAACTCTTCGGTACCCTTTTTGAAGTGAGAGAGCATCAGCAGCCCACAATGTTCAATGTTCTCAATGTATAAAGGCATATTTACTGCCAGAGTGTGTCAGTAAGACCACAGCTAAGGTTCAATTATCGAGCATTTCTTTTCTTACCAATTTTTAACAGCAACTGTAAAGCAGATTGCTGTTGTTCTTCCAGTTTTGTGTTTTGCAAGTTTACCTCTTTTTTTACCATTGTATGACAATGCTGCATTTGTTGTAGGTATAAAAAAGATGTGACTATCTGATATCTTTGTGACATCTAAAACCAGTTTATTGAACAATTACGTTTTTCCTAGTACTAGTTTTTTATTGATGAAAACTGACAGTGAAAGTTGGGCACCTTAAATTACTTCTAGGATTTTTTTCTCCTTCAGAGAGTAGAACACATGAGTATCCTTCTAGGAAAAGATACTGAAAGTAGGAAGAAGAAAAGCGAAATGGAATATCTCTACAGAAATGTTGATTAAATGAAGTGATAAAAGGGAGTTAAAAATCAGTAGACAGGAGCATAGTTGTGTAGGGATCTTCAAACAAGAATAAAACTGCAGAGATGGGATGTGATCAGGGTGCCCCTGTAGTATAGTGAGGAAGATTGGAAAAAAAATTACAAGAATTATTAGCTGCTGAGATAAACACCATGGATTCACTCCTAGCAGGAAAAACAGTATGTTATTAATGCAAAACCAGAAAGCACTGAAAATAATATTCAACAGGAATACACAGCTCTTTCCTTTAAGTCCTTGACTTCAGAATTTCAGTGCAAGAGAAAAAGGTTTTATTTTGTTATAGTGACTTTCTGGTTGCCTTTATAGTGTTAAAAACTTAATTTTCGAATCAGTAATAACTTTTTGGTGCTTTAAGTTGTGGTACAGAAACTTTAGGATTAAGGCTTGGAATTTGTCATAAATGTAGTTGAAGTAGAATTTTGCAGATTACAGAAAATATACATTTTTCTTCCATAAAAGCAACTTAAAATGACAGATCTGATTTGTATTTATAATTTGCAAAGTATACAAAGGATTTTAATTTTAATTTTTTTTAGTTCTGGAGATTTTGATGATAGGTGGTGTCCGTGGTTTGTAATTGTTCTCTGGTAAAGCACATCTGGAGATTAATGTTTTTTCCAGACAGAAGCATATCAAGTACAAGAGTGAATCATGTAAAACTATTATTGAAACTATTTCAAAACAGCAAATGCTTTTGTTTCTTTCCACCTTCATTTTGAAAAACTTTAAAAAAATAAGAGATATTGGTCTAGGAAGGAGAGCTGACAGAGGAAAATATTTCTGCGCTCATTTATCGGAACTTCTAATGTCTTTTTCTGTTGTAAATCCCATGAGACTACTGAAGAAATAGAAACGACTCTTTTAAAGTTGAACATATGGTATTAAACCAAGTGCCACTCAGATCTCAAGCAGCCTGGAGTCTGGAGAGCTGTGTGTCGAGCAATTAAGTGTCCTTAAGAACAGGTTTGTAATAATGTTCCATTCTGTGAATGCTGGTGTATTATGATCTACAGAATAGGATATGGGCAGGTACTTGTGGACTGAAAACTAACTGGTTTTCGACTCTCCTTTTTGGTCTGTCCACTTCATCTTGGATTTGTTTTCCTTGTGGCCAGTAAATGCTGCTGCCCCGTCTAAACCTCTTGTGTGACACAGAGAAGGTCAAGCAAGAGCAAGGGATAGAGGTGAACTCGTCTTGCTGCCCCTTGGTAAGAACAAGATGTGATGTGTCTCTGCTGAACTTTGACAGAATATGCCTGTCGTGCATTCACCACTTCGCCCTGAATCAAACAAATCAACAAAGCTTCTGTAGAGTTAAAAGTCGGGCACTAAGTGTGTACCCTGCCTGCAGGGGTATGAAGACACACTGTGTCGGGATTTGCAGTGGCAGAGCTTGGCAGTGGCCAGCTTGGCCACCCATCTCCATTTCTCCCTTCAGTCTGCAGAGGAATTTTATCTGATTACCGTTGGCCAGTGCTGGGAGTTGCAGAATACGGAGAATGTTTGCCCAAGCCTTAGCTGTTCCAAATTGAAAGAGAGTGTTACCAAGGGTACAGCACCGTCTTCGCCATCGCTCTAATTGGGGTGTCTGAGAATGAGCACACAAATCAAGTGGAATCTCTCCTCTTGCTAGGCAAAGAACTTCAAGGAACGGGAGATGAAGGGAGAGATGAAGTGTGACAAGGTGACAGTACTATGACAAAAGACTTTCAGATCCAGTCTACTGTAGAGAATGTCTCTGATTTCTGTGTTTTACCTGGTAAAGTTGAAGGCAGGTTAGCTAAATCTGTGCTCAAATAATGGGTGAAAGGATAAACAAAACCCACAGGAGTCTGAATTCTCTTCTTCTTTCATAATACAGTGTAAGATAGGGGTGAGGTTACTTGTATTTCTTCAGTGGGACTTGCAGTCAGAGTGGTATTGTAGCGTTAGTTTGAAGAAAGGGTAATGGGGACAAAAGGAAGAGGGAGAGCCTTTTCTCTAGCTTCATCTCACCCAAACCAATTCTGTGAACACCCCTAACAGATCTACAATAAAGCCCAGCTCTTTCACTTTAGATCTTGATGACCTTAGATTTACATATCTCAATGATACGCTAAGGATGTAAGGAATTTGGGTGATTGAACGTGAATTAGAAAATACAAAAAAAATAGGGAGTGTCATTTTAGAAGTTGTTTTAGTTAAAGCACATCTATACCTTTATTTGATTTAGAAGTTCTGTTCTGTTCCTTGCCCAACATTTTCAAAAGGGAGAGCGAACAGGTCAGCTCCTGATTTACAGTGGTTCAAGTTTTGCAAGACCTGCAAATGCAGAGGAACCTGAAACTACTCTCTGCAGGCCGCTAGCTTGTACTGATATGTTAGACGCAAAAGAAGATGTCTATCCATCTCCTCAGACTTTGAAATCCTTGGATTGGAATCCCTGTTCTTATATTTTCATTTCTAAAGGTATCTTTTAGAGATGAGGCTGCGAATAGCAAAAGTAGCGATGATGGGTCTGACCTCTGGAGATAGAATCTGAATTACCACAACGTAAATTTGAAAGCAAATTTATGCCATTTTGTAACTGAGATTGTCAATAAAGCTCAGGTATTGCTTAATTTGCTAAGCCAGCATTGCTTCCAAGAAATACTTGCATTCTTCATAAAAATGTGTGAATTTTATTCTGGTAAGAACCGGAATGTAGTTTTTAATGCCATCTATTTTGCCGAACAACAAGTAATCCACAAAGTAATTATTGTCGAGTTTTCTAATCCACAATGGATAAATCGTGACCTTGTTGATGTGTGTTTCTTGTGTGTTGTGTTTCCCATCTGCTGCTCTGGAAGCAGAATATGAACAGAGTTTGCTGAACTCAGTGTTATAGTGCTGTTTAGCAGAAGGGTTGACTCAACACCTCAGTTCAACAAAATCTTTCTTTCTTTGTAGGTGAAATGGAAATTCCAGATTCAAATGACCCCTTAGGTCATGTGGATGGACTTGAGAGACCAATTCCAACACCTAAAGGTAAAATAAGTTCTACTTTCATCACCCTTCGTAAGTATAGACATTCTTCAGAAAGGTTCAGGATTATTTCTTCAGAAATAATCCTGTTATTGCATATTCCCTATATTTGTCAATTAATACAAGTCTGTAAGGGAGGCAACCTTGAGTGACTTAACATTTCTGATTCCAAGGAATAGAAAGGGATAGCAAGGTTAAATGAGTCTATAAAAATTAATTTTGAAGCATGTTGAGTAGCCTCACTTGGAGGGGTTAGATGTTTGATCCAAACACAGAGGGCTGTTGCTACCTTCCTAGCGTATTTTATTTCACATTGTTTCCATGAAATTGATTTAATTTTGTACAGCGCCACACTTGGCATCTCTAGGTAAATGTTAAGTATTGGTGTCTTTAGTTTGAGTTAATTAAATCTAGCCCATTACAGCACAAGGATACTTACTTTTTAAGTAACTCTGAGCATTAGTGCTTTAGTTTTTTAAACTGACTGTAGTGTCAGAATTTCTAGTTATTTATTAATTAACATAAATTTAATGATGCCTTACCACTTAAAACTATAGATCCAAATGCTATTCTTGGTTCTGAAGATGCACATATTTACTGCAAATTGTGCTTCCAATTGCAGTTTGGTGCAACTTTCTAAAGCAGGACATTTTCAGTACTCTACCTGAAGAACTGAATTTTCTCAATTGTAGTACTGAATTTTTCTTTTATGGATGCACTGCTGTAGTAATGTCAACTCTTATGCTAGGGTGAGGTGTCAGATAGTCATGCCCTCTTAATTAATGAGCACATGCTGAAGTCTATGGAGCTCTGTGGTGTTGGCCAGATGTTCCTGTAGTTTGTCTTTCAGAGGAACATAAATTTTGAGAGTACTTCTCTAATCCTTGTTGCCCTCCTGAATACTAGTTAGATTTCTTACGCTGACTGTGCATGTTCGGAAGTTTTTTACAGAATCTTCCTTCAATTTTTGTCCATAATTCGGTAAAAAAAGATGTGTTTCTGTTTGCATCTATGGAACCACTTTGCTACTGATTGTCAGTATGGGACCAAGTCCCTCCTATTTGGAAAGATCTGGTGTACTCCATTTCTCAGCTCTTTCCTGCTGTCTGAAACTGCTGAAGTATTTTAGAAGTTTAGAATTTGCCATCTATTATGGGAATAAATTCCTGTCAGTAGCACTGTATACAAGTTGTTTTATTCACACTGAAGTACACACTACTTTTGATGAAAAAGGGCCATGTTTAATCTTTAACTGCATCTGATAGGCTTGTTTGCCTGGCAAGTTGGTCCCACTTTTCTCTTTTGTTATGTCTGAGCTTTTAAGGCTATGGACATAAAAGAGTTTTGTTTTTTCGTGTGACAGTGCTTGGTTAAATTCTTGCTGAGAAAGGAGTTCCAGTTATTTCCTTCTTTTGCAGAGCCACAGGCAGTACCTGTCTGAGGAAGTAATTAATCACATCTCAAACATTCCTACTTCGTAAGAATCATGTATTTCCTTCAGAAAAAAAAGGAAGAAAAGAAGAGCCCCATGTTCTTAAATGATTCGCTGGTGTAGAATCAGATGTTAGTTTCCAGCATACCTGGTTTGGAAATGGCCTCATTTTGCTCCCTTTTTGTTTTTTAATGTAGGTACAAAATTTTGCATACAGGCAAAAATAATTGTAATGTTAGCCCGTGTGTTTCTGTGTCACATTAGTAAGGTATCAGGTTTTGTTGCAAAAAAGCACTGGACAGTTCTCCTTCAAAGTTTGGGCATACTGTTGAGACCATTAGAAACAGTTCTTCAGCCCTTCCATCACATCAACCTTTTTTCTTCCTTAGGAAATCTTTAATTATTCTGATTTGCTTGTAACCTCCCGTTTTTTAAATTTTTCTTATTTTAGAATAGACCCAAAACAAGCATGGAGACAACCAGCTTTAATGATACCGAAATTAAAAGCCACTTTAGAAGTACCAAGTGTATTAGTCTCTCTAGAAGAGACTAGAATCTCTTCTTCTAGAAGTCCTGAAAAATTATTCTGTCTCCAAAGACATGACTGGGTTAAGCAAGTTATTATTAATAATGTGCATTTAAAAAAATGCTGCAAGTCTCTTCCTACAAGCGAAGGTAGCCTTCTGATAGTTGATGAGAAGGGACTATGGCTTGGCAAGGGCTTTGAGGAGAATTTATCTTCCCGTTTCCTTTAAATGCATGCCTGAACGACTTAAAAAGCATCGCCTCTGAGCAATGTTCCGCTGAAAACCAGAGCAGAGCAGTGAGCATTTGCTGTAGAAGAACTCAGTTAGGTCTGCTTTGGAATAAAAATAAAACGTTCAGACACAATTCTCCTCTCAGTACAGTCTTTGTAAAGATGATAGTTTCCCCTATCTTGCTTTCAAGTCAGCCTTGCTTGGTGTCTTTCTCCTTTGCAGAAACACTCTAACATACTCTTTTTGGGTCCTAAAAACCCAGTGATTTCAGAGGAGAGGATAATGTGCACATTGTGACAGTATTTCAAGGCTAATTCTGCTTCATTCCTGGATTGGCAGTTGTTCATTCCTTGTTCCTAAGGACATTTCAAGAGCATGTGAGCCAAATCAACTTATTTTACATGTTTCTGGATGGAGTTTTGTACGTTGAGATCAAAAAACAGGATGAAGGATGAGATGCAAATTGGATTAAATTAGGCTGTAAAGGTATAATTTAATCTGGAAATATTACGTGGCAGTATATAACAGTGTAGTTTCCTTGGCTACTTGTGTGTATTTTGGGAGACCTGCCAACATCCTTTCTATTTCCCAACCTGGCTCCAATATACTGTAAATCACTCATCTCCATGTTGGGATTAAATAAAACAGAAGGTAAAGAACTGGGTAGACTTTTTTATTTAGGAAAATGTTCTGTGCAAGAAATCGTTAGTCTCAGGCTTCAATCCACCCTCCTTATTAGGATGGGGTTTCTCAGTGTATTTGGAGTTCTGATTTACTTGTGTAAGGAGTCACTTTACTGGACTCCCACCACCTGCCAAGATGTTGTGTCATTCATGTCCCCTAGACTCATTTACTTACAGAAATGTTGTTATACACACCTCTAGAAAGACATTATTTGAATTTCAGCAACTTTAGCATACATTTTCTCCTATTACAGTCTTCAGTTCTTTTTATAAGGCTAGAAAACTCTGCATCTCTTTTATATTCTTTACAGATGACCTGTCAATTTTGTGAACACTTATCCTTAGGACTGTGTCCATAACACAGTGAGTTTTGGAACAGCAGTGTCTTCCTCAGTTTTGCATAAGCTAAAGTATGCATCCTAGGTGAAAAATTATGTCTTATTTTAGAAAAATGTGACTTTGCTTCTAGTGGAAATATCATTAGTTTAATTACTCAAAATACTGTCCCGAAAACCTTTTGTCTTGGATTTAAGTTTATATTAGTCTTAAAATGCCAGTGAAGAAATTTGCTATTTGAAAGACTCATGGTGAGAAAGATCATGCTCTTTTATTTATAATTTAAAAAAAAAGATTATTTTAAGACAAGAAATGGAAAAAGGTGGGAAGACATTGAAAAAAGAAAAAGCAAGATAGCTTAGGGGAAAAAATATCCCACATTTCTATTTACACAAATTCATAATATACATTTTTTGTAGGGGTTTTGAACACTGGAAATTTTTATTCCAGGAATCTGAAAGTGGTCTAAATTAATGCAGTTATGTAGAAGAAAAAAGTATTTGCCCTTTTTAAAAAACAGCTGATTTTAAATTATGAGTATCTCAAGCTGAGACTATTCTAAACTGTGATGTGTTCTGTAATACTAAAGTGATGGGTTTATGGGCTTTTTTGGCTGTTGAATAAAGTCATTTATATAAATATATATATTTATATATACATTTATGTATATATATAAATATATATATAATATATAATGGATAAAAAATATAATATATATATTATGGATAAAATATATATATAGATTTTATATATATATATATATAATATATATATCTTACAGATAAAAAAGTTTTCTAAAAAGTGATAAAACATATGCAATTACTACTACTTGGTCTGAGAAGGCTTGTATCTTCAGGTATCTAGTAATTTATGACTCGAATTTTCCTTTCTTTTTTTAAAAAAACTGGATATTCAGTGTTTGTGTTCCTAGTGCAGGGCAGAAAGGTGAATCAACTTGGATAGGAGCCAAAATGGATCATTATCTCAGAGTGTCATTATCTCAGGAATACAGAAAGATGTGAATCTCAGTGTAGTATCATAGATACTGACACTTAGTCCATGTGGGAATTGGCAAACCACTTAGACTCCCCTTGCTCTACTTTCTGCATTTGCAAAATAAGGGTGATGGTATCATCCCATCTTGTGAGACTTCATTATTCATAAATGATGTGGAAGTTCTGAGATAAAAAGAGTTACAGGTTTTTACTAAATACATGGTTGCCATATTGAAGCTTGTTTTAAAATTATGAACGTATAATTTTTTTTTTAAAGTCACATAGAAAAAAAAAGAGTAAAACCAATAAAAAATTAACAGAAACTAAAACTTGAGTTGAAAACAATTAAGCCAGAATTTACATGATCTAAAGTAACTAAGGAGGTTTAAAATATATTTTTAGAATGAACTTCAAAATCACAGCTAAGATCTTAAAATAACAAAAGCAGAGCAATCATTTTATATTGTGTTTATGCCAAGAACAACACATATGGTTTGAGCCAATAACTTGGACATGTAAGTGCCAGAGTAATGTAAATAAAGCTAAGAAATATAATATGCATGTGAGGTCTTAGTGATAGTTGCACCCGTTAGGTTTTTAGTTTAGTATCTATTCTCGTGCGTATCTTGACAATGATTTGACACACACTGGGAAAGCTTATTTTTATATTCTTGCCAAAACATGAATAATAGACCTGTCATCTTAATGTAGATTTGCTGTGGGATTCTGTTTGATATATTTATATCAAGTTTATTCCATTTAAAAATATGAAGTACTGGCAACCTAACAAAGGTTTTTCAAAATATGAAAGAGTTTTGCTGTAATTCATGTCAATCATTTCCTTAAGGTGTGTTATTCATAGAGTACATAGAATATGATAGCATAACATAATATATAGATTAAGTTGCATTGTCCTCTCATAGCTTCTTGACAGAACAGTTCTTAATCTGTTCAAGCAAAATAAATACTGGTAGTGGTTGTAGACTATGTTAGAAACTGCAATAAAAGAGAAATTCAATTTACAGCATTGTTGCCTACAGCAAACGCAGAAATATCTACCAGATAGATTTTCCTTTTGAAATACTTAAACCATGCCAAAGACCACTGAAGGCAAAGGAAGCATTTTCCTTTGTTTCAATGACCCTTGGAAACAAGCCGGAGCATAAAACCCGGTATATAACAATATTATTCTCTCAACACAGGAAATTTCTGGACATTATACTTGTATTTTTTTAAAAAAATCTGTTTGTTATCCATCTCCCAAATAAAATATAATTCTTTATAAAATGACATTTACAATAGGACATTTACAAGTTTGTCAATACGTAACAAGCACAAAATATATGGAGAGTATTTATTCTCTGTTTCAAAATTATGTTAGTATTAAAACAGATTAGCAATTCTGTTCCAGTTTTAAAGAATTCTACTTGACTGATGCTTAACATTAAATATAGGACACAAGTTAATACAAGTTCTAGCATCTTCATGTTTCATTATCCTTCATACCTGTCCAAATTAAGATTTACTAAGACAGAAGGAGAACTACATTGGAAAAAAATTGCTTTGCACATTGTTGAGGTCCTAATTTATCCTGGGAAAATTTGTTTTTTCCCCAAACCATTGCCTCAAACTGGTGTGTACACTGTGTTTGTGGTGTGACGTACATTACAAAAAAAGTAACTGCTGATTATCACCACAGAAATTAAATAAAGAAAACATTCTTTATAACATGGTTGGTTTCTTTTTCCACTTCGTTTAAAAGAATTGCAATTGTGGGTTATCTAAAGTGGACACCAAATAACAGAGCAGCTCAACAAACGGCTGCCCGCTCTGTCATACAAATACTTCAGAATCAGTGAGTATATAAACATCACTCCTCAAAGAGGAAATGAAACCAGCAAATAGAGAGTGTGGAGTCAGAGTGGACAGAGGCAGGGGATGGGCCGTGAGCTGCCCTACTGCTCTTAGGCTTCTCTAGAGAGCTTTGGAAAACGCAAATGCTTCAAAGTTCATTAGATTGAAATATTTACTACTTGGTTTGTAATAAGAAGGTAATCTAAAACACTGCAGAAAATACCTGTAAAATTGTTGCCTGTAAAATTGGCAGGAGTAATGATGAACTGGAGCTGAATTCTGACCTGCAGGAAATAGATGCAGTTACCCTGACTTCAAGGGAAGCCTATCTAATTGCACTGGGTCTAATTTAATCCATAAATCTTTGGCAGTGTTTTTCATGGTAATAGTTTTGTTCTAGTTATTATTAGGATTAGATTCATAGATTCATATGAAATATTTTGGATGGCTTAAAAGATATGGATCTAATTGCTTCCTGTAGTAGCTCTGTTTTAATTAGTTAAACAGGAAGTTCTAACATGGCTCTAATCCTGAGTTAATAAGTCCTAAGAAGTAAGTTTACTATCTGTTTTCATCCAAGTGTGTTTGAATGCAATATCCATGACTATTCCAAAAAGAAGGAGCAGGACTCTACCCAGCTAGTTTTAAATCAGGAAAAGTGAAATAGTGATAAGGGTTTGAGGAAGCTACAAGCTGACCAATGTCACAAAAGCTGACCAATGGCACAAGAACAATATAGACCTTTCAGGTACTTGCACGTGAAGAGCAAAAAGTGTGGTAAAAAGCCAGACAAACCACAACCCCTGTCTGTCATCTTACAGCACTTGAATTGGCCCCACCTTTTAGACAGATCTTCTCTACTTCTTTCATTTCTTGGATATCAGAAGCATCTCTGAGCCAGACAAATGTACCTCTGTGCTGGCTACATGCTGGAAGTGGCCCAGCTTCTTCTCAAAAAAGGTCTCAAGCAGTCTGTTTTGTCTCCTTTGTATGAGCACATTCAGCCTGTCCCCACAATTGCTGAATCACAGACCCATAGAACGACAGGACATTCCAGCCTGGGAGGCACCTCAGAAAGTCATCCCATCCAACATTTTTGGGGAAAGAAAGCCTAGACAAAATGATCTAGTACTATGTCTAATCACATCTTGAAAACTGCCAGTGATGAACCACATCTAGGCAGTTCATTTTTCCAGTGAGTGATTGTTCTCACTGCGAAAAATGTCTTTATTGTGTTGAAATGAAACATTTCCTGCCTACTTTCACTTATTGCCCTTTCTCTTCTCCATGTAGCTTCCTGTGATGAGTGTCTCACTTTTCTTTGTGGGTGCCTTTTAGGTACTTGAAGACTGTGTTGATGCCCCTCCTGCCCGTTTTCTTCTCCAGGGAGAAGAGACTTACCTACTTCAAGTCTTTCCTCACAGGGAACATTGGTAGCCCTCTTCTGGACTCTCTCTCATCTTTCTGTGTTGTTTCTGAATTTTGGGGACCTCAACTGGACAAAATACTCCAGGTGTGGCCTGATAGGCACTGAGTAGATTGGGATTATGGTGTCTCTGTCTCTGCCAGGTAGTGCCCATGTGGATGCAGCCCAGTATCTCAACGGTGCTGATGAGAATAAACTGCATACAGATTATGAAAAAGTGGTGAAATAGATCTCTAAATAACAAGCTAAGAGTGAAATAGCCTTAGAAAATCCTTTTCTAACTTGTGGTATGACTGATCATGCTTTCTTTCATGCTGCTAGAAATGCTTATGTATGTAAAATGTTGGCTTAAGTAGAAGTTTTAATCAATGGCTTCAGTTTCCTATATCAAGAAGGTAATTTACTTTTCCCTGACAGAATGTCATCATAGTATTTCTTTTTTTTTAGCTATGAAATGTAACTGGAAACCATAACAAATGACACTGTTGTGGCGTGACATTGCTGAAAACATTAATATATTTTTTCTCCCTTTTATAAAAGTTTTTCAGAAATAAATATTGTTGTGTTCTGTCAAAATGTTTTGAAGCCTGCTAAAGATTTTCAATTAAAAATAGGGAAAACTAATATAAAATTACATAAGCAATAATTTATTATTTGATGACAAAAAAGATAAAATAATTTTTCTGTAAGTTTTCAATGTTATGTGGAGATTTTATATACTTGGATTTTTAAAATTTTCTCTTTAGTGGCAAACTAAATTCACACTTGCCTACATTGTATTTTCGTATTATTCATTAAAATAGGACTTCCTTTGAAAGGCCAATGGTAGAGAACAATGTAATAAACAGGAACATCCAGTCTTCCAGCAAAATCTGGCTTTGCACATTTATTATATTTTGGTGTTTCTACTGCTCCCTTCTCCAGTGCTATACTTAACCATTACAGAGGAACTGATTTTCATGGTCCTGTCAAATATAAATCAAAGCAGAGCATCAATTTTCTTAAGGTATTTCAGCAATTAGACTGTCAACATAAACCATTTCTTTACTGGTGTTAGATTCCAGCACAGTAATATGCTATTTCTTAATGAAACAATTGTGAAATAATCTGACTGATAGGAAATGTCCACATGTGGGCATCCATCAAAGTTATTTGATATTTGGGTCGAGCTGCCACAAAAATTTAATGTAATTTGGATTCCTGATGCTTTACATCTAGAGGGTCTAAATTCAGTGAAATGAACAAAATGTGAGCATGACAGCTAGATACTTTTCTTACCTGTTTTGTAAGGTAATGTAACAACATAATTGTTTCAGTGAAATTACGTGTTGTCAAGCTTTCAGTTTGTGATATGTATCAGTTGCAGGACTCCTAACACCAAATTAAATTTATAAATAATAACATAAAAAGATTTGATTGTCAGGTTTTGACAGTGTTCTTCCATCAATTCCTTCTTTTTTTGTCATCTCTAGAGATCACCAGTACAGCCTTCTTGACAAGCCCTTTGCTTTCAACAAACCACTAGCAAGGGCTTGTAGTTTTCACTTGCAAAATAACTACGAAATGTTATTGTGCAGTATCCATACAGACCTTTCCTTGACCATGTTTTTAGACTTCAAGTAAAAAATGGCAGTCTATAATCAGCTTAAAGGTCCCCTCTGCATCACAGGTTACTTCTGCAATTGAGACATTATTTCTTTAAATTTAATGTCATACATGTTGTCTTTAGAACTTATTATAAAATAAGCCTGTCCAAATCAGACTAATTTTAAGATTTTGTTGATTAACTGACAAGTCATCTTAACATCTAAAAGTAACTTTTCCAGATGTAGTTCTTTTTGAGACAAATCTGTAATCGTGTAAGAAGATTATGTGGTAAAATTAGAATGATATTCCAAAATGGTTACAACTGGGATTACTCTTTTATTGAACAACAGTGTATTTTGCTGTTAGAACAGAACAGGATTCGAGGTATGTTAGGATGTTAGTATTTAAGCATGTCAGATGTAGAAAAAGTCACTACTGTTTCAAAATGGGTGTCCAAATAGGCAGTTAGGAGTGTAATGGTATCAATTCATGATTGACCTTTTGATCTGCATACCTACCTGCACACAAACAGCGATGAAACATGAATTGGAGTGCAATGCTATGGTGTTCTTAGGGCTGCAAATTGAATTTTTTTGAGTATTTTTTGAGTGCTTGAAAGAAAACTGAAATTGTTGCCAAGGTTCTCTCTCAGAGAAGTGCCTTTGAGCAGGCTTTTACCACAACCCAAGTAAAGTTTGATCTTTTGTGACCTTTTAGGTTACTTCCTGACCTTCTTGGAACCAGTAAACAATATCACTGTAGTCCAAGGGCAAACAGCAATCCTCCACTGCAAGGTAGCAGGAAATCCATCTCCGAATGTCAAATGGCTAAAAAATGACGCTCCAGTGGTTCAGGAGCCAAGACGGATCATCATTAGAAAAACAGATTATGGTTCACGTCTGAGAATCCAGGATCTGGATACCACAGACACAGGATACTACCAGTGCGTGGCTTCAAATGGGATGAAGACAATAACTGCAACAGGAGTTTTGTTTGTCAGGCTTGGTGAGTTCCTGGCTTTTATCACTACTCAGACTGCTTTATAGACTAGGTATTAGTTTTAACCATAGTATAATGAGAAATGAATTTAGTGTTTTAAGAAAAATTCTCAACACAAAAGAAAATAAAGTCAGTGCCTGGGGCCTCTCTCCTAGCACAGAACTTCTCAGTTGAACTTGATACCCCTTTACTGGTAATAAAAGAAAGTAAATACAGATGTAGAGGTCTGTAAATACACAGTGAAGAAAAAAAATTAAAGAAGTGCCAGTATAAAGTACAAAAAGGTAACATTTCATTGCCTGGAGTCTTCACTCTACTGCTGAACTCAGTCTGTGAAAAAAACAAAAACTGAGGAAAGAATGAGAAGCGGTTTTCTGTGTGATGTTCATAGTTCTAGGCCCATCCTTGTGAGTATCAGTTCTGTACTGCTGTGTGAAGCCTAGCCTCAAATTCTGTCCTTTGACACATGAAGGTACACCACACCTTTCAAAAAGTGCTTATATTGCATTTTTAAGGCTTAATCATCCAATCTGGAAGCCAACCTTTTATTTAGTTTGCCTCTGGAACAATGGGAGAAAAAATTCTAGATGCATTTTTCTAAAATTTTTTTTCTAATTTTGTTATGTCAATAATTAATTCCAGAGTTTAGTTTGTAGTGATTGGGTTTTGAAGTGAAGTGCTGGGTATTTAACCTCATACCTGCTGTGACAAAAGTTGATCATCCCCTTGCCACATCATAAATTCTGATAGTAAGGCTCAGGTGGGGCTTATTAAAAGGTAAGTGATGTGTGTAGATAACACCTTGTCTAACTGCCTGTTTTTTTCTGGTGGAAGATATTTTATAAACAAAACTAAATCCATTCAAGTTGCTGCTAGAGCAGACAGTAGATTCACGTGATTTTTATTTGTGGCTTTGAAAATAACAATATATAATTATGTTCAGGAATGCAGAGGGTTTTGTTTGAATCTTGAGACAAGCCTTCCTTAAAGAGACAATTTCCTTTAGATTGCTATTGACTTTTTTTTATGATGTTGTCCTTGAGCTAAACTTGTCAGCAATGTTTGTTTTATGTTTGCAGGTCCAACAAACAGCCCAAATCACAATCTTCAGTAAGTACTCTTTGGAAGATTACTTAATGTACTCTACTTTTGTTCCGTCAGAATTTAGTTCATAAACTCAATAAACACTGCCTGCAACCACAGTGTGCTTGCTAAAAATATCTTATTTGATCAGAAATTGACAGAACAGGTGCAACTTTTTCAGACAGAAGTAGCCTTGTGTTACAGTGGGTTTTGATGTGATTGACTGTTCTTGAGCAAGTTCTGCTTGCTTATTTCATATTTTGAACAAACAAATTACCACAAAGTCGTGTTGGAACAGTAATTGTTTACAGGGCAAGTATGGGCTGGAAGAATGGTTAAAAATGGGTGGGTAAAATGCTTAGGTTGCTGTGTTTGCAAATATACCCATGTTATATTATTATAACTTGAAAAGTCAGGTTAGACTAGAATCCTGTCGTTGAGTTTAGCTAGGCAAAACCTCTGTTTGTTAATGTCATTTTGACTTGAGTGGTGATTTGGTGATTTCTGTTAGATGCTTGGGCTCGCTTGCTGATTGAGTCATAAGGCTGAAAAGAGAAACACAGAAAAACTCTGGATTTTAAGGGACCTTAAAAATCACCCAGTTCTAAACCTGCCATGCGCAGGGACACCTTCCACTATTTCAGGCTGCTCAAAGTCCCACCCAGCCTGGCCTTGAACACTTCCAGGGGTGAAGTATACACAGCTTCTCAGGGCAACCTGTTCCAGCTCTTCACCACCCTCTGAGTAAAGAATTTCTTTTTAACATCTAATTGATACCTGCCCTTTTAAAAGCCATTGCCTCTAGTCCTGCACTATCTACCAGTATAAAAAGTGCTCCCCCTTCCTTTTTATGAGAACCCGTTAAGGCTATATTGGGATCTCCCCGAAACCTCCTCTTTCTCTGGGCTTAACAACCCCAGCTCTGTCAGCCAAAGGAGAAGTGCTCCAGCCCTCTGATCATCTTCATGGCCTCCTCTGGACCCACTCTAAGGTCTGTGTCTTTCTTGTGCTGAGCACCTGAGAGCTGGATCCTCTCATGAGGGCCATACAGAGTGGTAGAATCCCCTACCTCACCCTGCTGGACATGCTGCTCTGGATGCAGCCCAGGATACAATTGTCCTGGGCTGAGAGCTCACCCTGCTGGGTCATGTCCAGCTTTTCATCCACAAGAACCCCAAGTTCTTCTTCAAAGGGCTGTTTTCAATGACTTGAACTCCCACTCTGTGTTCATGTCTGGGATTTCTCCAACCCTGCTGCCGCACTTGGCACTTGAACTTGTAGAACTTTATGAGGTTCTTGTGGACCCATTTCTCAAGTTTGTCCAGGTGCCTCTGTTGTGCAAATGGCACTGCTCAGCTTTGTGTAACCTTCAGACTTGAGGAGGGTGCTCTTGATCCCACTGTTTGTGTCATTGATGAGGATATTGAAGAGAACTGGTCCCAAGAGAAATCCCTGAGGGGCACTTCTCATCACTGGCCTCCGCCTGGACACAAAGCCTTAGACCAC
>VZRR01001809.1:971634-1092809 GCA_013398015.1 Oreocharis arfaki
CCCACCCAGCCTGGCCTTGAACACTTCCAGGGGTGAAGTATACACAGCTTCTCAGGGCAACCTGTTCCAGCTCTTCACCACCCTCTGAGTAAAGAATTTCTTTTTAACATCTAATTGATACCTGCCCTTTTAAAAGCCATTGCCTCTAGTCCTGCACTATCTACCAGTATAAAAAGTGCTCCCCCTTCCTTTTTATGAGAACCCGTTAAGGCTATATTGGGATCTCCCCGAAACCTCCTCTTTCTCTGGGCTTAACAACCCCAGCTCTGTCAGCCAAAGGAGAAGTGCTCCAGCCCTCTGATCATCTTCATGGCCTCCTCTGGACCCACTCTAAGGTCTGTGTCTTTCTTGTGCTGAGCACCTGAGAGCTGGCTCCTCTCATGAGGGCCATACAGAGTGGTAGAATCCCCTACCTCACCCTGCTGGACATGCTGCTCTGGATGCAGCCCAGGATACAATTGTCGTGGGCTGAGAGCTCACCCTGCTGGGTCATGTCCAGCTTTTCATCCACAAGAACCCCAAGTTCTTCTTCAAAGGGCTGTTTTCAATGACTTGAACTCCCACTCTGTGTTCATGTCTGGGATTTCTCCAACCCTGCTGCCGCACTTGGCACTTGAACTTGTAGAACTTTATGAGGTTCTTGTGGACCCATTTCTCAAGTTTGTCCAGGTGCTTCTGTTGTGCAAATGGCACTGCTCAGCTTTGTGTAACCTTCAGACTTGAGGAGGGTGCTCTTGATCCCACTGTTTGTGTCATTGATGAGGATATTGAAGAGAACTGGTCCCAAGAGAAATCCCTGAGGGGCACTTCTCATCACTGGCCTCCGCCTGGACACAAAGCCTTAGACCACAACTCTCTGGCTGCGTCCATCTAGCCAGTTCCTTATCTGCTGAACAGTCCATCAAATCCATGTCTCTCCGGTTGTCAGATAAGGATGTCATGTGAGATGGTATCAAGGCCTACAGAAGTCTAGATGGATGATGTCTGTTGTCTTTTCTTATTGGCCGTTGCTGCCACTCCATCACAAAAGGCCACCCAATTGGTCAGGCATAGTTTGCCCTTAGTAAAGCCATGCTGACTGCCTTGGGTCACTTCATTGTCTTTTATAGGTTTTTAATGCTTTGCTATGCAACCTTTACTGGTTTGAGACCCTTAGTTAAAATAAAGAAAGAAATAACTAAAAAAAAAAAATTTAAAAATCCTGTCATTTGGCTTATGACACTTCACAGTGCATCTTGTCCCTTTGGTATTGGAAGCAGTAGTGTGCCGTCATTTTTCTGGACCTCTCACTAAAAGGTGAAGTGAAGAGTACACTGTTGGTAGATTACTTTTTTTTTAATATCCACTAGATTGAAGAGTAACCTGAAACTTCAGAAAGACAAGGTCAGGTCAAAGGTCTAGTGAGAAGTCATGAGGGTCTTATCATATGAGGCCCAAGAGTTTTTAGGGATTAGAGATCTTTGCTTCATTGCATGCTTATTTCTGTTTCAATTTTTAAAAAAATCAGTCCTTCAAATAAAATGCCATGTTTTGGTGGTATAATTATTTTATTTTCAGAAACTGATCGCCATTTTTTAAAAACAGAATATTTTGTATAAAATCATACAGGTCATTTTGTAAGCCAAAAAAGAGGAAGAGTGGGAAAAGGCAGAAGAATACCTAACAGCTTGGAAGGAGCTCTCATGGAACAAAGGACTCTTTCCATTTTCTGTCTGCACAGTGCAACCTTGCACTGAGCCACACGAGACCTGTTGCTGCTCGTAGTAGTGCTTCAAAAAAGACATGCTTCAGTGGAAACCTGAAACATAAAGCCATTGTAACTTGGTTTAAAATTATACCTAATGAATATTAAGGGATAAGAAACATTACCCGTGTAGATATTATCTAGCAAGGTATTTTTAAGCAGTCCATGTTGTGGATTTCTAGAATTAATCTGCAATTAAAGATTGCCAGAGAGAAAATGTGTGTTATGCAGTCAGACTTGCCAGTGCAAAAAAGTGTCCTGACCTTCAGGTAATGAAGTTGAGATGTTTTCATAAAAATCTAAATGTAAAAACTTTCAACCAAATGCGTAGTCTAAAATTGTTGTGAATTATTTGGAGACATCTTTATTTTCTATTAAGATCCACATGTGTAAAAATTTCTAGGAATTTTTCTGTAGAAATGGAGAATTACAATCTACCCTATTTATCAAAACTATTAAAATTATCAAGAACATTAATAAATAATACAGATTAATTTATAAAGGAAATAAAATCAAAACACAGTAAAAAACCACAGTCTCTGATTAGCCTTTGCTGTCCAGAGGACTGTGCTACTGAAAGGTTGCTTTACTAGAGTACGGCGGAGCAATCCTTTCTTTCGCTGCATTATGCTTTTGCCTTTTGTATCATTAGTATTATTAGTTTTGCCTCTCAAAAGAGAGACATCCTACCTGTTCAGAAAGATATAAGCGTATGAATATAAAATAAATGTTCAGCAAATACCAGAGAATGCTGGTTTTACCATGATTTAAAACGAAACAACGGGCGTTAATATCTTGGAGTCTAAGAGTAGAAGGGCAGAAACAGTTGTCTTTCTTTCTAGAAGTGTTGCTCTTAGAAGATACTGTAATTCTAAAATACTGCATGTTGTCTAGTCTAATATATATTTCTTTTGAATTGAATGGTTAGATTAAATTTTACCCATTGGGAAAATTCCTGTTTTGAAGCAGTTTAACTGTAGTAGTGACACCTTGAAGTGAGCTTGGGATGGAAGATATCCAATATTTGAATATTCAGTTTGTTGGCTCTTAAGGGCTTCCGAAAATTTGGTGAGGCCTTTGTGGAAGTGAGGAAGGCACACAGAATTCAGGCAGAAAGGAGTGCCCTTAAGCTCAGTTCTTGACGGGTATATGGGAGACATCTCTGTTGTCACTACTACACTTTTCCCTACATGACTGTTCTGCAATCTGCTCAGGATGCCAGGAGATGAACATTTCCTTCCAGAGCTATGTGCAGGGGAACTGGGTTTTCCAAGAAACTTTGAGAAGTCTCTATTTTATTGAACTCTAAGATCAGTTGCGGGTTTGCAGCCTTTGATGCCTGTATGCTGGACGCTTAGGAGAAATAGGTGAGAAGAAACACTGCCACCAAGTAGAAATGATCATTACTTTGTGGATGAATTTGGGGTATTAATTATTTAGAGTAAATTTGCGTGTTCTCATGCCTGATTTTCAAGTAGTTTGGGACGACAGTAAATTTTTGAAGATTCAGTCCATCGAAGAAAAATGATGAAGCAATCGTAGATGGGGAAAAAACCAGTTCCTTCAAACAGTGGAAAACAGAATACCTGAAAACCAGTATGTGGCCATGTTAAAACTCCAGTGAGTAACCCTGAGGCTGCATTCCTGAGCGATTTTTCTCCATGGTCTGCATATCCCAAAGCACACCTTTTCTGTGACTGCAAAGGGAAATTTCTGCATGATGTGAGGGGCACTCATATATCTTTACAATGGAAACGGATGTATTTTCATCATGTGATGAATCTTCATGTAATTACAAGATGGAAAAGAGAATGTAAGGTCTTGGGAAAGAAGGTAGAAAGGAGTGGATCTTCAGAGCACTTCACCCTCAGGCCACTTCCCTGCCCCTGACTGGGGTCTTCCAGGTAAAAGACGGTATCTGAGGGGGAAAATAATTTTGTAAACTCAGTCTCTCTGGCAAACCAAAGGAATCTAACATCACACTAAAAAGAAAGAATGCTTTCCTTACCATCAAATAGCAGCACCACTTGTATCTTCCTCCTTTCCTTAGGTGGTATGTCAAATTCCTTTGGTCTCAGTGTAGTTTAGCCACTGATAACATTGTTAATCTTGTAAATGATACAAGATTATCTTGAAATTCACATAAACAGATGTTTTTTTAAAACAATACAAGGTTGTTTCAGCTCAGAAGTCAGAGTGTTTATTCAGGCCAATGAGGACCAGGTGTTTGATGATGTGCTTCCTCCAGAATGACATGCATGCCTTTTGTTTCATCAAAATTTTCATATGGCTGAGACAACCATATTTGAGCTATGTATGTTTTTCTAAGATGCTTGTGGTAATATGTTGAAGTTACAGAATAAGCTCATACTTGTGTTTTCATTTCCTGTTTTAATCAAGAAAAAAGAAGAATTTTGTGATTAAAACACTGGACTGTAATTTCAGGGGTCTGGATTCAGTTTCTGACTGTACTCCTGTCTCTGTGTGTGATTGCAGCAAGTTGTTTAACCTTTGTCTCTCCATGTTTTATACATCGAATGGAGATGGTGGATCTTAGGAATTTTTGCCTCCCTCTGCTATAGGATCAGATTATTTCAAAATGTTTTGGGTTCATTCTTCTCCCCATAAAGCATGGAATGTTATCCTGTTTTATGAGTGAGGAACTGAGGCCCAGATTATCTTGGGCTGGTCTACATTAAACAGCATGTGTTTGTCTTGGCAGATTTCCTGACTCCCTGACAATCCAATTTGGGGATCTGGCTGGAACATGCTGCAATTCCCTCCTAGCCCCTGTGTGTCAGTTTCCTTTTTTTCTCTCAAGGCTGAGGGGAAGGCTGTATTTCACCCTCCTGTGGGTTTGGGGCTCCTTTCAGGGGATTTTGATCCACAATCTCAGATCTGCTTTTAACTTCATCATTTTAAATGTCCTTTGACAGTCTTTCAGGCCAAGACAGGAAATTTGGAGGAAGGACAGAGCTAAAACCAAGGTTGTACTAAATTTTTTTTCTCTTATCTATTTTAGAGTGCAATTTTTCAGTTTTTCCTTTAGTTGTGTAGGATACAGCCTAGAAAGGCTCAGAAGCTTACGACATCACAAATTAACATATAACTAAAATTTATACTTTGTTCTGCCCAGAGATGTAGGGTGTACTCAGAGGAAGCTGACAGTCTGTCTTGTAATAAAACCTGAATTTTTTATCTTAATACTACTCATGCATTTCAAAAAATACTTTCCCCCCTCATTTTAAACCCCAGAATATGTGTAATTCAAGACCGAGTTAAAGACCAGTGGAAATACTGTTCTGGTTTGCTTTGCACCACACCAGATCACAACTTCTTCCCACACGACATTGTTTCTTGAGCTTTAATCTTCCACTTAAATGCTTTCTAATCACAAGTAAATAAATGATGAACAATCTAATGCATTTTGTATTATTTAGTGATAGAAGAATAAATTCAATGTACTTACAAAGTTGATGAATTTTAAAAGCCACATGTGTATTTTAACTAATATACATAGCATCTTGGATTTGACACAAGTGTCTGTACTCCTGCAACTTGTTATCTGGGGAAACTATTACAAGTGGTAGGTTTTTCTCCTTTCTGTTAGAGGAAGGGAAGAACTGAAGAAAGAAACTGACAGGAAATATCTAGGGAGAAAAAAGGATAATAGTCTATTTCAAACTGTTATGCTCACTTAACCCATATTGTTCAGAACCTTCCAAAAAAACAAAGGAAGCCAAGCATACGCATAGGTGATTAAAAATAAATCTTCAGGAAAGCTTTACCTTCTTTTTGCTTCTGTATAAATCAAATGCCGTTGTGTAAATTAAAATGTAATGCAGATGCAGTGCTTTACTGAGAGAGACTGGTTGCAAAGATGAAAAAGCAACCCTTTAGGACTTGGCCTGTAGTTGGGCAAGGTTTCTAAATACCTTAGGAAGAAGTAGTAATTAGTTACATTTTTTACAGTTAAGCTAACTTGAGGTTAAATGTAGGAAGCATCTTCCCACTTGTGATTAGCAGTACTGTCAGGATACTTTAAAATGGGTTAGATCAAGCATTGTACTGAAAGTAATTCATTATATGTAGGGCTACAAGCATGCAGTACACCAAAGAACACAAACACTTTCTTTTCTAAGAGTTCCTTCTTCAAAATTTAGACCTTTAGCTTGTATATGAATATTTAAGGGAGTTGATGTTTTCTGTGGGTGAGAATTCACTCACAGCCTGTATACTGGGGGAGCCTGCTTCCTACTCTGCAGAGCAGTGGCTAGGTTTTTTATAGCCAAAAAAGCCTAGGCTGTCATATCAGGCGAGCTGTAAGGTGCAACTCATAAGCTGTGCAATACACGGCAAAGAGCCAGTTACAGCTCTTTGTAAATATGTGACCCCAATACGCCCTCTTCCAGCAAATTCCAGATCAGCAGCAGGTGCTTAGGTTTTAGCAGCTCAGAGAAACAATTTGTATTAAACTACCAAGGAAGTTGCAAGCAAAGTAAGACACTTGTTATTCCCTTTAAGGATATATGTAAATTGATATTCAAAGTAATAATGGCCCTTGGGCTTTTGGCAAGTAGCTACTGCAGCTGTTGGACATCCCTGATACAACCAGCAATCTTCAGTGTGTTTAGATTTTACTTCTCCCCTCTCTCCCTCCCCTACTCTCATTTGTTCAGTAGCTTAAATGGCTTTCAAAGTATTTATTGTATGTCTTACAAAAGGATAGTTATATGTCCCTGAGACTTCCTGTAGGCATTTGATGCCACATTGAGTTTAATTAGAGTTCCTTAGGATGCTGAATAGCCTCTAAGTGCATACAAGGAAAGGGTGAATGTTGTAGTTAGGCACAAAGATAAAGGAACACTATTCTAATGAAAAGTAGGTAATTTAACAAAATGAGATAATGCTGTAACACCACACCATAAATCATCCTTTCAATTTTTATGGCTTTATGGTTAGATTTTCCCTACTTCTGTACTATTGTGTTCTCTATTTCAGTTTGAAAGAGCCAAACAAACTAGATGTAACTAATCTGGTGTACTTGAGAAAAAGTGAAACAGATGGTATGAACCAGTAATATTTTAACAATTTTATTCAAAACTAAATAGCATTAACAGGGATGGAAGAGATTGGTTTTTGAAAAGAAGAAACAAAATTCAGTAAGGAAATCTGCTCTTTTAAGTTCGTACTGCTCTGCTGAGTCTGAAATATGGAGGATTTGAGGTAATACTACTCCAAAAGTAAGGCTGCAAGAAGCATGTGTCATCAGCAGTTTCTCATACTCCTCGGAAAGCTTAATCATAAGCATCCCATTTCTCATTTTGTTCACTCTGATAATGACATGGTAGAGGTAAAGGGTTACTTTAGGTGGGACACAAACAATGGTATATCACAGAATCTTTGTTTTTATAAATATTTATTCACATACATGCACATACTTCCCCCACCCCAAGCTTTCCTAGCAGTTCAATTTGCATGCCAGAAAGCATTTTTACTCCTGCCTCACCACGCTTTCCTTCAAGGTGGGAAATGTCTCCTAAGTTCAGCAGGCTGACCTGCAGATAGAAATTCTTTTTTATACTTTCATCTGACTCAGTTTTGCAAAATTATGTTGACAAACCTCCGTTTTTCCGCCTACCCAATGAGAATAAAGTAGTTCCATATTGAAAAATAATTAGTAGAGGGGTAAACATACAGAATAGAAAAAAAATGGAATAAAATACAATACAATACAATACTGTGCAATACAATACAATACAGTAGCTCCTGTTGGCAGGGGGCTACGAGGGTCACTTAGTCCAGCTTCCTGATCACTCCATGGGTTGATAAAAGTTTAAGCCCATTATTAAGAGCATTGTTCAAATGCCTCTTTTTAAAGCACTGACAGGTGCAGGGCCTTGACCACCTCTTTAGGGAGCCTGTTTAACTTTGACCACCCTCTTGGTAAGGAAATGTTTCCTAATGTCACTTCTGAACCTCCCCTGATGCATCTTTGAACCATTCACACTTGTACTCTAGCTGGACCCGAGGGAGAAGAGACCAGCACTTCTCTCTCCTTCTCCTCTTCTCAGGAAGCCATAGAGAGCAGTGAGGTCACCTGTCAGCCTCCTCTCTCCAAGAGTAGCCAAACCCAGAATCCTCAGTCACTCCTCATGGTTCACTGCTTCCAGCCCTTCCATCAGCTCTGTTTCCTCCCCATGATCATTCAAGGACCTTCCCACCCTTCTCAAACTGTGCACAGCACACAGGACTCAGGGTGAGGCCGCAGCACGGCTGAATCCAGCAGGATGGTCCCGATCACAGCTGGTGATGCTGTGCCTGATGCAGCCGGGATGGGGTTTGCCCTCCTGGCTGCCCGGGCACACACTGCTGAGTCACACTGAGCTGCTGCCCACCAGCATCCCCAGATCCCTTTCTGCAGGGCTGCTCTCCAGCCATAGAATCATTTAGGTAGGAAAAGACCCTTAAATTCATTGAGTCCAGCTGTAAAATGCTACATTACAT
The DNA here is from genome assembly GCA_013398015.1 of Oreocharis arfaki. NCBI lineage: Eukaryota > Metazoa > Chordata > Aves > Passeriformes > Paramythiidae > Oreocharis > Oreocharis arfaki. Next base: position 979,886 of record VZRR01001809.1, read on the forward strand.
TAAAAAAAAATTCTCAGCCCAAAGGTCTGCTAAATTATGTAGGAATTTGAATCTTAGAGCTGAGGCGTGCTTGTAGGTGTGCCATGTTACAGAGCTGAAGCTGTAGTCACTTTTCAGGTTGGAGCTGCTGTGGTGATACTCACTCGTAGATAGCTGCAAAGTAGCATTTACATACTGCACTTGGTAATTGATGTGGAAAAGATAACCTCAGTGTGTGATGAAGTTTAGATGCATATTTTTTTTATATTAGGCTGAGGAATGGAGAGAAAAGCAAAAATGTAACACAAAATCAATAGTTTCAGGATTCAGACACTCCATAAAGAATGTGCTGTGGGTGATGTACTGGTACTGTACAGTGATATACTGTACCTTTATATTCTCTGTGGTTCAGACTGACAGATACGTCTCAGTTTTTGAGCATTAAGAATTAAACTCTGAGCTTCTAAACTTGGGGAAGCATTTGTTCTGCTAATTGAGTTTTCCACGTTTTGATTCCTGAAGAGTTTATTAATATTAAACCTGATTACATTAATTTACAGAGCTGTAGTGTTGGTACATTTGCTACTCAGAGAGTATCAAGCTAATGATGTTTGCATGGCATCATGTGTGTGGCATCTGAAAATAAATTAATTCTGACTTTGGAATGTGAGCTATTTTGACTGTGGAACAATGCAGCATCAACTATTATATTGTGGAAAGATTTAAATGGAAGAATGCGACAATCAGGCATTAATTGGTTATACACAGGAAAAAAAGAAAGTAAAAGAGAGGAGTCTTTGAAAATACAGTCTAATAAACATTCAGTAAGTAATTTTAAGTCCAAAGGATAAAGTGTAAGGGGAAGTTACCTTTGGGCTCACATCTAGGCTGGATGAACACCCCAGCCTCCCAGCAGTTTTGGGTGATTCAAGGTGCTCTTACCCCAGCTCCAGAAAAGGGAAGCTACAGAGCCAAAGTTAGTTCATTTCTATCCTCTTTCAGTGGCTGAAGTAGAAGAGTGTCTGTTTATTTTTGATTTTTGAGAACTCTAGAGGCCTGGATTGAAACTGGCATCGAACTTCCTGTGGAGAAGAAGCTAATTTTCCTAATTTGGAGAAAACCAACAAACCTATTATGTGAAATTATGATGACACTCCAAAATTATTTCATGAATTCTGGATTCCTTAGGCATGCTAGCCAGACCTCTGCTGCTGGAGCCAGATGACAAGCAGATAGCACTAATAATATACTGCTGTCTCTAGTGCAGACCAGCCCAGAAGAGGAGACGCATACTTACTCATCCATTGACAGAAAGAAATGGTGAGACACAAAAATTACTAGGTTTTGCTCCAGATTTGAGGGAGCATGTGCTCCCCTGGTGGTAGGCACTGTATACATCCCTGACCTGCCTGTTCATTTAACTTCCTCAGTCCCTGTCCTCCTGGGCCCTTCCGCAAACTCCTCACGCCAGTGCCTCAGTTAACCTTAGGTGATAACCATGGGTGCCAAGCAGTTTTATTTTGTCACATGCCAGTGCAGAGCCTGCAGAAGACACAGTATTTGGAGAATAGAGTGGGCTGATAAGTGCATTCAGGTGAAAGTAACATTAAATTTAAAAAAATTTAAAAAAAAAAGCTGGACAAATCAGCCAGAAGTCTGTTCCAACAAATCTCGTGTGTCTGCTCAATAGCAAGACAATATGATAGCATCACAACCAAGTGGCTACTCCTTCTCCCAGTAGTGGTCTTGTTTGGGGTTTTAATTCGTTTTTTTCTAAAGAGAAATGAAATATTAAAAGATTCCCTGGACTTGCTTTTTGAAACATCTACCAATTTCCTTAAAAGTAACAAAAAAACCCCAAGCAAAATTATCTTTGGACTGAGGAAGATTTCATCTCAAATAAGCCCTATGAAAGATTAGCTCTTATAATAGTCTCTATTATTTGGAACTATTCACAAACTCTCACTTCCTACAACAATTATTTCATATTGCATCCGTAAAAAGTAGCAATGAAACTAACAAAAGTTTCATATCGTCACTTAGATGTTTTTAAAGACATCATGTAGATGATGTCAAGTTTTTCAGATAGATGGAATATGCTAGTTTTTCCTTAAGACTGGAAAACTGACATTTCAGTATTATATGTTCATAAATAGTTGATGTTTCCGTAGTTTTAAATAAAGTGTTCTGCAAAAGGCTTTGAAGATGAGCACTTGTACATATAATTATGTAGCCAATGTAGCTGATGCTATGATCACTTCTAGCTGTTTTACAAAACTCTGCTATCAGATATATAATCTCTGTGGCAACTGAGATAGAAAAACCACCTTTGTTCTGTTTAGAAAAATAGAAGAAAGAAGAAATAAATAAAACTATGCCAGTAGAGTTATTTTCACTTTTTCAGTTGCTCATATTCTTCCAGAAATGATCACATTTTTAATGGCATGGTCAGTTAAAAACAGTTTTGATTCTGAAAAAAAAAATTAATAGTGACTTTTGACTTTTTTCTTTTTACAAAAACGTTTTAACTTTTTAACCTCTAATAAAAACCCAGGAAGCAGTTTGTAGAAAGCTTATATTCCCCATCATTCAAGAAAAAAAAAAAAGAAAAAACAACCAAACTGAAAAGCTTAAGACACTTCCATGGGATTTCATTTTTTTGTTTTAAATTTTTCTTTTGTCCTTCTTTTAACCTCCCCTTCACTTTGGATTTTTACAACTGGCAGTTTTCAACCATGCTGTCACAGTCTTTTCTCTCAAGACTTTACTTCCTATCTGTCTTCTTGGCATACACATAAAATTCTGTCAATGGATTTAAATCAACTGAACAGTAATAAAAAATCCTATTTGTGCATAAAATCTGCTTCTGTAGGTAAATCATGATGCATTACTGTCTACTTGAAAACTTTAAACAAGTATTTTTCAAGAGAAAAAATTACAGTATTGAGCTTATCCCTGGTGGCATTTGCAGGGTGGGGTGATGATCACACTAGACAAGGTCAGAGCGGATGGGAGGAAGGCTGCCCTTCTCTCACCAATTTACAGGGTGAGAAGTGACCCCAGTTCCCAGACCAGTCCCCTTGGTGAGGCCAGATATCCCTTCCCCGCCTCCTGCAGCACCACAGCCATCAAAGTTCGTTGCTCCTTCTCCTGCATGGCTTTCCCATCTTCCCTGGTAGCCAACATGATCTCTTAGCTCTGCCCCGTCAGTCTCTTTGCTGAAGCCCAGCCACCCAGGTGGAGCTGTGTGATCCCCTGCACTGAGCCCAAGGCACAAGCAGCCCCATTGCTGAGCCCTCTCTGAGCTGCCCGTGATGGCCCCTGCCAGTTTCACTTGCTGCCTGATACAGCAGCAATTAGAGTGACGTTTTCAGCTGGTGGACTCTTCTTTTCAGAGCTGACCTATGTGTACTCACTCAGGGTGGCATGGGAGGATGGGGAAGGGTAACAGCTAAGAATTTGTTTTCCTCTGTCAGCAGGAGGAATAGGGAGCTGCTTGTTAGAGGCTCTTCAGAGAGGGTCTGTTGGCCCTGCTCACTTTCCTTGGAGATGTCAGAGATAGACAATTTATTGGACAGTCATAACGCACTGAGAGGAATAACACTCCTTAAAAGAAAGGGGTGGGGAAGAAGACTCATAATGGTTTCTTTGGTGAGTGAGAAGCTGGAATGCTGCATAGCCAGGTTCGTGTTCCCATATGTTGAAATTAGTTTTCTGAAGGTTTTTCTTTTCAAATTTTCAGCAACCGTGGTTGTAACAGACAAGTTTCTGTTAAAAATATCTGACACTCAGCAAAACAGATCTGCAGCCTTCCTTGGATTGCCAGCTGACCCATGTGATTTCAAGATTTCATCCCAACATGCTAACGCCTATGAAAGCAGAGGGAGAATTTACAAAAATGTCCTTTGAGTAAACTGAAAGAGAGAGTTTGTAGGCAGAAGTTAGAATGTTTGTTGGCAGAATATTAGATCATCTATTTGAAGTTACTTGTGTTAATCAAGAGGATTGTGGCTGGTTATACATCTAGGGACAATCCTCTGTTTCTTACAGAAATTCAGAACACTGACTTCCTTGTTTAGTTTTGCTTCCTTGGCTGTTTTACCCTGGTTATTGTAGTAAAAGCAACCCTGCCACCAATGTCTATGCTTCTGTATATGCTGTATTTGGGAACTGCAGTGGTTTTTGGTACACAGAAAACTTTTCTAAAGATACAGAGCCGTAATCAATACCTGAATGAATATGATACCAAGAAACCACAGCAGCATGCAGTGTTATCTAATGAGCAGCCTGCCACAGTTTTATGTGTTTGTTTCTTTTTTATAGGTGTGCCTTGAAAGGGCTGTTTTCCATGATATAGGAGCGATGGAGGATGAATGTGTGAAAAAAAAGAAGGCAACACCATTTTCTGTCGGTTTTATCTGCTTAAATAATTGGTTGTGGTATCTTTTATCAAGGACACAGCTCAGCTAAGAGTGCTGACACCCACTTAAGGCAATGCCTACTGAGGAGGCCAATTTCGGTCATGATTCAGTGAAGGCCTTTGGTTTAACCCTATTGATGTTCCTCCATTTCTTGCCTTTAAATGATTTTTAAATATTTTGTAGCAAAAGAATCCTCCTTGCACAGTAACATGAGAATAAATGTTTTAAACGTTATTTGGACTATATTTTGGAGACAGACTTTGGAGCCTGAGTTCTGTGTTTAAAAATGCAGATTTTATAATCATTTTTGGCAGTATTTTCAATAGCCTAAATATTAGGTTGTTGTAAAGTTTATAAGTTGCTCTTTGACAAACAATGTCTTTTCTTTAGTTTGTCACAAACACTAAGCCCATTTGTAGCTATGTTTTTACTAATGACATTTCAATTAGTCGCTTTATCTATTAGCTGGCTTAAAATTCTGTCTCAGGTACTATGAGTAATATGAACAAATCCATAACCTAATAGAATCAGTAGAATAAAGATCAACTGTTATTTTTTACTGATCTTAGGCATTGAATATAGAGTTTCAGTTCACACTGTACTTTTTAGTAACTAGTAGATAAATATTCAAATCAAATGCAACAGAATTGTTCTGTTCAGTAGCTGGAGCTTTCAGTAAATTCTTTTAGGGATTCTGCAATGTACTACTTCTCAGATAAAAAGTAAGAAATATTTTTCTATGTAGTATGCTAAATGTAAGGGAATCTTGCTTTTTGAGTCTGTTGTTACACTCAGTAAGCATCTGGTAGCAAAAGTCATGGGCCATATCCATTGTGAGTGTAAATTGTCATAGGTCCATTAGCTTCAAATGAGCTATGACTATTTATACAAATTCCCCTGCCTGTTAGTTATTTATTTTTTAGCATTAGACTCCCCTCTTTTCTGATAATATTTCTTACATTCCTTTAGTACAAAGGAAAAAGTTTTACTCCCATATTGTAGTGTTCTAACACTCTCTTTGAGGAGTTGAGTACATCAGTGTGGATTTCCTGATATCCCAGGAGCACTGGTCTTTAGACGCAGTTGAAGATGTGCAAACAATGATTTTAAGTGCTGGAAAGGTGGGTTATTTGCAGAAACCTTTGCTCAGAGGATGAAACTGTTTGTTCAGAGAATGGATACAGGTAGGGCAGGAAGCCCGTGCCCTTCTCCCATGGTGTGGGTGCAGGGTAGCCTCCATCCAGGGAGGGGCCCAATGCAGCAGTCAAGTTTCCCTGACACCCTTCAGTTTCTTGGCTTCAGCAGGAAGGACATAGATGTGCATGTGTAGAGTTTTGGGTGTTTTATGGTTTGTGGGTTTGGGGTTTTTTTGAGGTTTTCCTGTACACCTGGGTTTTGGAAACTACACTAAAACCAGCAACCTATTTGTGTGTGTTACTGAATTTCTGCCTGGTGATGTCAGAAGAACCTGGCATTAACCTAGCCCTTCAATGGACAGTAATAGTTCAAGCCATACTTTCAAAAAAAATTATGTTATTTTCCTCCATCAAATATTTATACCCCAATTCTGTTGCCTTCAATGTCAGTGGTAAAACTTCCATTGATGATATGTGCACAATGGGAGGCCTACGAAACGGAGCAATTTTAAAGCCCATTTGAACTATTACTTCAAAGGGCAACCTTTCTTGACAAATTTTGCTTCATGGTGAAACAAGAAATTGAGTGTTTTATTTGGTATTTTCTCTGAAGGCAGATATACAAACCTGGCTAGAAGGTACCAAGTATCTTTCTGTGGTAACATTAATATATATTCACTATGTTTTTGACAGGAGACAAATCTTAGAGATGTGATGTGGCATATGACAGGGGTAGTATGTTTCTCTTCTCTCGAATCTCGTCTGTGGCTGGTTGAGGGAGGGAGTATTTGGGGATGTAAAGTCATTTTAACCACTGAAAAGTGATCCTCTTGTGAATAGATTTTGCTCCCCAACGCTATGTGATACAATACATGTCAAGAGTAAGGGTGACAAATTACAAGGACTGTAGTGCAACATCGTAAGAGGTCCTGATTTTGAGATTCATTATAAACAAACCATGAAAATATATATAAAACCCCAGAAATACCCGATTTTTTTACTGCAGCCCTTTATAATGCCCTTTGCACAAGTCAAAGAGATTAGCCTCTCTTTGGTTAAGCAAAACCCCTTTATTCCTTTATTCTTTTCAGTGTTGCGAGTCATTTAACTTGTGTGCTTTATGAAGTAGCCACACACTGGGCTAAGTGAACTCTGAATCTGAAATATGATGCCTGTCATTTTCCCTCTTATCTTACTGTCCACCATAATCATTCTCTTTATGTAGCTTCTGACTTTAGTTATCAAGTTGTAACTATCAAAAATCGTGAGACTTCCCGACAAGATGAGCAACTGTATACCAAATGTTGCACTTCTCTATGAATAGCAAATAGGCTGACATAAATAATTTGTCCTTTACTTCATCTATCACAGTCTGTGGTTTTCTCTGCATTTGTCTTTGCTTTGCCATTCCACTTGTAATGGAATGTTAGGGGGAGGTCTAACATTCTCAGTATTTAACAGTTCTTAATTAAAAGCTGCTTAATCCCTGGACAACATGAAAGAGGGTCAAAGCTTCAGGTTTCTTATTTGTTGTGGGAAAGTTTATCGGAAATTTTAATTGCATTTAGTTTGCTTGTGGGAAACTTCTGTAACAAGGTTTCTGCTACCTTTTAAAAGCTAACCTCTGGAATATCCTGTTATAGTATATGAACTGGTTTAGTGTTGTTTACTTTGGTAAAGTGTAGGCTGAGAATGTGTCTGTCCGTATAACGGCTAGGGTAGGTTGGTAGGTTATTAAATGGGATTGTTTGGTTTTTTCAATGTATTAAATTGAAAAACTTGTTTTTTCTGAGCTTTCTGAAGAATTTCTGAGTTTCTTTCTATGGCTGGTGCGTGGTGTTTTGTCTGTTCTATTTTCAGGAAGATAGTTTTAACTGAGAAGTTTCTGCTGTCTTTGTAAGTAAAACTTGTAGTATGCAATCAGAGTAAAGTGTCTCACTAGCAAGTGAATATGTGGTACCTCTCAATTCTGCTTTCGTAGTTCACTTCATGAATCCTTGCTAAAAACTGTTAGAGCTTCATGTGTTTTCTCTATTTCTGAGGAAAACCACAAGGTCTGCACTTACTGTGCTTTCAGGGGCACCAAATGCATACTGAAAATGCTCATCAGACTTAGATGCTTCAGAAGGTGATTTTAGTTCTAAACAGAGTTTCCATGGTTGCCTTTTTTTTTTACTGTCACTTTTTTGTTTCGTATGCCCTCCGGTCTGTTCAGCTGTGACAGTTGCAAACAATAAATGTTACATAGATAGCATATAGTGTATTGTGCCGAGACGTGTTCTTTCAGCATTTCAGATTTTCCATGAAGAAAAGCCTCTTTGTTTCCGGTGTATTTCCTTCTGTAGTATTTTTTTTGGTGTCCTTTCTGTGTCATATGTGAAATTAAAGTAATGCTTAATGAGAGAGTGGGGGTAGTGATGTCCACTATGGTTTTTTCTACTCACCTAGAAATCTCTTTATATATTTCTAGAGCAGATAACTGCCTTATGGAAGAGTTGCATAGCCTCCATCTAGAGAGTTTTCTTTTCATCATGCTATGTTTTATGCCTCTTCAGAGGCACCTTTTTATTCCAATTCATCCTTTATAGACTCAGATGTTCCTGGAAATAATGATTTCTATCAGTGGGAGGAGTCACACTGTACGATTGAACCTGCATCTTTCTTCTACACTGCTTGCTTGGTTAATTCTCCATTTCATGCAGACTTCTGCCCACAACCTGAAGGCAGGCTGTATTTTATGAGGTGTTGGAGTGCCTGTGTCATAAGGAACTTGTAAATGCTTATCAGCGCTTGGTTCATCAAGATTTTTCCAGACCTGGTAAACCTGAACAAATTCCATGTTGTACATAAAAACAGTATCAATATTTTTGTTTTATTTATATGTGCCTGAGGTAGAAGGTTCTTCTGCTTTTGCTTTTGATTAGAAACCCTGGTTCTTAACTAAATTATTCTGGCAGAAGATCAGTTTGTGGGCCTGGTAAACTGGTGACATTGATCCTGAGCAATGGAAATTGGGGTTTTAGGTATAGAAGGCCTGTTTAGTCATATTCTTTACGATTTTATTTTAAAATCCAAACTCTGTTCAAACATATGATGTGTAGTTGGGAGGAGAGTTCACTCAGTAAGAGAATACTTTACCTCCATTCTAACTGAGTGCTGAGAAAATTCAGTTTCCAGGTGCACTGTCTTTGATGCAGCTTTCCAGCAAAGGTGCAAAAAAGACCAGCGCTTAGCATGTGCCTGACTCTATTCTGTAAAAAAAAAAAAAAAATTCTCTAGAAATGGAAGAAAATCACTAGTGAGACTAATGCTGTATTGAAATATATATGTTTTAAAGAACAAAGGTAAAAAAGTACCTGTGGTGGATAGCTTGTAAGATTTCTGCAATTGGAACAAATTTAACTCTTCTGGGCTCCTTCTGTGGAGTCAGATTTCTGCTTCCACCAGGGTTCTTGATCAGAGCAGACATTATAGCTCAAGCAGCAGGAAATTGAAGAGTCAGTATTTCTGCGTATTTTCAGCAGCTTTTAATTATTTCTCTGATCAGCAGCTGAATTGCTGGCATATGGTTTGGAGCATGATTCAAAGCCTCACGTGGTTCCAAGGGCTCCTGTTTGAACTGAGCATTATGCTACTCCTATGCTGTTTCATCAGACTTTCCCCAGGTTGCTTTTTGTTGCAGATTTTTTGCTGTGTCCCAAGTGTATATGTAGCTGAAGGACAGAGTAGTCTACAAGGAGACTCTTAACTTCTGCCACTCTGCAGCTTTGTTGAAATCATTTTTTTCCTAAGAAGACTAATGTAATTTTGTTCTCGCAATACCAGTGCTAGTCAAACAGCATTCGTTGAGTTTCCTGACCTGACAAAGATGCGCGTAGAATAACAGCCCCGCTTCTGTCAGAGTAATTGACATCAGGTTTACTTTTGCTTGTGTCCGTGGTAATGGTCATATCCAGTTTAGTATAATCAGCAGTTGACTATAACATGGGAGAGGGGAGCATATGTGCATATTTATTACTAGAAAAGCTGTGTTTAAAAGTTCTTGACAGAAGTAAATAAACAGAGCTAAGTAAGAGATCACACTGCTTTTGTCACCAAACCCATGCTATTTGGAGTGCGTGGGGTTGGTTTTTTTTTGTTTGGTTTTTGTTGGGTTTTTTGTTTATTTTGTTTTTTTGGGGTTTTTTGGTACTGGCAAGAGAACCCTGAACTGAGACCTGAAGTGTGAGATACTGCTTCAGTAAGATACATTGCAGACTTTGTTCTGCAGGATCCGGGTATGAATTTACTCTGAAGAAGGAGGTCAAATAGAGGTTTCTTATTCATTCAGCTCCTTTTGGGAATTGCTGACTTCCTACTGAGGTGGTCAAGGAACATAAAACAGGCACAGACAAAATGCTTTGATATTTTTGTCCCTTCAGGCATGATGCAGTTGTTGCAAAATTACAGGTTTTGTTGTAAGAATGAAAGAATGTCAGTGCAGGGGGTAGTTAATCCTAAGACTCTGTTGCCTTGAAGTGGCTACCTGAAAACTGAGGCTAGACAAGATTAAGAGAATAAAAATAGGTATTTATTTGAAGGGCCTTCAAGGGTACACCCTGGGCAGTCAAAAGCCTCCAAGATGGATGCTGGGTCATGGGTTCTTCACATTTTTATAAGTTTGGTCCATTTGCATACCAGGGTTAATTCTCCGATTGAAATTTCAGTTAATGGTGTAATTACCCCAAGTTTGCTCCTTCTCTCAAAGGCTTTAGTTTACATATTTTGGGGCCTGGGACAACAAGGTGTCCTTGAAGTGCAGACCTAGAGAGGGTTTGTTATGTCTAACCAGCATGAGAAAACAGGAGCTAACAGGCCACATGAAACTTCAGAGTTACACACTAGGCAGTACAGGATTTGGAAAATATAAAAGTTAAAGCCTAAGGCATCAACTCCTTCTTTATTTCATCCACCATAATCAAAAACTTACGTATCTTTGTGGAAGCAGAACTTCTTTCAGAGTTTGTAGACAAAATGTTGCTTTATGAATATTTAACAATAATACTGTGATAGGAAATAAAGGCGATATCTGGATAACAACTGCATGATACACTTTGTATCCATGACTTATCAAGAGTCCTGTTAAGTCATTGTCTTTTTGGGAGGAAAAGGGTATTTGCAGCTCAAGTGGTGATTGGTGGTTTCACCTTTTGGCTACCCGTACAGACAGTCCTGCCCAACTTTCCACTGCTAAAGAGTAAGAAATATTGGTAACATTTCCCTGAAAAGATGGGCTTTATCAGGGAGACACAGCAGAGGAAAAATGGAAGGGTTCCTAAGACAGAATAAGATATCCGTGTACGGGGCTGCAGCAGGCACAGGTAATGTTGGGTGGTGTTGGCTAGCTGTTGTCAGGCAGCAGGTTTCTACACTGATTTCTCCCAGCTGTATTTGTGAGATTTTACATGTAGTTACTGGCAGTTTTATCCTGCTCATGTGGTACCTGAAGGAAGGCTGGAGGTATTTGTAAGAGATTTGGGAGCATAGGTGACAAAAACAGGTGCTGATATCCAAAGATAATGAAGTACGAAGTGCAGAGGAGCATTGAAGTAATGCTTCAATAGTTGCTCGTATTGGAGAGGTAACAGACTTCTGAACCATTTAGTTACAAAAGCTGATCTAGTTTTTCAATGTCATACTCCAGAGACACATTTTTTTAGGTTATGTTTATACCTATTTTTGGTCCATCATGCAGTAAATGGCATGATGTGAATCCATCAGGTTAGCACAGAGGCTGTGCCATGCCAGAGGAAACACATGGCAATACTGGATATTTACTCTGAGAGTGCTCTCACTCTGAAGTCCCTTTTCAGTGCTCTGACAGTTATGATCTGCAGATCAGCTCTGTATTATTTACAGAGGCTTTGGGGATGAAGTGTTGAACCACTGAGCCTTTAGGCTAGGGCTTTTGTGCCAAAATATTTATGTTGATGTGGGGGAGTGAAAGGCCCAAAGCCTCATTGAACTGAAAACTGTATTAAAATATGTGTTGAAAGAGAAATTTGGCACTGACTCTCACTAGAGAGAAGAGGAAAAGAGGTTATAGCCTTGATTACTCTTATTCCATGTTTTAATTCAAGCTTGGCAAGATCTTTTTTACTATCCACTGCAGGAAATGAAGAGCAGGAAAGAGAAGTGGGAGAAGAGAACAAACTGCCTAATTTTATGGGGTACAGCTGGATGCCAAAAATGCATGGGGACATGCAACTAGATCTATGTTGCTATCTCAGTCTAAAGGCTTTCTAATAGATTCATCTGTCAAATTCCGTTATTATTAATTATTTTAAATTAATTTTGGGTTTTGTTTTCTTCTTTCTGTAATGAGCTATTTAAAGGGTCCCTCGTTAATACTTCTAAGGTGAGAGAGAACTGGAGGAAAAAGCGGCACCTGGGGCATGGGACGATTTCAGATTTACAGTATTTTGAGTTTTTGCACTTTTATAAGATTATGTTTTGTAAAAATCCATTGGCAGCAGAGAGACATCTGCATATAAAATCCTAACATGTCTTTTGCAGGGAAGATTACCATGAAGATGGGTTCTGTCAGCCATACAGGGGAATTGCGTGTGCACGAATCATTGGAAACAGAACCATTTATGTGGACTCCCTCCAGATGCAAGGGGAAATTGAAAACCGAATTACTGGTAAGCTTAAACATCTCTTTAGCAGAGAGAAAGAAACATTCATACAAGTGTCCAATTCAGGTATAAACAGTGCTATCATCCTTCTAGTTTTGTCAGCCAATGATGAAGACATCTTTATATTAGGGTTTAGAGGGGCTGAGTCCGTTTCCCACTTGAGCAGTTAGTAAAATTTGGAGCAAGGAAGATGAGTATCTGCGGAAATGTGTAAACCTTCTTCCATGTCCTTAACTAAAATGTCAGACTGCTGAATTGTTAATAGCTTCTAGTTTATACTGGACCTTTTTGCATGATGGATTCAAAAATAAGATGTTAAATTTTTTAAATGCATTTGTGATACAGTGAAAAAGTACTCATTTTTTAATTTTCTTGAAAAAGTGTATGGTGTCCTTTCCCTTGGGCTTCTTTCCTTTTTGCGTCATTCTGGCAGAGTCTGGATTTCACATTGATTTATATAAAACAAGAGTTGACCTTCCTGTGCTCTGTCCATGCTTAATCTTTCTCTGAACATAGTTTGTGTACAGTCACAAACATGCATCCAAAACCTTAATGACTTTTAATGGGCTGTACATCAACATGGATTTTCTTCACTGGATCTCAGTGAGCTGACATTAGCTGCTGTGACTCTGATGTACACCAAGTAGAGCAAGCAAATGATACCTTGGAATAGAGCAAACTGTTTGTCATAATATGTAGCAAATTAAGTCAGTCCAGCAGGAGCTAATTTGTATCTGGCCAGATACAGGTCCCTAATGGACTCTCCAACTTCAGCATAACTAGTTGCCAGAAAGAGTTTAACTTCAGTTGTCAGCTCTAACTCCCTAAAGATATTACCTTAAAGACTCAGTGTTAAGCCAGAAATCCAGGTCCGTTTTTCTTATGTTCTTGAAATGGTGACCAGATTCTGGGACTGGCAAAATCCAGGTGCTGACCTTCACTTATGCTATTAAAACACGTTCTCCTCCCACCCTTCTCCTGTACTGTGTTGTAATTCCAGCCTCTTTAAACATTTGGTCATTAATTAATGCGTACTATTGATACTTTTTTTCCCCCCAGTACATAATCTCTGTCCTGTTTGGATGTTTTTCAGCAATGTGGAGATGTTCAACTATCTGAAATGATTAAATTTGTAACTCTGTAAATTAGGTTCATAATGTTCATTTCAAAAATCAAAACCAAACCCAACAATGAGAAAACTTTAATATTATCCAGAAAATGTTAATTGATTGAGTTGTACTTGTTTCAGAAATACGGAACATGGGCACTGATGACCTGGCTGCTGGTTTCCTAATACTACCAATTATTAGTTAGGTTTCTGAGGCTAGGGTGGTGGAACTCTCTGTTCTGGAGTTGAGGAGAATTTCTGGTGAAAATGTTCTTTTTCAGGAAGACACTGAGAACCACCATATAGAGCTGCCCAGTGCCTAGATAGGCAGTAATGGCTGTCTGTTAATAATACAGCATTTTCAAACTCTGTTCTTTTGGAGGTCATACCAAACATCTTATGCAAAATTACTCTGAGGATTTCATAGCATTAGTGGTTCTTCTGAGTCATATAAAACATGTTAGACAAGTATTGCAAGACCGGGTGTTCTATACCCAAACGAGAGGGTATTTTTGAAATGGCAGTAACTTGTTTGGAGAAGGGAAAAAAATCCCTGAATAATTGTTGCTGAGGTTTTGCTGATAGTTTTGCCCATACCTCCTAAATGCTATTTTTGATGGTAGGTGTTTGTGTTCCGATGTATGTGGGAAGTGAGGACACCTACTGTCCAACACCAGAACATTTAGCAAGGTTACATCTTAGGGGAATTTTCATTCTGGATTTCCATTTCCCTGCTGTACTGATGTAAGAAGTACATATTCTTTGTCTGTGTGGCGCCTCATGCTCTTTGGTCCTGGCCATGTGATTAGGTGAGAACTGCAGGCTTTGATTAAAAAAAGAACGATGTTTCCAGAGAAAAACTTTAGACGTGGCTTGGAAGACTGGAAGGCCGACAGTGAATAGTGCACAGACCTGATGCCTGACCTGTGTGTATGTGTTTGGCTAGCAAGCTCGATGCTGAGCTGTTTAATATGTTTAATGACTAAAATATAAGCCTCTTAGATGCTACCACACAGTACTGCTGGCTTTTGCACCTTCCATCAAAATAAAGATATGATTGTAAATTGTGCACTCTTCTCTCATGGTGATCTAAATTCTGTAATGCAGTGCCTACCCAAAACTCAGTGTGGAGTTTCAAACAACCAAAAGTGGCTACTTCAGTCCTTCAGTTTTATATTGTCCCCTGTTAGTCTTTGGGACAAGCATATGTCACAACTGTCTTTTGAGGGCTGATGGTCTGCTTGCATGCAGTGTTCCCAACATGTCTGATAAATGGTTATATTCCTGCATTAATATTTCTGAATTAAAATAAGGAAAGATGTAAATGGTCTAAAAGGCTGCATTTGGGGCTGCTTGTTGCATGTTTGGTGTTCAGGAAGAGACTCTGGTAGCAAGTGTCCACAGGAAATAGATGATTGAAAAGAGAGAGCTGGACAAGAGAGAAATAATTTATTTGTAGGTTGCAAATAGACTGCTGAATGCCATTTTCTCTCTTTTTACAGTGTGAGTTGGTGGAACATGCAGTCTAGCACTGTCACTCACAAATGATGCTTTCCTGGGGGAGTGAATGTTCCTGCATTTAAAGGTTGATTCAGCACCAGATACATCATGCGCACGCACATTTGTCTTTCCTTTGCAATGTGCAAGAAAACTTTGAGATAAATGTTAGTGTGTAGGTGCTGAGAGCTGAAGGGGAGAATTACATTCCTAACTCATTATGACATTCATCTGAATGTGATCAGCATGCTGAGACTGATTACATTAATTTTCCCCAAAGCTGCTGCCTGTTAGGCTTCTCATGTATGTTATAAGCCGTGTCTCCCCAAATATTAATGGTACATGTCCTTCTGCCTGACAAGACTTGAAAAACACTTCATTTATTTATCAAAATGTCTAGAGGAGGAAGAAGTTAGATGATCCGTGTTCAGATTTTATCTGATTAGGAACTTTGGAAATACACACCAATAATGTGTAGGCAGGTGTATCTTGCCTTCACTCTTGATCCTTTCAAGTTAAAATTAGCCAGTTGCCTGCCTGTAGTCTGAGCGATGGTAATCACGTTGGTTACGTCCTGGGAATTGAGGTTCTACAAGCTCCATACAGGTGTCAGAGGGACCCTGGGACGCTGAGTTTTCGTCCTGCATTTGTCAGCTCTCCTTTACAGCAGAAATTCCCTCATTTACTTGTTGCTCAGTAGGCATTCAGACCCTCAAGGAGAGAGTAAAGATGTTAAAGGCAAATGACGTGAAAATTAAGTTGTTTCTCGTGTTGTTCGTGAATCAATACTTATCAGTATTTTTGTTCCTTCGCAGCTGCCTTCACCATGATTGGTACTTCGACACATTTGTCTGACCAGTGCTCGCAGTTCGCTATACCCTCCTTCTGCCACTTCGTGTTTCCCCTGTGCGATGAGCGCTCTCGCACCCCTAAGCCACGGGAGCTGTGCCGGGATGAGTGTGAAGTTCTGGAGAACGATCTCTGTAGGCAGGAGTACAACATTGCTAGGTCAAACCCTCTCATCTTGATGCAGCTACAGTTGCCTAAGTGTGAGGACCTCCCACGACCTGACACCTTGGAAGCTGCCAACTGCATAAGAATTGGCATCCCTGTGGAGAGACTGAGCCGATGTAAGTCTGGGTGTTTCATCACTGGGAAAAAGTACAGCTTGTTGCTTCCTTGGGTTGAGTCTGAGAGACAGTGCTTTATCAGCCATTCTTTTTGTAAAGAAAGTGCTGAACTACTTGTTTTTATCTTGTTTATACTGGTCATAATCTTGCACTGTAGTGCGTAGTTAGGATCGCAAGGAAGCCTAAAGGATGCTGCTTGTAACAGAATGTGTTTTACCAACCACCCTGGGCTATAAAGCTCTGTGTTCACATGGCTGATTTGATGCAGATTTGCAGTGTGTTGCCTCCACCTGTGGGTCAGTCGTTGCCTTTTTGGGTGAGCCTCCCCATACATCTATTTGAGAGTTTTGTTTACCTATCAATAAACTTCAGATAGTTTCTTGAAGTTTCACTGGAAGATCTGTTAGGAAATGAAACACCTAGTGTTCATTCATTCCATGTGGAAACCTACAAGACTGTTAATCCTGTAAATTGAGCATGGGGTGCAATTGTCTTTCTTTACCCTCACTGGATGGGCAAAAGCATTGATCTTGCTTCCATGAATTTATATTTACACTCAGGAGTAGAAGGGTTGTTCTCTTGTCGCTAATTATATGCATGGAGTCTTTCTGACTACTCCATTTCATAGCAATTAATCACAACCCTGTACATTGTTCAACAAGAAAACTCCAAGAGACCAAAGGTGTTTAAAGTTCAAAGTGTGATAATGGATATTCTGAATATCCATTGTCTGAATCCACAGTTAGGAGCAGGAGCTATGCCATGAAAGATTAGCTCTGCACTTCTATGTTAATTATGTAGTGTAGCTGAGAAACATGAGTAACTGAGAATACAATGACAGAGACAAATCAGCCAGGGAGGAGTTATCAAGCAAAAAGCATGAGAACAAAACCAATAAAAAGTTTGGTGAAAGTTGTCCATGATCCTCAGAGCCAGTGGTGCTGCTGCTGGTGGAACACCTGTAACTTGAATATTTGTGGAGTTTGAGAGAGCTGAATTCCTGAGGGCTGCAGAGGGGAGAACAGAAGAATGGAGAAGGTAATGTTGCAAACATGCAGGAAAATGCATCATTCAGCTGAGATGATTCATATAGAAGACAAGCACTCGAAAAGTATGAAGAGAGGATAGCAGCAAAACAAAGAATAAAGATATGAGTCCAGCAGATAGGAAAATGATGCTTCTAAAGAGAAGAAAAGCCTGAATCCTTTCTTTCTAAAGATGAAAATAAGGAAGAATAGGCAAGAGACATTAGAAAATATAGCACTAAGTTCTATAGCAAGTGAGCAGTGTGAAGAAGATAGGAAGATTATGAGAAATAAAAATTTCCATTGTTGACGTCTGAGGACTTTTCCTGAAGGGAAACTCATATCTCTGATTTACTTTAACTTATGATGTTCTGTATCTAAAGGTCCATACCTGCTCCTTAGACTCAGTCTGAATTCAGAATTGCAAATACTCATGTGTGTACCATAGGGCTGAGACATTCCAGGACAGAATCCAGAAATAACTGGGTGTAAAAGTACAGATACCCACGGAAGTGAAATTTCCAAACAAACAGCTTTCATTACATCTTGAAGTACTTAAGTTTAAGTACTTTTTTGCATACGTGTTCTGTGGACTTCAGCTGTTTTGGTCTCGGTGTCCCTTGATTGCTTTGTTTTTTTCCAACATTTTCCCAAACCTTGTGTTTTAGATCATCAGTGCTACAATGGTTCTGGAGCCGACTACAGAGGGACCGTCAGCGTTACCAAATCTGGCCACACTTGCCAGCTCTGGGACTCACAGAGTCCCCATAACCATGATCTGACAAGCACGCAGTTTCCAGAACTAGGTGGAGGACATGCGTATTGTCGAAATCCTGGAGGTCAAATGGATGGTCCCTGGTGTTTTACAAAGAATAAAAACGTACGCATGGAACTGTGTGACATACCTTCTTGTAGTATGTATTCTCTTTCTTTTTTTCCCTATTACTGTCCTGAATCCTGTGTAATTTTGAATGTTCCTGATTATTACAAGTACAATTAATTTGAGAAGGTTATGCTTTTAGATGTTTGACTTGCAGCAACTTTGTTTTGTATTGTAATTGTTTAATGTTTTCTGGAGATCAGAGCTTGTGAGATACTGTGACACTCTTTTGATATATATTGGAGGCTTAGTCTGAGGAAATAATTAATGAAACTGCTGCAGTTTGTATTTTGATGCCTCAAATGACAGATTGCACGTGCAAATCACCTGTATGCGTTTGGTTTGCTCATGCTGCTCAAGGGTGCATTGCTCTTACTCCGTATGACATCTTACAGGCAGCAAGGATTTTCAGATCCTATAGAGGGAGATATAGCACCATGCCTGGTTGGAAAGAAACCGTTTGAGGTGCAGAAACAGAGCAGTTTGAAGGTCATATAGCAGATGATCTTATCAGAAAAGTCCTGCACTAGCTGCTAGTGGCTCTGTACTGCACAACTCATTGCAAAAATAAAAAGTACAGCTCTCACAGCTTAGTACTGTTCTGCTCATTTTCACAGACTTCACACACTGGTAATGATCTTTGGAAAGACAGTGTCTTTGGACATGACAGTTAATACTGTGCTTCATTAGGAAGAAAAGCATGTTTCCTGAAGCAAGATACAGATGTGTCAAGGAAGCCATAAAAGACGATCACTAAAACTGCTCAGAACTAATATGAAATTTCTTAGTTACTTCACTTTTTTACAGTAACATGATTTGACATTTATAATAAATTTCTACATTGCATGTACCAAAGAGTAAAGATAACACTGGGATGTGGTTGTGGTGGAAGCAGTTACCACAAATAGCAAAACCACAGGTTACAGAAAACATCCCAGGCAGTTCCAGAAAACATTTTGGGCATCACTGCGCTTTTGTAGAGTCTCTAAGTATTAAGTGAAAATGTATTTTAGGGAGGTTCCAGAACTAAGTGTATTGATGACTCTTTCATGTCTGTCTCACTCTACATAAAAGCTCTGCCATTCTATTAAGTACAGAACAAATAATATCTCTGCCAACAAGAAGTGAAATTTATTTTATTCTGGGCAGAAGTAGCACCAGCGGAGGTAAAAAATGGGCCAGGTGTTGATGAAATGGCCAAAGCTATGAGAGTGGGTCAGACTGCATTGTTGTGCTGGGTCATATTGAGTTCACTGGTTTATATACTGTGGTAGAGATTGCTCACTTGTTTTTTGTACCCTGAACAGGATAATGCAATGGTACTCTGGTCTGTGTTCTGCAGTTTCCTGAATGGGAAGCCTCAAAAATAGAGTAAAATTAACCACATACTGTTACAGGCCACACATTAAATATGGGGCTCCTGGTTTATCTTCATACTGCTAATTGCTGTGTCCATTCAAGCCTATTTGAAATACGTAATGGAAAAT
Organism: Oreocharis arfaki; assembly: GCA_013398015.1. Taxonomy (NCBI): domain Eukaryota; kingdom Metazoa; phylum Chordata; class Aves; order Passeriformes; family Paramythiidae; genus Oreocharis; species Oreocharis arfaki. Next base: position 999,226 of record VZRR01001809.1, read on the forward strand.
TACGAAGAAGGGGGAGAGGGTAATGTGACTTCTGTTTTCAGGGTATAGTTTACTTTTTGTTTAAAATATAGTATTAATAATAATAATAATTTGGTTTACTATCAAATACCTTAAAAACACTTATTGCAAGCAATGAGCATTTCTGTGCTTGACAGGTCCACGTGACAACAGCAAAATGGGAATCCTCTACATCCTTGTTCCCAGCATAGCCATCCCTCTGGTGATAGCCTGCCTTTTCTTCCTGGTCTGCATGTGCAGAAACAAGCAGAAGGCATCTGCTGCTACACCACAGCGCCGCCAGCTGATGGCATCTCCCAGCCAAGACATGGAAATGCCGCTCATTAATCAGCACAAACAGGTATTTCTTACACAATTTGCTTAGGCCTACCAGAGTGTCATGATTATCAGCGCCTCGGGTTGTATGTGTTCAAATTGAGCTATGTTGTTGGGGACCTAGTTTTCATACTGTGCAGGCCATCTACTTCAGGGAGAACCAGATCTTGCATTTGGTAGCTCTATCTAGAAATAGATAGGTTCTGGCCTGGGACAACAGCTTTCAGTACACAGTATTTAATGGCATTTGTCCTTACCCGTCAATCGCCATTTGGCCTGTTGTCTGAGTGACTGGAAAAGTGGTTATTCCTGGTCCAGTCTTCAGCCTGCAGCTCGTTTTTGCTCCTGGTAGTGATGTGGCCTGTTTGCCTGTTTAAAGCATGATGAAGGGTGGGGTTTCTTGTTCTAGTCCTTCAGCTCAAGACCTCTGGTGTTCTGATTCATGAGTGAGTGGAGAGCTGAGATGGGGTGCAACATGTTTCCAAGGCTGTGTATCACAAAGGACGTTGAAAGGAAAATGGCTTTGCACTCATGTCTACGGATGTCAGCTCCTGCATAGGATTTTCTGGTTCAGCTAACTGATCTCTGCACTAAAATCCTGTTCAGAGCTAATGCTGAAATTTTAATTACAGCATTTACAAGATGCAAGCTCTAAAAAACAATGCTTACTTTGGAACAATTGGCAGCATCTGCTCAGGAAACTGTAGAATATTTGATGAATATTACCAGTTGTAACAAATTGAGTTGATTTTGTGTGTTAATGTGACTACTCAAAAGCTGCATCTGAACTGTGCTGGAAATTTTCCAGCCCAATCTGCAGCCTGTTGGGCACTATAATCAGAGGTTGTTCCCAGATCACCTGCTGAAACATCTTCCCAGCCTGCCCTGCTGCCTCATGGTGGTGCCCTGTGTGTGAAGCTGTGCCAGCTGCACCTCGCTTGGTCAGGGACTGCTCCATCCCATGCTGGTCAGGACAGATCCATTACATCACCATCACAAACTCCCTTGCTTTGGCTTCCAGCTGCAGGAGGAAGGCTCTGGGGTTTTCTCACTCTGGGGTTTGCAACCTTTTCCTTCAAGTACCAGACAGAAATTCCTTCTTCCTTCTGCTCCAATTCCACCCTCCTTTTTATTGAAGTGAACTCAAGGTTCCTCAGCAGGGGTACTGTACTCTGCTGCCCATGGGCAGGGGCCATTCCTGTAGTGCAACAGAGGAGAAAGGGTGTTATCTGCTACTGCAGACCTGAAAGAGAGAGGTTTTGTTCCTTCTTCTGCTGGAAAGGATGTTTCAGTTCACTCCGAGACTGCCACCTCAGCCTCCTTGCTTTTCTGACAGACCTTCACTGGGCAGCTCGGGGCTGCTCTGTAGGGAAAGTACAGATGCAGTTAATAGATGTCATTGTTTGCCAGATTTACTCTGAACCCAATATTCATTTATCTTGCAGGAAATGTGACCACTCCTTTGTAAAAATAATTATATCCATTATACTGCAGTATAATTTAATTTGTACTTCTGATAATATTGTAACTCATTTCGAGGTTAACTGTGAAATCAATATGCTGATGTGAACTCACAAAAAACCTGAAAAGTAATTTTGGCCCAATTTGTCTTCCATTTGGAGGTCTAATCACTGGGAGATTTTCTTTAATAAGAGATTCTGTTGTTCGGAAAACATTGTGATTTTTTTACTGACTGTCTTTACTTCATTTCAGGCTAAGCTTAAAGAAATTAATTTGTCCACTGTGCGGTTTATGGAGGAACTGGGAGAGGAGAGGTTTGGCAAAGTCTACAAGGGGCATCTGTTTGGTACAGCACCAGGTGAACAGACACAGGCTGTTGCCATTAAGACACTTAAAGACAAAGCAGAACTGGCTCTTCGGGAAGAATTTAAACATGAGGCAATGATGAGATCACGATTACAGCACCCAAACATAGTTTGTTTGCTGGGAATAGTGACAAAGGAACAACCTATAAGTATGATATTTAGTTATTGTTCCCACAGTGATCTCCATGAGTTCTTGGTGATGAGATCTCCCCATTCAGATGTTGGCAGCACTGATGATGACAAGACAGTAAAATCTACTCTGGAACCAGCAGACTTTTTTCACATTGTGACTCAGATAGCTGCAGGAATGGAATACCTTTCTAGCCACCATGTTGTCCACAAGGACTTGGCCACTAGAAATATACTGGTGTTTGATAAACTGAATGTGAAAATATCTGATTTGGGCCTTTTTAGGGAAGTTTATGCTGCTGATTACTACAAACTGATGGGAAATTCCCTTCTTCCTATCCGGTGGATGTCCCCTGAGGCTATTATGTATGGCAAGTTTTCTATCGATTCGGATATATGGTCATATGGAGTTGTGTTGTGGGAAGTTTTCAGCTATGGCCTGCAGCCTTACTGTGGTTATTCTAACCAGGATGTCATTGAGATGATCAGGAACCGACAGGTTTTGCCATGTCCCGATGACTGCCCCACATGGATATACACTTTGATGTTGGAATGTTGGAATGAATTTCCCAACAGAAGACCAAGATTTAAAGATATACATAACAGACTAAGAACATGGGGAAACCTTTCTAATTACAACAGCTCCGCGCAAACTTCTGGGGCAAGCAACACCACACAAACAAGTTCTCTCAGCACAAGCCCTGTTAGCAATGTCAGCAATGCTAGATACATTGGACCAAAGCAGAAAACTCCAGCTTTCCCTCAACCTCAGTTCATACAAATGAAAGGCCAGATGAGACCAATGGTCCCACCTCCCCAGCTCTACATTCCAGTCAATGGTTACCAGCCAATGCCCGCCTATGGTGCTTACTTGCCAAATTTTTATCCCGTCCAAATTCCAATGCAAATGGCTCCTCAGCAAATACCTCCCCAGATCATTCCCAAACCAGGCTCCCACCACAGCGGGAGTGGATCTACCAGCACAGGCTATGTAACAACAGCACCTTCCAATGCGTCGGTGGCCGACAGGGCTGCTCTGCTGTCAGAAGGCACGGATGACACACACAATGGAACGGAAGATATTGCCCAGAACCCTGTCCAGGAGGAGGAGGAAGAAGAGGGCTCTGTGCCTGAAACAGAATTGCTGGGTGATAATGACACACTTCAGATGGACGAAGCAGAAATTCAATCAGAAGCCTAAGGAATTTGGCCTCATTGCTAAGAATTCCACATCGCTTCCATGCACGGAGACAGTAGATCCTTAGGCTTAGTAGAGTGATTTTGATCTGACTCAAACAAACAAAACTGAAAGAAAGCAACACCCATTTAAAGTGCAGCAGTAATGATATACCAGGTTTAATGACCATTGCCACCGTCAGATTTTTCAAATATGATGGTATAGAATTGCTGGGTTTAATCTTTTTACTGTCCTACAGTTCATGAGAGAAGCTGCTTTTCAAATATGTACTGTTGCTGTGCAACATATTGCAGAGTAGCATTGCACGTCATGTATATCATGATATGTGAGTGTAATGTTAGTGAATTATGCTTAAACCAGTAACACAAAAAGGAATCCAGCTATGGTTGCAGAACTGCTCTAAGCGTAAAGAAGTGCCCTGGATGTGATGGACAGCTTAGTTTGTAGTATTTATCTCTTCGACATAATGGACACAAGATTGTTGTTTGCTTTTTGAGTCTGAAAAACTAAGTTGAGGATAATGATCTGTGTTTGTATTACAATGACAAGAAAAAGGGGGAAACAACATAAAACTGATGGTGCTGAGCAAGACCGCGGGTCTGTCCAGCACAGCAGCATGTCTTGAAAGACCATCGCTAATGCCTGCCCAGGGATAGACTGCACGGACAACTTCCCTTGTAGAATTTTCCCAGGGTGTTTCCCCAGCCTGCAGCAATTTGTGGCTTAGGTTCTTCCCAAGCCAGAAGTGGATTTTTTTTTCTGCTAAATAGCCCTTGATGGAATTTTCTACCATGAATTTATCCAAATGATTTTGAACTCAGACAAAGTTAGAGTATCCACAACAGCTTGTGGAATAACATGAGAGGAGAAAGGATGTTTTTCTTTCATCACTGCAGGTGAGTGACTGTGACAGAAGCTTCCCAAGGAGATCATCTGACTGCATTTGTGGATGAAAGTATTCCTTCTCTGCTGTGTATTTTCAACAGCAAACAGCCTTAATACACTGTTAACCAAAAATGGGGATATTGTAGGGGATATTATAGGTGTGCACTAACTTAATAAATCCAACTTTAATTGCATATTGGTTATCAAGTATAGAAAAAGGCTCCACATGTATGTTCCTGCATTGTAAAAGTGTTGGGTTTTGTGTGGGGTTATAGACTTACTTGATATACCACAGTTACTGCTGGATTGCATGTGAAACCATGTTTTTTTCCTGACTTTTTAGTAAAAATGACCTTTGAACTTTAGAAGACCAAAATAAGCAATACTGTACAAGGTGCTGTTTTTGTGCTTCTATTTGCAGGATGAATCATGTACAGACCTTTAAATGTAATTTATGTTTTGCTACATTTTATATGCATTTTTTCATTGAAATATTTGGACTTTTGAATGAATGACTTTATAACTTAACCATTTACAATATTCGAGGGTGGTGCAGTTTTAGGATATTGCTGTTTCATTTTGTTAAACATGCAGACAGGTCCATACATTTCATGACCCCTTTCTGTAATACAAGCAGTACACATTCTCATTGTAGCATTGTAGCCAACACACGCTATAGCTATAAGTCGTACATCCAACATGGAGTATTCAATAAAGTGATGCAAAAAGTATGATGAAGTATGTTATCCTGCAGCCGCTGTTTTGTTATGGTACTTTGTGGAAATAGAAATGGCCACAATTGCTTAAGTTACAGGTTTCACACCTAAACTACAACTTTTATGTTATTTCATTGGGATTCACTTGTAAGTCGTGTATCATTGTGATCTACACCCTGTGTTCAAGGTATGGCAGCATTACTGTTTTCCAGCATTTCACCTGGACACGGAAATGCACTGGTAGAATTAAAATACAAAAGCTTTATTACTTGTGTTAATATAATGCAGCTTTGGGTGCTTTTACTAAATAAAGGATAAATAAAAAAGAAAAAAAAAGGGTGAAATTTATTTATGTGAAGTTCTTCGGTTTTTTTAGGTTTCTTGATTTCAGATAAATGAACTTGATAAATCAACTACATTGTCTTTCTTTGTTCTTTTGCTAACTTACTTCAGAGTAAGTCTAGGGCAAATGGTCCAGTCACACCACAGATCTGTCAGTGAGAGGAAAGATGTAGTAAGTGAATGAATGGCAGTCAGTGGAAGCTTCTGTACAGCACAGTCTGATGTTCAGCCTGTTTCTAGTAGTCGAAGAGCATTACAACTTTGTGTGCTTTGAATACCGTTTGGGAAACTCCTAATTCTCTTCTTTAAGCCTCATAAATTCACTACAGACAGAAAACAAAAGGTCAGATTCCTATACTGATTTTCCCATCCCCACTTAATGTGGATGTGCTCTCAAAGTGATGGTCGAGGAGCAATACATTATTTTCTAGGTCAGCCTTGGTAATACACACAGTACTGGAGAGGGGTATTCCCCCTCTGTGGATGTGGGTGAACGTGTCTGAGCTGCCAGGATTGGAGCCATGACGACATGCAAACACCTCCTCTGCACTTCAGGTGAGCATTGCTGCACAAACACCACTGCCAACATGTTAGAGGCCACTCTTAAGTCACATGTATTGGCAGTAACTTCTTGTTCTGCAACTTCCCAGACTACTCTTGCCTGTGGTATCTGCTGCACAGTCCCAGCTGGTGTTAGAGCCTACCTTTCCTCGTCAAGACTTGGGGCAAGGCCAAGGGAGATCAGGGAAGGGAGAGGAGGTAAGTGGATGGGACAAGGTGGTGAGGTGGCGACTGGTGAGGGAAGGGTTGGGGCTGGGGCCAAGCAAAACCAGCACAATACTGCTCAATTAGGCTTGTAAAGGTACTTCTTCCTGCTAGGTCTAGCAAAGCTGGAATTTTTCTTGAAGGCAGAACAGCTTTTCTAGGCAGCAAATACATGTCTGGATGGCCAGGAAAGGGCAGAGTGTTTTTTGAGAAGACTCTGGCATGCTTCAAAAGTTTTCTCTTGCTTCTAGCACCCTTCTATATATGATTTTCCTAAGAAGACTGGGTGTGGCTTCAGAAAAAAGTGGATTGAGCATTGACACTGTCCACAGCAGCCCACTGGTGAAGCAGGAAGGTCCCCATTTGCAAAAGCATATAGGATAGATGGGAAATGGATTTGCAATCACAGGGCAGGAAAACTGAGGAATGGTTCCTAGTCTAGATGGGGAAGCTGCCTATAGATATGTCACTAGCTCCAGTTTGACTCCTGGTCTGATGCTGTCCGAGATCTGCACTACTGCAGGGTCTTTTCTTCTGTTTTACCCATTGAGACTGCAGGGAAGACAAAGCTATAAAGAATCCAGTATAGGCAGCTGTATGAGAGCAGAGGATTCACCCACAATGCTAGGTGCAAACAGACGTTACTACAAACTTTGATAGCCAGGTTCATTCCTTCATCTAAATGTCACTAGTTTTAGTTTTATCTAGTGATTTCCCTAAAGACTCATCCAGAGGAACAAGCTCCTTGCTAAGAATCCTTTGCTTCTTGTATCTGCCATAGCTGTGAACATAGTGAGTCATAGGGAATTTACTTCATGGTAACAGTACCTCAGACTTTTATTAGAGAGATGAATTTGAATTTTTTCTCACTTACTATCTAAGTAGTTCATCAGATGTCAGTGGCTTTTGTGTTCAGAGGAATCACTTCCCTTCGGCTATGTCGGAATGAAGAGAATAGGTCTGATGCTTTCTGGAAGAGAGCTCAGGAACATTTGCTGAGTTGGAGCACTCTCAAAAGATGTCAGACCTTGAGGTATTTGACAGAACAGATGTAAAGATGAGATACATCCTGCTGCAAATACAGTAGTATCTTCAAATAAAGCCTAAGTCATATTTTCACCATGCATGGAAAGTAATTCTCTTCTAGAAAGGCAAATGCTACTTCAAACTGTTCTCCAAAACAGCATTTCAGTTACCCAAAATATGAAGAAAAAAACAATTGGCAAAACCATCCTTTTTTGAGGAAGGGGACTAAATTCATATTGTAAAGAACAGCAATGTATTTTCCTGTTCTATAAATAAATCTACAAAATGTTAGTGGAATCCATTACTAGAATCAAGTTTTGAAGATTTGCTCAAACAGTGGAAAACTGATATTAGAAGAATAGTAGCAAGCAGCACAATGCAATGGCCAAGTGTATGACTTTCAGTTCCACCTTACCAGAAAACTGAATTTTGTTTCTTGTTTTTCAAAAGGGACCTTGTATAATCTCTTGTTTTGCCCAGCTTCCAGATATGATGGGATTTTGTCTCCTTCGATCACCAATATGAATTCTAAACAATCTAAGGACTATTAAGCAATACTTGCTGTGTTCACTTGGCAAGATAAACCAAGTCTGTGGTATCTGGGTCAGTCAGATCTTTTTCTAGACCAAAATGTACTGTGTCTACTGTGATAAAATATAGGAGAATTGGTTCAGCAGGATTTCCTTTCCAGAAAAATGCTGTAAAAACATTTTGCACCCACTGTTCTGGCTTGTGCTATGATTGATGTTGTAAAGTTGTAGTGTCTGGACTCTATAACAACTGCTTCTTCTTAAAAAATACACAGTGGGGGCTCCTAACACTGGGTTGCCACTGCAGAAGACTGGGCCACCTGGCTTACTTTGTGACCTCAAGTAGAAGTCAACCCCTGCATGTGTTTGTGTGCACACATGCCTGATCTTGCAAGAAAAAATATGCTGGAATATAAGGCAACAGCTCCGTGTTGGGGGTGAGATGTAAGGTATGAACACAGCTGCACATGTATGTGCACACCAGCGCATACAGACACGAACCTGCAGTGGCCAGTGCACATTCAGGTGGTTTCCCTTCATTGGAGGGGATTCTTCTCTTTGCTGTTGTCCCAGGGCTCTGTGACATCTTTTGTGGCCTCGAATCCAAATCCAGATTCTCCTGGTGCAAAGTGTTTCCTGGGCATTGCTTCCAGTCAGTCACAGTCCTTGGGACACACAAACCTTATGTAAGGAATCCTGTAGCAGTTACCCATGGAGTACTGCCTCCACATAGAACTTGCAGAGAGGGTTTTCACTATCATGGTGTCCCTCTTCTCCTGTGACACCCATGCTGAGGGTCTTGGTCCACTCCCTGACCAAGGCCTCATCCAGGCCCCATTTTTGCTTAAAATGAAAAAATATGGTTCTAAATCTTAGCTGAATACCTCAAGATTGCACAAGCAGGGGGAAGTAATGTAACAGAGGTTATGGCAGGAGCTGGAAATAGTATGGGGTTCTCAGGGCTGTAAATCTCCAGGAGAGTCGGAATTTAAAATAATACAATACTGAGGGAACGCAGAATCCCATGTAGCTACTTCTCATTTCTATTGATCTGAAAGAGGAACTTTTCTTTATCTCGATTACAGTGTACCTGATGGTTTAACTGTCCTTTTTAAAAACTCTGTCTAAAACTGAAACAATCTGTCTGTTCAGTAGGTTGTTAACTTTAAAAGCAGTGGAATTAGAGGAGGGAATTTAAATTAAAATTACCACATCAATTTAATTGAATGTGTATTCCATACACCAAGTAATAAATAATCATCATGGATATTTACAGAAAGTGGTTTTGTTGCTCCATATTTTATATATGTTACTGAAGAATAATGTTTTTGTAGGAGCCACTCTCTGCATGGACTTTTTGCAAATTTCTTTTCCAACTAACAAACTAGTCACTAGAGATGTTCAGAGATGCTGTAGTTTTGATTCATAACAATCAGTTTTGAAAATCTTATCAAGAAATTTAATTCTTTGTCTGCTTTAGAAGTAGCTATTTGATATACAGCAGCAATGTAAAAAAAAATTCCTTTCAGAATGACAAAATAATTAACAGATGGGATGGTGAGTAGGAAAACAGGCAGCAAACTAAAGAAATAATTGGGACTGTCTCTAAGTAATTTAAAACAAGAAACATTTAAGGTACATTAATTTAATTTAGATATAATATTATTTCAGCTGAGGCTGATTATTCTCCAATGCAGTCTGAGGTTTTACAGTTGTGATAAAGATCATTGTCTTGCTCTGTTGTTAATCCTATGGATACTTTTTCGTAACTTGATTGGTTTTCCATTTAATTTCTATCATAGCAGATTGAAATTAAATATTTTTATGAGGATTAACCTGAAGTGTTGGGAGGAATACCTGGCAAAATTGTAGCGGCCATGTGCTTTTCATACCAAGAAAGGGATGTCGCGCTCCATTTTTGTTCCATCGTCCTATGTCCACACCAAATGTCTCCTCACTGAATCCTTCTCTTCCCAGCTCAGTTGATAATTTCACAACAAATTACTGAGGAAGCCTTTCAAATTGTATACTGCTAACACACTGAGAGCACTGGGAATAAAGAATTTGTTTCTTTTTGCAGGGAAGGTATTTCATGCTGTCTTTGCTTCCTCTGTTCCTTATGCCTTTAATATATCCCTCTCCCTTGTTCTCTCTTAGACATTTCTCAGAGGACAACCACAGCATTCGCTACTACATCTCCTCTACTTGAAATAGTGTCCTCTTTAGGCAGACTGAAAGACAAAATTTATATATTTACAAATAGATATATTTATGAATAGACTTAGTCTTCACATTTTGAAAAGCCAGTGAAAGAGCAAGAGTTTTGTTGTTCACTAACTTGCAGACTCAAGTTTTCCCAAATGAAAAGGTGTATGGAAGAAAGATCTTTGGTTTTCAGCACAAGTTCGCTCTTGACTTCACTGTGGCCTACAATTTTGCATCTTATAAAATGTAAGTGATGGATGTTCATTCACATTTTTCTGTATCTTTGCTTATGATGAGGGAATGTTTTTGTGATTTCTTTACCTGTTCTTTTATCCCGGTATCTGCTGTTAACAGTCCTCTGCTGTTGGTGTTCACTACTTTTGTGGAGACAGCTTCCCCAGTTTAAAAGGAGCAAATCCAACCAAACCAGTGAGGAATTCACCTCCAAAACAGATGAGATGCTTTGAGCTCAGACCTCCTCCTTGCTCTGGGACACCCAGCAAAAGCCACAGTAGGGAATGGTACAAACACTCCTTACCTGCCTCAGCCTCAAGCCAGTCATTTTGGCTGACTCTGTTGGAGGTGCTAAGACACTGAGATAGTGCTGGATGAGGGCAGGGGGCTGGGACTGAGTATTTTTCCTAATCACATTTGTTTGAGGAATGGGGTTAATTCTGGGCTGAATGCCCATGTCTGTCACTTGGCACCATGTATTACCCCGAGTAAGTTGTTTATGTTTCTGTTGTTGTTTCTCCCATAAACAACAAACTTGTGGGTGCTTCTAGAGGCATTGTGAGGGGAAACGCATGGGATACAAGGGAATTCTTACTGCCGGCAAGATTAGCCCCCTGAAGGTGGGTGAGGCTTCAGGCAAGACATGGCATAAAGGCATCACAGAAAGGCATCCTCTGTTTGCCAGGAGATCAGTGGATTATCAGGCTGCTGGGACCCCTGGGCTTGGTGCAGGCTGCCTGACCATAGATACACCATGTTCAGATGTAGCTACTTCCTCTGGGGTGAGCTGGTCTGAAATGAGTGGGTACATCTTATGATGACAAATGGTTTTGAGGCTTTGAACCAAAGCCAGTTGAAATGACTGGGAAAAACTCTTCAGCTTCAAAGGGGTTTGGATTAAGGCCATAAGAAATTTTCACCTTGTTTTTTTTTAAAATAAACACTCCCCAAATTGTAATTGATGTTGTGCTCAAAGCATGGTTTAAAAATCTTGTTTTTCTTTTAAAGCTTCTCTATCAGATGGTAAACAGAGTATGGTTTTCTGAATAAATTTAGAAGTCTGTGTTATTTTCTTTCTTTTTTTTTCATGTGGCAGTGTGACATTATAACGCCTTAAATTGTTTTGTGCATACCAAAAAGTACTCATGGTACATACTGTAATTTCTTGTAATCATTTTGTTCACTAACCTATGCCCTTGGGAAAAATAGTTGCCAAAATAACATTCATGAAAACCTCTTTTTTATTTTTTTCTTGACTTTGCTTGGAAATCCACATACATATTTGCAATTATCTGATTTTAATAAGTGGGATTTAATATACCTCCCTTGTTCATGCATTTTAAAGTGTGCTAACATACGAGGGTCTTTTGGGGGAGGTGGGGGAGAGTTGGAATTCTGCCTCTTTGGAAGAGGTCCACCTCCAGTCCGAGGTGCAGATCTGACAGACTATGCCCAAGCAATGGAGCAAGGTTTTGCTTTGTGTCATGGAAGCATTTACTGAAGACAGACAACATCACAGGGGGAGTCTGTGGGCCTGGGAGCCTAGGGGATAAAACAGGGGCCACATCCCACCCGAGTACCTCCTGGCCAGCTTGGTCCCTCCCCTGCTGGCCTCTGGCTCTAGAATCTTTATTCCTTTCTTCCAAGGGCCTGATACCTGCTGTGTGTCCCATGGCACTGAGCACTGCGGGCCCACCGTGGAACTCCGTGTGGCTCCAGGGAATGCAGTGGTGGACACTAACAGCCACCCAGCACCACAGCAGGGCGTCATGTTGGGTGGGGATACAGACCCCATCTCAGAGGCTGGTGAGATGCCACCTGGCCTGCTCCAGGAAATGTGCCCACAGTAAGAAGATGCTTGTCTGCATCCTGTTAGTGCTTCCTCTCTCCAGGACAGAAGCACAGTCCTGCAAACCCTCTCCTGCTGCTGCAGCACTTCTGCTTCTGGATGGCTCCTGAAAGCAGGGAAGCCTGCCGTAGTGAGGAGAGAAGACACTTTCTGGGGTTACAGAATGCGTTTTGTGCAAGTAAAATGCAGGGTTTGGATGAACTGATGAATTTTTTATAAAAATCAGTTTGCGTGGTCTTTTTGTGGGTTTAATACACAAGGTTATTATGCTAGTGCTTAATGTGAACATTCAATAATATAATTTACCTAGGTCGTTTTCTTTGACTTCCAGCTTTCCAAGACACTGTTACCAATGTGTGCACTTGTGTGCACACTTTCACCTAGTGTTGCTTCCTGATTGGTTTTGCTGTGAATACTGGGTTGCAAGCCAAGATTTAATATTTCTGCTAAGCCTCTGAGGAAGTGCTAAGCCTCTCCAATATTTTTTTCACAGAAATTTCACTAAAAGCAGGGTAATTTTAAACTTGACCTTGAAATGAATTGCACATACATTAAATTCTTACTTATTTAGATTCCTGCTGTACACACATGCATGTGCATACCTCTATACTTTCACAGGGCTGAGCAGACTATTGAATGAATACATACTTGCAAAACTGGCTAATAATTTGAACTGTTTTATAAGCTGTATTAAAAAAACAAAATGTCATTCGCATGTAACACAGTCAAATACAATTCTGTTTTGGCAAAGGGTGCACTTTCAGCGCTTTTTAAAAGAGATTTTAAAACTAATGCATTTTAAAATTTATATAAAAATTAAACAATGTCCCTAGAAAAGTTTCAAGGAAAAGACTGAGTAGTAAGGTTCAGAAATGGAATCCTGTGAACTATTGGCAAATAATTTCTTGTGTTTTGAGCAGTACATTGACATTTCACCTGGCATTATAAATTCTTACGAATTAAGGAAATTGTAAATTATTAACTTGGCCTTTTGCTTTTGTATATCATAGCCTCTCTTTTCAGTGTAGTCTTATGCACTGATGTTGATTAGAATATACAAATTCACCCAGCCTATTTAGGACCCAACCTCAAAAATAATTTTCTTTTGTATTGCAATGTTTTGTTTATGCCATGGTCTCATCCTTGTAAGGAGATCCCAGTTGCATTCGACAAAGCAAAGTGAGAAGCAGCAGTGAACTGAGCTGATAAACTCTGTTGTAACTTTTCTGGTTTTGTTGAACTCAGGAAGAGATGCTCTATCACCAGTTCTTTAGACTGAATCCTGACTGTCACAAGGTTTGGCATTTCCGGTCAATCAGATACGGTTTGAAAATCTTCCAATTTTGACAGCTGACTTTCCTTTATAAGAAAACACAGTAGAGAGAAACTATGCTGGTTAATTTTATTGCAGTTGCATTTCCAGCTGGCAGTGAAAATCAGATAAAGAAAACTCAGTGTAAAACTCAGTTTGGTCTTGGTCTCTGACCTTGGCCTCATTGTCTTGGCTACAGCAGTACTTCAAAATACATCTTTTCTAAGGACCCACAGTTATTAAGACATCTTATATTTCAGGCCTACAGATGTCCAGGTTGTATAAAAGTCTTGTTAGGTAAGAGAAGTGAGGTTTTCAGTTTATGCTAAACAGGAAAGAAGTTGGCATATCAGAAATAAAATATTACCAAAAGATGTGATAGAAGACTCTGTTTAAAGAGTTAATCTTGATGCTCCGCCGAAACCATGTGTAGGTCTCATTTTTTCAAGAAAAAGGATTAGGAGGAAGGAGATTCCTTGTTATGTTTGACACTTATTCTTTGCTATTCTTTTACATAGAAGCCCAGATCTGGTAAGACTTGTAAGCATATTTTTTCCAGAAGACACATAAATTAATTCTTGGGGCTAATTCATGCCACTAATGCTAAACACAATCTTTGGTATTGAGAGCTGTGATGTAGTAAGAGGGGACAATGTCCTAAGAGCGGTGTTTAAAAAATTTGTTTTCTCCATTACCTTGGAATGTTACTGAGTGTGTATTACTGAATATTGCTGCCAGCACAGAAATTACGTCTCATTAAAGCTAATGGCCATGCTTTCTTGGTCTTTGCTGTTTATTGTGCCACAGGTAGCAGCATGGGTCATTGGCCACATAAGCAAATTAGGGGAAAGAGATGTGTAGCTAGAGACAGTGACAGCCTTTGTAGCAACATTTTATTTTTCTGCTAGCATCTCTAGAGGATGTGATGTATTTCAAGATCTATCACAACCATAAGTGCAGCTGCAACTTTTTGGCTGGACAGGATAAGAATTTTTTGCCTATCAAATGAAGTAGGAGTGCAGTTGTAGCAACAAGGGAGAAGTTTCACTGAAACTGTTTTTCATAGAAATGCAGAGATGATTTGAACATTGTTATATGTCTGCAGGGGAAGACTTTTGCAAGTATGTGTGCAATAAGACAGTGTTAAGTAACTGTAGAAGCAATGAAGAAAATGTGATTATAGAAATCATATATCACAGAAACACTTCTAAGAAATATGCCAGCTCTTTTTGCAAGTGCAAGATAGGATAAGAGAGATACATTGTGAGATGTTTCATGGTTGTACTTTTGAAATACAGTGTGCACATGTGCTGCCATATAATTGAGGACTTACAAACTTCTGCATTACAGTGTTCCATAATGGGGTGAAACCACTTACATAATTGTGCATCAGCATGCCTTGATTTACCAGCAGACCCTCAATAAATTTTTTAGCAGACCAAAGATCACACATTTTTCTGAGAAACTTAAGCCTATTATAAGTAATCCTGAAACTAGGCACAGTTGCTAAAAACAATTAAATCAATATTTATATGTTATCAATTGATTTCCCAATCTTTAAAAAAAAGAATGCTTGAAACATCTAGGATTTAGTAAAATGAAGGGCTCTGAACAAGGCAGATGCTTTTTGGAATATCCCAGAGTTGTGATAGTAAGACAGATTTGCCCATATGTTTCATTTCACACTTCCTCAAAGGTTTTTATTGATTTGGTTAAAGTGTTGTATGAGCATAGCATTGCCAACAGCAGAGTATTAAGATGTGTTACCCATGATGGCACTGTAACTATGAGTTTATTTGGAATCTTTTGTTATGTAACAAAACATCTTGTGTTGACAATTGTATGACAACCTTATGGAAAACTAGGTAATTGAGTTGATCATTTACTGCCTACTTTATCTCCTTTAAAATGAAGCTCTTTACTTGAGTAAAACAGTTGCTTGAGCAGTAATTTTGATTTACCTGTACACCAGTCTTCCCAGCCTCCCCCTTTGCACCTTGTCTCTCACGCTAGTGACAGTGGGCTGTTACTGCAGATGACACTTTGGTATATGCTCACCTTTATTGCTGGTCCCATAAATTTTATTTGTAGCTTTGTACATATTTTTCCAGTTCACATATAATCTATGATACTTGATGTTTCTTCTGCAGTTTCCCTTGTACCTCCAGTAGGTTTACTTACAAGGCATTTTTTTTTACCATTTACTTCTCTTTAATTACAGAATTTGTGTTTCTGCATCTTGATGATGCACTTTCTCTGGTGACAAAGAAACATTCTGTTAAGCAGTTTCAAAAGACATGGCAAATATAATGAAAATACAATGAAAACATACTCCAAAAGAATACACAGAGATATCAATACCCATATACCTATTCAGCTTATATCTGTACTTTTTATTTTTTATAAATGGAAGTACGCTTACAGCAGTGTCATATTAATTTGTAACTCTTGGCTTAGATTTGCCTTCTTGCTGAAATACTGTGAAGTAAGTGGAGTATGTTGCTCCTTCTTTATATTCATGTCCTTTTTAGCTTTAGAAAAGGTCACATTTACATTCACATCAGAGGAAAGTGTGCGATGCTCCATTTTTTCAACATAATAATTAAACACCATATAATCACCTTGGTGACACTATTGCACAGAAACATTCCACTTCAGCAGTATCAGGGTCAGAAACAGTAAAGGTGCAGTGTTTGTCAACTTCCACAGATGGAGGCTTTAATTAAAGTACTTATCCATTACACCAAATAAATCTTCCAAATAAATAGATATTGACTCATCAATGTTTTCTGCAAGTATAAGAATTTTTCATGCCTACATTCACAAAGCTTTTATTTTTCCCATTATCTGTAAATGGGTCTTGCATTTAAATGAGGTAATTCTCTAGGGAGGGACAAAGGAACTTAACAAACTTTGTTTTCTTTTATGGTCCATTAAGTCAATGTTTTCCTTCCCTCCTCCCTCTCTCCTTTAAAAAGCAAGTAAATGTTTATTTTGGAGCAAAATGAAGGCAGCCCCTCTACCACACTTTTTTTTTTTACTTCTTTTTTTCTGGTGAGTAGGGTCAGGGGCTGCAAAGTTGCCTTTTGGTTTTTGGTCTGGGGTCGTAAAATACTCGTTTTGTAGACCTTTGCCTCATCAAGTAGGCATAAACCAGCTAAGAAAAACAAACCATTTAAGACTGTGCTGTCTGGACTCTGTACATTAGTTTTTTGTGCTTTCAGCTGTTGACCATGAAATGTCTGCTCATGTGTAACAAAATAAGGGTGCAGAAGAATTAACTCCACTCTTCCCCAAACCTTTTTAAAATGAGGATACTTTAGTGAGTTTGCTCAAACTGAGGAAGCTTTTTGGCTTTTTTATGGAAAGTCTGTCAGTAATTCCAAAATGTTCCTGAAATTTCAAAAAACAGCTAGATAAAAATTTAAACTCTATGGAGTCTAAAACCTTATTGAAGTCTAAGAATTATCTTGCATATTCGGTTTAAATCTAGTTAATGTGGGTCTAGATAATTTTTGTTTTACATTCTGTTCCCTGTATGTTCAATAGATCTGCAACCCCCTTGATTAACCTTAGCAAACCTTTTTACAAATAAGACACTGCAGCTCCATGAAAAAAAAAAAAAAGCTCAAATTTGCAATTGCAGGTTTAAATCTGTGCATTGTGTATCAGTTTCTTTAAAATAATTCTGAAGAGATGAGTGGTGTCTAAAATTTAATTTGTGTTGGTTTCCAACGTTTCACTGTAGCATTTCATTCTCAGCGCTTGTTTGTTGTTTTGAAAAATTTTTACGAAGTTTTTACAAACTTAGCTTTTTAGGCTTATATTTTCCATTCTTATTCTGTGTGGTAAAATAAGAAAAACCCCACCTAGCAGGTGCTAGAAAAAATGGATGAGTAGAGCAGAGGCAAGTTCCTAAACTAATCATAATAGTGGTCTCCCGAGTTTAGCGTAGGCCACTGGACAGTACCTCTAGCTGGTTGAACATTTAGCAGAAAGACCAACACAAGAACCCTCCTACTCAAGCACAAACCTTCTGCACTTTCTTTAAAGATAATTTAAAACTGTATTTGAAAAAAGAGTTATGTTTTCTTAATTTGTAATTTCCTGTTTCAATATGAATATTCTGCATGGCTGCCTCAGCTGAATATCTTGAATAATTAGCCTGTTGCCTTTGCATACTGACATTGCAGTAAAGACTTGCAAATATCCATACTTTTATAAAAAATTGGCAGTCCCATATTCAGAAGCAGTTGGTTCCTTTTTCTTTCTCATTTCAAAGGATTGGATTTTACCAGAAGACTGAACTATAGTTACAAACTGTAGCTTCTGATATGTGCTTCATATTTTATGTTCCAGTGTCTCTGCAAACTTCGTAGATTTTTTTTACAAGAAGTGAGCTTAATGACCATTTGCAAGTAAGTTTAATAATTATATTTTGTGTGGTTTGTGTTTTTCTTTTCGATATGAAGATGTCATGGTTTTACATAGAAAGTGCAATATATTTGCTTTTATTCATGCATGACTTCTTTTATCTTCTTAAATGTAATTACTGGAAGTTTGTCAGTGGTATAAGACTGAGACTGTAGATCACTGCTCATATCTATAATGCTTTTTAAATTTTTTTTAATAATATGAACCTAATGCATAAGTTTAAACTTCACAGGTGTTACAAACGAGTATGCTCTTACTATGTGTAAGCTTGGGTTTTACATAACTCTGATAGAGGAGTTGCCCACAAAAATGCTCAATTTCAATCCTCAATTTTGTTCGAAATCCTCAATTTCAAACGAAACCTAGTGTTTTCTCAATTAATTCTGAAATGCATTTTCTGTTTAAATGAAGCCTTGAGAATCCTGCTTTGATTCATTAATTTCTTCCAGTGCCTGATTTTCAGAGTCATGTAAGGATGATGATTTATAATGATGTTCATTTAATGTGATTAATTTCTTAGTAGTCTCAGAGCACTTTATAGTTGGAGAATTATACTTCAAATTAATTTAAAAATTAAACAGTAAAGTAGTGACAATCATCTGCTATTCATCAAGTATAAAAAGCTCTCATCTAAGAAATAATTTATAACTGTCTGAAAAGGATCGCCAAAACACTCAGTAAATATGCATTACTGTCCTGTCATTGCACAGACTTATAATAACAAGAATCTTTAACTTTGAAGCTGACACCATTTCCACTGCAACAGATAAGGGCATTGTGGCCAATGTCGTATCCGTGGGGACATAGATGGTCATACCTTCTTCTTTATTCACACAGGTTAGACACCAAAGTGAGTTGTGGTTCCTTGTGGAAGGACTAGAGGAGGTGGAAGTCACCCCCATGTCCTCTCTGAGGCAAGTGATGACACTTTGCATACCACCACTGCTTTATGTACAAGGAGATTAAATAGAAGAAACAAAACACGTCAAGAAGCATTGCAGGAATGAATTGAAAAGAAAATGCCTGACAGCAAGTAAGAGAGTAGTGAGGAAGAGTAAGGCATTGTCTATAAAAGAATATGGAAAATTAGCAGGCTTTCCAATGGCAAAATTAAATTTGCACTGCTTTCCACTCTGTTAACCTTATACAACAAACACAGCTGTGAGGGCGCAATCCAGCTCTCCTCCTTTTCTTCGCTATCAACAAAACAGTTTGGCAATTTCCATCTAGGTCTGTGTGTGCGTTCCCTCTGACGACATCACAGTTGCACAGCTATTACTAATGACATAATCTGAATACCGTGGTTCTATTTACATGTTATTAACCATCTAATTTGTCTTGCAGAATTGTTATTACTGCTGATTATGTACTTCAGTTCCTTGAATATGAGTCCATTAACATAGCTACCAAATTGTCCTTTGACTCGAGCTGACCTCAGAAAACTTCATTGACTTCACTAGGTTAAGGGTACTTAATTTTTAATGGGCTGTGGGAGCTACAGCTTTACCAGGTCTCACACGTAGTAGCTGGCAGAATTATGAAACCTGGAGAAAAGAAACTATCAGTACTTAATCCTTCAAAGACAGCTTGGAAAACAAGATTTAACAGGATTTTGAAACTTCAAACCAAAGAAATTTCCCTTGAATCAATTTCATTTGTTCAGATCTTGTAATTTTAAGTGGTTAGTGTTTCTGTATGCTTAGGGCTGGCAACACAAGAAACTCCAGGTAGCCAGTTCTCTTACCCAATCCATAAGCCATCTGAGTCCATATGGTCAAGAGAATGGGTCCAGTGTCAGGAAACTAGGCTGAGTGCTGTAGGATTCCTCAGCTGGTACAGGTCTGGGGGCCGCATCTGAGGCAAGGCAGGAACGTTTCTTGAGGAGATATCAGGGACAACATTTTGACAGCAGCTTTATCTGTAGTAATTGAATAATTGAGTGAGAAATTTTGACCCGAAAACAATGTTATTTGCAACAGATGTACAGTAGCAGCAAAATATACAAATGGGAAAGCATGCTTATGTGAACCCTTACTACAAAATAACATACATTAGACATTCTGAAAGGAAGAGAGCATCATCTTTTGTACTTTGTCAGCACTTAATTTTATAGTCTTACAAATTTTCATGTGACTGAAATATGACTTCACTTGTCCTATTAAAAAAAAGTCAACAATAACCACCTACAACAGGTCCAGTTTTGGTAGTGACGTGAAAGATAGTACTGGAGCAAATCTTTCCATAGGCTTATGGTATGGAGAGCAGTATGTAAGCTGTGACCCATGTTAAGAAGCAAATTATTTGTGTCAGAGTAAAACTGACTCATGTCAGCTCTCGAATTAGCGTGACTTGGACTAGGCCTGTATGGATAGATCATAATACAACACTTTGCTATTTGCAACCTTGCTATTGAGATTGCAAAGTCTCTGAAAACAAGGGCATGGAGTAAAGGTGGTGAGAGCACTCAGGTAGGAACTTAGGGCTGTATAGTTTCTTAATGTACCACATGCTTGAGACCAGGGTAAGAGGGGCTGGGACTTCACCTTGTTTCTTCTCTGAGACCACTCACAGCAGTGCATTAACTGTTGATGCTTCTTCATACTGTGATTGGCTCATATGTAACGAGAGCTTGACACAATCAGAAGAATAATTGCTCTCTTCCACAAGAACTGACATCCCTCTGAAAGGTCCAGTGTGCTTTATAGCACAGGTATTGCAGCAGCATCAAAGCATAAAGGGGCATTTAAGAGGCCAGAGGAATTTAAATAGTACAATTTGAAGGAGGTCAGTGCAGCAATATGTTAGCACAGTAGCATGTCAAGTAGCTTTTATTTAGGTAATTGCTCAGTTTGTTGGTGGAGGAGTCTTGACCAATTGAAATATAGTGCAGCAGTGTAAGAAAGCAGTATCTGCTCTAGAAAGAATGAGAAATGTAGCAAAACATCCTGTTACTTCTGAGAGTGGGATGGAGCAGATCCTGAAATGTTTGCTGGATTTGATTGCACCCAGGGAATTCTATTTCATTTCTTTTGCAATGAGTAAATGGTGCTGAAGTCCACTGTCATCTTGTTTGCTAGCATTCACATTCTGAAGGATATCAAAGGATAACCATTAAAAAAAAAAAAGAAATAATTCAAAATCTTACACATACAGTTTCAAAGTGAAATATAGATATTAACTTTATTGACTCGCATTAATGCTTAAAAGAGCTGCATGGTTAAATCCTCAAGTATTACTGTTATTCTACCACTTACCCGCTGGGGTTTCCTGGAGCTTATCACCTGTATTCTTCTGTGAATGTAGTTTAGTGGTTATAGATTGGTTATAGATAAAAGATATGGAATCTAGAAAATTGTTTATGTTTCGTCCTGCCAAAATATCATGGCTGGAGGGGAGACGACAAAAAGAAGATTTAGCCTGTGTTTCAAATTTTCATGGACTGCAAGTGGACTTAGAACACAAAAGTATCCAACCCCCCTTGCAAAATAACACACTACTGTCTTTTTCTGAGCTATGTGTGAGACAACTCATTCCTGGCTAAGTTTCTGTGGCAAAAGCTGTTTTCAGACTTTTTTTGTGCTTTCTTATTTTCCAATTATACTTAATTGACATTATATTGGATAATGGAAAAAGTTAAATCTGATCTTTCATCATTGTGGTAATGTGTTCTTTTTTAATTATTGTCATTAGTTTGGGATTTTAATTTGCATTTTAATAAGTTTAATTAAGCAATCAGTGAATATTTATTTTCAGAACAATCAGTTTGTGATTTTCAAAAAAGTACTGGGGAAAAAAATAGATGCTAACCAGCAGTCCAGGTGAAATAAATGCTTCTGTTGTGCAATGAATTTTAAAAGAAGCACAGTATCCTTCTGTGTAAATCTGAACATGAAGATCTAAAAATAGTTTATAGGGAAGAAATACAAATCGAAGAAAATTAATCAAAGCTTTATGAAGTACAGTCCACACAGCATACGGAAAGATAAGCCACTGAGTTTAGGTCGACTAATCGAAAATATTCGGCCATAAGACATTAACAAACAAGATTACTACTTTATAAGCAGCAAATTTTTTGTGTTGGGAAAAAAGCTGTCTTGACCCACGTTCCTCAGATTTCTTCATATACACAACCACCTGAAATAGTTTAAGATTGTCTTGCAATTAATAACTTTTCCACGAGATGGCACAAGAAATCAATCTTTCTCTACCCATACCGGGCGTGCTAATTCCTGTATTTTGATTCTGACAGACAGGTATGCCCTAATAGCCTACTAAGCAATTACTATATAATGTTCCCAGCTGAGAGCTTGGAATTTGTTATTGTACATTAATAACTGAGAGATAAGCATGTGGCAAGGGGAGCACTTCTTATTTATTGACTAGGGAACACAGAATAGTATTGCTGTAGCTGAATTCTTTTTAACTAATATACATAAATATTCATGGAACTTACATGAATTAAAACACAAAGGCATCTGTTACACCATGAGGGACTTAGTGCTACAATAGGCACTTAATGCTCAATTAGAAAATGACATCTAAAAAAACCCTCTCAAACCAATCCCTCTTTGTGTGGCTAAGATACTAAAACTTGTAATAAACCCCTGGTGGAGTCTGTTGAGATATTAAGCATAATGAATTTATGAGGGAACAAAAAAAAAAAAATTAAGGGATAGGTAGTGGCAGGTTCAGTCCAAATTCTTTGCAAGTTCCACTGCAAGATACTTTCTTAACTGGCTACAATGAAATGTCTTGGTTTTCCTTGTCAGATGAGAACGATCTGAAGGATTAGTAAAGAGTTTGGTAAGAGTACAATTTACAGCTGGCAAGCTGAAAGCATGGCCTAAATGGCATCTATGAGAAATAGCAGTGGGTTGTGACCAAGCTTTTTCCAATCTTTCTGAAGTGGACAGTCTGAGGCTTCTCTTTAGAGATACATAATCACTGGGCTGTTTGCAGACATTGGTACCTGGCAAGTTGGTTTCCCTCTCTGCGTATTCCAGGCAGTGAAAGCCCCCCTTTTTTTTTTTTTTTTTTTTTTTTTTTTTTTTTTTTTTTTTACAGAAAACACTAGAACATGAATATTTTTATTGCAACTGTTCTGACTAATAAAAATAGTCATATTGGCAAGGGAAGAAATCAGCCTCCCTTTTGTTCTGTGATCCAAGAGCAAGCTATTTTATTCTTTTACAGTCCTGCTGGTATTGCTGGTCTGATTGCAGAGTCCAAATGGGACAAGAGCCCATATCATACCATGTCGTCTCATACCAAAAACGCATGTCTCTCTAGAAATTAATTTTGTCATGGCTTATATTTGACCACCATGGTGTCATGCTTTGAGGTGCATGCATAAAGAAAAAGTCTTCTGAAGTGCAGTAATTCATTTGTTGTTCTTTTTTTGAAATAAGAAAATTTAGGCTTCAGTCTCCTAGTGAGATGCATTACCATGTGTATTATTACAAATATTCTCAATTATGCTAGTTTTAGGTAAATTGCCGGTCTAAAGAGGATTTATGAGAAAGTAAATGCAGGACATGCCTGAACAAAAACAAATGCAGTGAAGTGTTTCAGTTTATTAAAATCTCTAGATCTTTTGAATTCTCGAATTACATTACAGTAATTACAGAGTCATTAGAGAGGTTTTGTTTTATTACAAATCCTGAAATTCTTTCAGTTCTTTAGACATAGTCTTTTTGTTCTGATAAATATATGGTAAGTAAATATCAGCCCTGGACAAAAAGCCAAGACAAAACCACCTTGCCACAAGAATGGCATTCAGTGCTTAAATTTGATTTAAATTATAGTTGTGGTGAAGTCCATTTTCACTTAAGTTTTATAATATTGTAGAGCTTTTGACTTGGGTGCCTTACCCTACCTCCTGAGATCTCAAGAAACTTTACAATTAAACCTTGGGATTGGGAAATGAAGTGACAAGAATCACAATAAATATAGATGGATTCATTTGCCTTGCTATAAATGAAAACAACTCTCTCTGTGTGCCTTCTCATAATGTTTACTGTCTCCTCCTGTGAGGGTGATGACTTGAAAAACACCATTTTTTTTTAGCCATACTACACAGTCATAGTTAGCTGTCTTACTCTTTATTTCAGTATTGTGAAGATTTCCATTTCTAAGTCAAATTTATAACTTTTTAAAAAAATCATGATTTTTATAACCCATTAAACAGATAACATTTATTACATACTACAGTGACTGACAGAGATTTCTAATACTTCAGAGCCTCTAGGTACCCAAATAATATAGTCTTAGCGAACCATAGTTGTTCTCAGAACATACCTATTGTGTTTAAAATATGGATAGCTTAAGTGAGTGGTTGACTACAGCTCAGGCCCACCCCAGATCTCATTCTTACACCAAAGAGGTTTTTTGCTATGCTTTCTCATGTTATTTAGATTTTTCTGCCTTACTAAAGAACTCTATTCTTTAGTAAGGAAGGCATGTCACTGCCCCTCAGACCTTCCCCACTATATCTATTACACAGAGAGCTGGCTTTCTCCAGCCACCAGCTTCTAACTTTAAGTTTGAAGATGTCTATGGGGGTTGTTTTTTCCCTCTTTGTTCACTATAATAGGTAGTTGCTGCGGTGGTCGAGCTTTGGTGCGTTCATGCCAAACTCTACTTGTAAGTGGTTTGTTTACAAGAGGGTGTAGTTGGACTATAAATGTGAGATCCTTTAATGGTGAAGACTGCCCAAGGTTTATGGAAGGATTTCACCACATTTCTGAATATTTTTCTTTGCTGGAACCTGACCAAATTTTGTCCAAATCCTTCCTTCCCCACATATTTTGCCTTTTTTGACAACGATGAGATACAAAACCTGACACTTCATTTATTGTGACAGGTCTTTTTTTCCTCTCCACTAAAGAGAAACAAGATAGAGAGAGAAATGAATTTTGGGGAAATGATGTGAAGTGAAAGCAGTAGGTTTTGCATAGTTAGGGTAGGAGCTATGTTTCTCAGGCAAAAATCAAAAAAGGGGAACTCAAAGTGAGACAGAGCAAGCCTGCTGGAGTTGTGAGTTACACTTTCTGAGAATAAAAATATCCTCAAATTAACCAGTTCAGCTTACATGAACAAGGCATGTGTGTGTGTGTTTGTGTGTGTGTGTTAAACCCACATGCATTTCTTCTTTGTATTTGGAATGTGTAACCAAATACACCTTTTCAGTGTGTTCCAGAGATAAGGAGTTTTTCTGGGACCTGCTTTCAGGGGCACAATAGAGCACAAGGGTACTTCAGAAGTCTCCAAATATTTGAAGACTTTAACCAAGCTTGAACTAGACTGTCTGGAATATGTCCATGACCAGTTAAAGCTGTATTGAAAGAGATTAGAAAAGATATGTCTGCTTTCTTTGTGTTTTCAAATGAAAATACTCTCTGCCTTTGCTTTGTGCAGGAGTGTTTGGCCAGAATCCTTAGGGGATAACTGAGCAGCCAAACCACATGCTAGTTTACTGAGATACTACTAGGTGAATGAATAAATAATGGGTAGATAAATAACTGAGTCATATGTTTTTGGAGTTTTTTTGGTGACATTGTAAACAAAGATTGAAGGTAGCTATTGAGGAAATCCTATTTGTCTTCTCTAGTACTTGGGATTCAGTCCATTAAAATGGAATTCTGAAGTGACTATATGAATAGGAACGTACAAGCTTTGTTAATTCCATCTGTATTTCACACATGTAGACCCTGCAAGCTGGGCGTTGTTTTGGCTGGGTACAGAATATCCTGGGCTCAGGGCACTTATGAACATTAACCTTTCATCCAGTCTTCCTATATACCCTTATTAAGGGTTTATAAAAAGTAAATAAGACTAACATTCTACTGTGCTCCAACACAGATTAATATGAAATTGGTTACTTGTGTCACATTCCAAGGTCTGAGAGCAGAGCTGGCAGGAAGGAAGCACTGTGTGTTAGTGCTTGCACTGATGTGAATGACCTTAGCAGGGTGAAAGGAAGCAAGGGTTTGCTCTCCTCTGGCCTTTCCCCTCTGCATTATGACAAAACTGAACTCCTTTGTGCTCCTTCCCTTTCCGCTATAAAGGACAGCAATACTGAGACCTGCTCCACCTGAGATCAAGTTGCTGCCCTGCCCGTCGTAACCCACAGACTGACATGCATCTCCCATAGCGCAGTGGGGAGCTCTAACCTCAAGTCTACTCTGAACCGATTTTTTCTCCAGATGCTGCAGGAAAGGTACCAATCAATAAAATATTCTTGGGGTCTTTGTGTTAAAACACATTTAAGGTCTGTTAGGCAAGTTTCTTTACATTTCTCTTTTAATTTTATCAGCTGGCAAAATGAAGATTAGATCTTTGGGAACAGCTTTGATTGGAGTATTGGCCCATCCTATGAGAAGGGAACCATAACTGGAGTGGTGACAAGATGTGGTCTGACCTGGTTGCTGCCCAGGTGACTCTCCAACACCCCGTCTTTAATCTCTGTGTCACATCACAAGACAGAGGTAAACCTGTAGCCCTGGGCATTGTGTGGGAAGAGATTTTACAGGCACATTAGCTCATGATCTCTGGCACCCATGCTACAACCTTGGCACCCTGAGCATTGCCCAAGCTCCTCTGCTGCTCCCCAAGCCCTGCAGAATCTTGCAGTGCTCTGGGAGGACCTCCCAGGGCTTGGCTCTTGCATTGATACGTGGTCTTCCCTTGGTGAGATATTGTGCACTTCCATTTCCAGTTTGCTGTTCCCCTTTACAGAAAAGGTCCAAGGCAAGAGCATTTGAGAGTGTGGAAGCACACTCATACCTAGGGTCTCTGTAGCTAGTAGACAATGTCATAGCTTCCTAGACCTTTAATTAGTGACAGGTCATTTAATGATGGCAAGAGGAAACACACTCTCAAGTTTCAGAGTCTGCAATGGACTCCGTGCTCAAAGACTGTGACTTCTGTTTCTTAAATGAAAATGTGGAAGTAAGAGTGAAAATAAAAAATTTTGAAGCAGTAAACCATGAACTGCATTCAGTGGGAAGCACTTAAATACACACTCATATATGGCACATAGATGTGTGTGTTTTGACGTGTATATGTATTTATATAAATATACACTTGTATAGTGTGTGTTTCAAGCCAGTCAATTGCTCACCTAGAAGATACAGTGTGTCCTTTTTAGGCAAAACATTCTGAAGCAGAACTGATTGCTCTTTTTAACTAGAAAGAACATACACTTGTATAGTGTGTGTTTCAAGCCAGTCAATTGCTCACCTAGAAGATACAGTGTGTCCTTTTTAGGCAAAACATTCTGAAGCAGAACTGATTGCTCTTTTTAACTAGAAAGAACACAAAATTCTGTTTGGGAACAGGTTTGACTTCTTTTATCAATAACTTCAGAGTCATTGCTGCCTTTTCTTTGTAGTATTTGCCATTCCTATTTCCATCAAGTATTCCTCATCACTTCACAACACAATTTGAAAGAACTTGGAGGAAAGCCACCAAACAGGAATACATTTTGAGGAGAAGAGAACATTAAAAGTGTTACAGTTTCATCCTCTAGGAATAAAATGCTTATAACATTGTGTTTGGAAAAGCCATTGGACTTTTCAGCACTCACTTTCAGGAAAGAGACAATGTCTCTTCTGTTACTCACATTTATCTGCCAAGAATCTTTTATGAGAGATCACAGGAGACCTTTTTTTTCAAGGCTATAGATTACACAAATAGACTGTTTTATGTAATTTTAGAGGTGAACTAAATGGGAGCTGAAACTGCTGAGTGTCTCTGAAAATCAGGCCAATTTTGCTTAAGTACTTCAGTTGCATTTCTTCACACGTCTGAAACTTTACTTTGAATCTTAAATATCTTGCGAGCATTTATACAAATCTGAATTTGTGTCAGAATATTTTTTTCTGGCATTTTTTTCAGCAGCCCATCTCAGGTTATTTCATCATCATTATTTTAGCATTTCTTGAGAAGTCAGGTAGTAACAGCAGGTAGCACATGGACTGTAGGGTGCTGCTGGTTTTACATCTGCCTTCGAAGTGAGTTAGACTGACCACGGTGGATATAATGGGATGAGGTGGGTTTCAGCAAGTGCAAAAAACATTCCTTCCTGCTTGTACTCTCCTCCCTCAGTATGCAGGTCATGTACAATGCATGATGCAGAGTCATTGATGAAATTGTCAATTCCAACATCATGTTATGATGATCTATAAAGATTCAGTTATCAGAAAACATTCCAAACAATAGCGCTATTTTAGACCAGTCTAAGATGCAGGAGATTCAGCATCATTTTGTTACACCTACAGAACAACAAATCTGCATGGTTGTGGTTTCCCTGAAAATTAATATCTTCCTCTGCAGAAAGAAAGGGATCAGCCCACAAGACCTTAAAGCAGTCCAAGAATTTTTTTTTTGCAGATAGATTGATTTACATCAGTAAGCAAGCACACTTGATATAAGTAGTTTTGGTGCTTTTTTTTTTTTTTTTTTTGTGTTTGTTTGGTTGTTTTTTGTAATAGTAATTTTAGTTTCCTAAAGGATATTATATTCTTATTGTTTGGCAAGAACCAAAACATTTTGGTTATCAAATTAATGAACTTAGTTTGAGATTTATACATAAGGCTAACAAAAACCTAATTATGTACCTGTACATATTTATTAAATAGTTTGTAGCCAATTTTGTTAAAAATGGTCAATGATGCATCTCTAAGTTACTCTGTGATTATTCTTTTCTTTATGGCTGATGCCAAATTGTTTTTGAATAGAGCAGGAATTCAATTAAAATGAACACAAATGGCATTAAAAAAAGTTTTTCTATTAAGCAGTAGCACTATCATAAATGTATTGGCTATGTAATCCATTCTCTTAAGTTAAAATATGATTTAGACACTAAATAAATGTATCTACTCAAGCAATTAAGCAGTGTGTACAGAAATGAAAATGAAAGAATTGTGCTCATCGCCAAGACCTTCTACTGCTGCAAGATCTCAGTTTCTCTACTCTATTTTCATACAAACGGAAAAAGTTCTAGATTGTGATGTTTCTTTTTTTCTTAGTATCTCATTCAGGCTATCAGTAGTATTGAGCATTGGTCTGAATTAGTCGGATAAGCTGAATAAAATGTTCTCTCTTTATTGGAAAAAAATTTCTCACCATCCAAGTATTACTAGGGGAACTGCTTGGCTCTGCAATTTGGTTTCAAAACCTTGGCAGAAAACAGGTATTGTTTCTTACTTGAAAAACAAAATTTAGTGTGCTTAAAGATTTTGTGTTTTTATCTGCAATTCTTTGTAGGGTCTCCACACAATTCTGATATTCTGTTGATATTATTTTACTTTTGCAATATATAAAAGCTGCCTTTCTGAATATAGACATGCAAGAAATTAATTGTTTGATCTAATGTAAACTCGAGAGCCATCTGTATTAGGTTAAAGTTTAAAATTATTTCATAAGCTCTGAGTTTTGTGCGTGTGTAAATCACTAAAATTACAGAGACCTGAGGAAATAATGAAGTTGCATATATTTTTGGACAAGTATAAGTACCTTCTCTAGGCAAACATATAATTTATGTCCACTTTTAAGTAAATCAGTGAACGTTAGATAAGATTTAGGCTTTTACAGAAGTAAATTCTAAGTATTTTTTGTGTAAGTGTGACCAGAGATTCATCTTGGTAATATTCAGGTCGTAATGAAGTTGGTTCTATGTAGTTTTATGCAAATGTCCCCTTTCAACTTCATCTATATAAGCCAAACTCTGCAGATAGTTTTTGAGTCAATTTTATGTCTGGACAAGAAAAGAAAATTTATTCTTATTAAACTGAAATATTCTCTTTGACAGTATTTTTTTAAAAAACTTAATTGAAGTTATAAAAGCTTTTTTTTCTCCAGATAAAACAGTGAAATGTTGCATTCATTTAAAAATATTGAAAATACCTTGTATTTGGTATTTCTTATGCTGGAGGTCATTTGCACACTCATCATCCATCTGAAATAGCATTTTTCAGCACACTTCATCTGAAAAACACTCCCTATTTCTTCCTGTGAAGTGCATTGTATTTTGCCACATTTATTTGCCCAATTAGTTTACTTCATGCAGACAAATTATGTGCATAGGATGTTCCTCATATTTATAGATGCACACTTAACTAGAATGCTTCAAGTCAAGGACAACCTAAGTGCATTTAATTTGAGAAAGTGTCTCATTTTTGCAACACAGGAATAGCATGGGAACTTCTTGAAAATAAAACCAGAACATTTTCTATTAAATAGGCAACAAGATATTAACAGGAGGCCTCTGTTTTAGAGCAAATAGAAGATTGGCCTTTTGCATTTCCCCCTTATCATGAAAATATATAACCTACTTGGCATCCTTTCATGATGATTAATTTATAAAGCATTAGTGTGAAAGGCCTGTGCGAACCGTATTTAAGAAATGAAATATGTTCTGATGAAAAAATGCTATTGATGCCTTCTGACTGCTGTGTTTTCAGCAGTTACAGAAGTGCTAACTTTTATAAGGAAATATACATAACACCTTATGAGCTAGGACTTCTGAAGGACAGAAATTATATGAAAACAATTACTATGAAAATGAACAACAAGATAAAATACTCCTTTCATATAAAATAGCTAATTAAAAGTGATGTACCAGGTCCCAGTATGGCATGAGGACTGGGGCCTCTCTTTCACAGACTGAAAACTCAGCTTATCCAAGTATTCAGTATCCAAGAACTCTTTTGAACCTAAAAGTCTTTTTCCCCCCAGTTCTGCTTGCTTGCTAAAATTTGACATCTGGACAGCCACAACAGTCTGAATGTTTCCCATGCTCCAGTGACAAATAGATACCAGGGTGTGCTCTTGACCACACAGCACGGGAGAAGAGAGGATGCTGCTGCTGTGTGTAGGGTCTGGGGTGCTTCCCACATATATGCGACTCCACAGATACTAGCCTGAATAAAATCCTGTTTCTTCACACAATGAAGAAACAAAAGAAATGCTGCTCAGTAGCAAATGCCCATGAAATAGATAATTTTCCAGAATAATTTGTGGCTTGCAGATCATTAGTGGTTTTGTCAGTTTGTCTGATAGCATCTTCAATCATCTTCAGAGAGAACTTCACCCACTGAACTCATACGTGTTGCATGAAGAAACATCTTCTCTCCTTTGCTTTGAAATAGCCACCTACTAGCTTCATATGAAGTTCACCCATTTTTCAACAGGGAATAATTATTCAATACATTTCCACTGCTTGTGATCATACAAAATTATGATATGCCCTATCTGATCTGTTACATGCCTTATCATAAGCAGGCAGTATAGTTTTTTGTACCTGGACAAATATAAGACCCTTAAACTGAGAATCTGTGTAGCACTCTGTCTATATCCAATATATATGTGATATGTATTTCCCATACAAATAACTTTGTGTGAATTAAGGAGACCAAGACCATATCCAGAGTTTGAAATTTCCAGCAGAATACTTGGGCTTGTGAAAAATATCATCTAGCATACTGGTTAAAGACATAAATACAGAAAGCTTGCTAATTTCTGCCTTCAGATTTGAAAACTGGATCTCCATGTTTAGTGACTTGGAATTGCCTCAGATTTCAGTAATTTTTAAATGACCAAAAAAAGGTGTTATCCACTGAAAATTCCAAAGGGTATTTGTATTTAGTGAGTTAATGCTGGTAGAAATGTGTATTATGCCGTCATGACTGTAATTATTACATCTAAGGACACAGGAACCTGTTCTTAACAGGTTTTAATGGTTACCTGAAGAAATTATCATTATGCAACCTCTACATGTCTGTCTTTCTTTTTGATTAAGAAATTTGAATCTGTTGGCCATTTTTTATCAGCTTTGGAATAGATGTCTTGAAGGAATTTTCCTTTAATGTCTGTTGAAATTAGTGTCTAAAACAACGTAGAGGGAAGGTGGGGAGAGACTTGAGTCCCTGTAATAGGTGATTTTTCCCTTACTGATTAACAACCTTAAAGGCCTAATGGCTATGTTGTAAAAGATCATTGTGAGGCATAGAAAGAAGAAATGTTAGAAAAATCCCAACAACAAAACTGAACAACAAGAAAACTCACCTGCATCAGCAGGGAAACCTGTAGGAGAATTCTGGTGGAGCATCTCAAGAGAAGCATTTGTTTGAGTGAAGATACTGAGAATGTTTGGATTCCACATAGTCTATGTACCCATGCTACAGAATTCATAAGTATTTTTACAAAGTCAAAGCTTTGTGTTTTGTAAACATCAAACCACATCACATAAATGTCAGCTTCTCAGCAAAGTAAGTTCACTAAACTGATCTGCAGCAATATGCTGAATGTGTATTAAATCTAATATTTACTTTGCAGGGCAATAGCCATAAAACCACATTTCGCTAGGAAAAGATCTATTTTAACAGATATTCCATCCAAGCACCTATGCTACTTTCCTTGGAGTGTGGACTGATGCAATGTGAAAGGTAGGCAGGGTCTAACCCAGAGTGTGAGTACAGCTCACCACAAGTTTCTTCGGTAATTCTTTAGGCATAAACACAACCAGGTGACAAGTTTACAGTAGGATTAGGCCTCAGTTTTCAGCATAAAAGAAGCTGGAAATACTCAACTTTCCCTTCCTCTATAAATCTGGATGACAAGGAAATGTGCTGAAATGGTCACTCATCACTCAGCTGATGAGACAGTGTACAGTGCATACATGTACAATGAAATGATGAGTCAAGGACACGACAGGCACCCCATTGGTCTTCTGACTGCTGGTGTCATCTGTGTGGCTCAGATGAGATCTTTCACAGCTCTGCTGAAAGATGGAGCTATTTCTTATCACACCATAAAAACCATCTTCCTTTAGTGACCGTGATCCTGGGATGCTGATTCTGTGTGTTTTAGTGTACAATTTTGAGGTTACATCTACTGTTTCAATTTGTAAAAAAATTATCTTTGGTCTCCTTTTAGGGAAGGGCTTTTGGAGCCTTGCCAAGACCAGGGCTGTGCAGCCTGGTGATGCCACAAGTGGCTGTCCACTTCGGGGGAAGAGCTGCCAAGCCTGGTGCCACCCTAAGCATCGCCCCTGCTGCCGTGGACAAGTTGCATCCTGCACCAGGGCTCACAAGACAAGCCCATTGCTTCCCACATGAAACAATAGAGTGTTTAATGAAGAGTTGGACAGGAAAGTCTCTTGGGATTACAATTTAGACACCTAATCTGTTCCTAAATTACTTTGTAGTTCATCTCTTATGGAATATGGCCTATAACCACAATAAGCTCTTTTGGTGCATACTTAAATACAGAAAAAATGAAGACGGTCATATTTTTCTACATCCTGTCTTTTCCCTCCTTTTTAGACTTTCTTAAGATTTTCTTGAAAAGCTTTTCAAGGGCAAGTGAAAGAAGACTAAAATTATACTTTGAATAGAATGGCATGAATCATACACACAACTATTCAGATGAAATTTTAGTTGTATAAGCAATTTTTTCCAGTCATGTCATCTTCAGCTTAGGAGCCAGATGAGAAAATATTAGTGCATCCTGTATTCTTGATATATAAAGCAATGTCACTGCCAGTGTAAAACAGGTTTAAAATATAGATTCAAATTTTTTTTTATGGTCTGCCTTCTTTACAATGTGTTTAACTTTCCCGGGCGTTACTGTGTGCTTTGTGGAAAGTGAAGGCAAAAACCTACAATGTATCTCTTTACAGAAATAATCATTCTACAAAACCTATCCCCTTCAGAAAATGTTTCAGCAATCCCGGTGTTCTAAGTGCTTCAGAAGCACAGTCATGTACAATTGATAGCAGCTGAAAATAGTTCCACATATCCTCCTACAGTTCTAGAGTTAATGTCTCAGTTATGTGTTATAGATTTGAATTTCAAGAGGGCACTTATTTTTTCATGATAAAAACATTTCTGGACAGGATTATGGAACATAGAATTCATCTCAGGATTGTGTTGATGTATGATGTGCATAAAAAAGTAAATCAAATCAGGTTGATCATTTCTTTTCCACATAAATTGTATAGAAAAGGGGAGAAATATTTTGCTGGGAAAGACAAAACAGACTGCATGTCTACCTTTCATTCTTCAACATGGAATGCTTAAAAAAATAAAATGTGAATTCATAGTGTTATATTCAAAGTTATATTCACTGCTTTCGGAAATGCTCAGATACTTCACAATATCTGTAGCCATGAAAAAACTCCATGCCTGTGTATCCCAGCTGTACTTCAGTACATCCAGCTGCATTTTATAGTGTGAATTAGATTTGAGTCTGTCTCATTTTCATCCATGTGCTAAATTGTAGTCTGCAGACCAAAACTAATCCACAAACATTTATTTTGAAAATTAAATTCACACCAAAACCTAAAGGGTGAAAATCTACACCACAGAATGTTTAAACATCTAGGATGCATGTGCTTAGTCAAAGCATCTCTGACAAGAGGCTGGTTTCCAGCTATGTGTCTAGATAGATACGTAGACTTCAGTAGATGCAATCCACAGTGCACTTTAATATGTATGATCTGCTTTGCCACATCTTGGTTATGCTTGAATTTTTAAAAACATGTTCAGACTTCAGGGCGTGTATGAAATATGAATGCTAGCAAGAATGCAAAACCTTTTCTTATTCACATTTCCTTTGAAAACCAGCAAGGTCACTGATGTAGAATTTAGTATAAAAGAAGGGATAATTAACACTGGACTACGAAATGCTGTTTCTCCATGGAGGTATGCTGATTGAGACACTTACTGGGTTTCTAGCAAGCGCTGGATACTAAGGGTCTGTAAAGGTCTTTCTCGTTTTAGCACCTTCTTTGCCTAGTCTGTCTCTTAACAAGATGCTGTTCTGCTCTCCTGATGCCTGTGTTTCAAAGAAGTGGCCTAGGGGTAGCTTTCAATTCTAAGTACTAATAAAAGTCAGGGGTTTTTTGTTTTATATTAAAACCATTTCATGCTTCTGCCGTGTAACTCCCTGAACAAAATTTTTGGTTATGTGACATTTTAAAAACATAGCCTTTTTGTCATGTCTTCACTCAACCTGCCACTGTGGAAGAACTGTGCAAACATCATGCTTGAAGTACTTTGTGCACCGTGTAGCAAGCCAATAGTGACTTTCGTAAGTTCTCTCCCATAGCCCTGTAATATCATTAGGTTTAAAAACCAGCTTTATTTTGTGCTAAAAAGTTAATAAGACCAAAGAAAATCAAAAGTTGGAATTTTAAAAAAAATCAGGTCTGAACTCTATGGGTGGCTGCTACCCCTTGCTCTGGGTTCTTTGTCAATAAAGCAATGCCAACTAACACCATGGGTCCCTGGGGGCTGGAAACATGCACCAGCCAAAAAGCACTGCACTGGTGCAACACAGAGGTCACTTTGTAGGGTCTTGCAACGTCAAACACTAAGTCTCTCTTGCAAGTCAGTAGTATCTGGAGAAGAAATACCGATGAGACAATACTGACGAGCATGGCAGGGACACAGCCTTTTGCCAAGCATCCTCACAAAGGACATGGCTGCTGCCCCTTCCCTGTGCACTCCTTCCATATCTCAGAGGAAGACCTGGTAAAGCTGGATGGCGCTGGCTGGAAAAGCAATGTCTAGTGTAGCTGGCCGTGTGTAGGCAGGATTCAGACACAGGAAGGGACAGGGAGAGGATGGACTGTAGGTAAGCCAGGGAGCTCAGCTTGGGCTGATGTGTGGGAGGAAGAAAAGCTGCAGCAGATGTGAAGCACAGTCAGTGAGAAAAATAGGAAGGTCAGAAGGAACAGCTGTGAATGAACGTGGAAAGTGTGTTGCAGCATTTGTCAAGGGCCACAAGAAAGATCTGTCAGTGGCTGAGCTGCAAAAAATAATTTTTACATAATTTGTAAATATATCTTTAAAAAATATGTCTTACATAATACGTCTTTTAAAAAGACATAATTTTTAAGACTGGATGGGTACGAAAAAAATGTTTCTATGTAATAATACTATCATGTAGAAAAAACTGAAGCCAAACTGTAGATGTGATTAATTGGAACCAGATTTCTCGCTGGTCATCTTACTTTGTAATACAAATGTTAGGTTGTCTCCACATGAAGCTGACTGAT
This sequence comes from Oreocharis arfaki, assembly GCA_013398015.1. Lineage (NCBI taxonomy): Eukaryota > Metazoa > Chordata > Aves > Passeriformes > Paramythiidae > Oreocharis > Oreocharis arfaki. The sequence continues at coordinate 1,035,074 of VZRR01001809.1, forward strand.
TTTGAATGTATTTCTGTATTGAAACAAAATGGAACAATTATTATGAAAATGAAGGTATCTGCAGAAGGAGTGTTGCTGCTAGTGAAGCTGTGTTGTGTAAAAGCTCAAAGAGATCTTAAAATGTTTGTCTATTAACAGTTTAAATGTATACTTCAGCATGTTACTTGCCATTTGTATGCCACATCACATCCCCATAATTTTTTTTTAAAAGAGAAATTAGTTCAAAGTATTGATCTTTTGCAATATAGGATCTGCTCCTCTTAACTGTTTGACTAGCACTTCATTTAGGAAGTATGTAACAGCTGTACAGCTGGAACAGGTTTGAAAATACTTGTATTTTTGTTTTTGTCTTCTGGAGCACAAGAAGAATCAATTCTACTGGAACCTCTGTGGGACTGGCAACAGAGAATGGCATGATTCTTTGTTACAGCCAGTATCCTAGCATACAGCTGTAATTCTATTATTTCTCTGTCACTTAGCAGCTTTTGTTTGGATTTGAATCCCAGTGAATTTTTAAAAGGTATAAATTTGTTATGGAGCTTTAATATTGACTTGTGCTGTGTACTTCTAATTAAGTATTCCCAGAAATGCACTAAAATGGCATTGTGTTTGTTGTGTTCCTGGGTGTGCTTGTTAGTTTTTTTTAAGGGAGGGAAAAAAACCATGGCTGCTATTTTCCACTCACCTAAAAGCTCTTTTGTGATTATAATTCATATTATTCAGGCTCATACTGACCACACAGTAAATAATGTTTAATTGCCTTTGATTACAAAGAAGAAAAAAATAACTCTGGCAATTATGTATTTTGTTAGCACTGCTGCAAAATACAAGAAGAGTACTTGCTGATTCCCTAATGACTTGGGATCCCACAAAATGTCTGATTCTTCACCATGTTTCTCAGATTTAAATTCACTGTTAGACAGGGAGGAGGAGTGGCTTACTGGGAAAAAGAATATTTCAGGCAGGAGCAATCGTATTTATTTTTCCTGTAATGGGGAATGAAGAATGTGATGCAGTCTAATACATTAGTTTTTAAGAGGTGGGGAAAGAATGACTGAAGTCTGGAATCACAGGTCTGGAGAAACGTGAGAAGCTAGAAAAAACATTTGAGAGCTTGAAAAATTATTTTCATTGTGCAGATATTAATGTCTCTACATAAATTTCAAGATCCCCAGGCACCTCTATTCAAATATCCAGAGGAAGGATTTTTTTACTTTTCTGTGAATATCTAAGGCAGTTTGTAGGTATGGTGACATTTTAAAACACACACATCATAGAAAGTTCTGTAGGAAAAATCCAACGCTTTTCAACTAGCCCTTTTCTGTAGGAGACAAACTCCAAAAAGAATTAATGGTGTCCTCTCTTTCTAAACACTGTTACAGCCTTTCTGTAGGTATAGTTCAGTATACAGGTATGGAGAATATCAGTCTGTCCATTTTTCTTTCATGCTGAATCCTTTTCATCTGGTACTCATCATGATGGGGAAAAGGTGACCAAAGATTCCTTTGATGGGGAGCTCAGCCTTATAAGTACGGAGTAAAAATCTTCTGAAAAGGGAAGATTTTCCTGGTTTCTCTGTTCTGGTACAAGAATGCTATGGTACAAGCATCTGTACCACAAACTATAGTGTCCATAAGGCAGCTATACAGACATTTCAATATATAATGTAGAGAGAAGGACAGTGCTTGTATGCTCCTTCCATTTCCTGTTTTCTATTTAATTTTCAGACCACATTAAGCCTTTTCAATTTTTCTTTCTAAATAAAGACGAAAAATCTGTAGGGGCAGAACTTATGGAGCAAAGAAGTAAACCTCCACCCATGACGTTATCTAGAAAAATTAATCCTTAAAAAACCCTCCCAGCAATGGGTATGACAAACAAAAATCAGTGGGCAGTAAAGATATTTTCATTAATCCAGTGAAACAGAGGAAAATATGCTTATTTATGCTAGTTGATCATTTGAGCCTTAGCTCAAATTGTCCTGTTCCCATTTCAAGGTCTTGAAAGAATCATGCACACCCAAAACAGGAGTAATGTTACAGCTGGAAGGAGTCTTCTCTTTTATGTAAATTATGACAAGCTCCTCTTGCAAGAAGCTGTTGTCTTCATTTTTTCATCAGTAAAATGGGATGATGGAAAGAGCACCATTCCCCAATATCTAAGAGGATATATTTAAGATTATGTATTTGCAGTGGCTAGAAATAAGTACCACTGTATTTTTATTAAGATATAGATCACTTGACTAAACACATTATTTTCTCCTAATATGCTATAAGACAAAATTTCTAGATACCCAGTAGTCTGTGAATACACATCCTCCATAGCAAATCTTCATGTTTGCTTTTAGCTGCAGTGCTTAGAGTTGCCCTTTTTGTATATATGAAAAACAATCAAATTTCATGCAGCTGCCAGAGACTTGCTTATTGAAAATCATATACCCTGAGCATTTCACCTAGATCTAACAGCTTGTGTAGGAAGTCATAATTCTGGGAATAGAAAATTAAACTGCTGCTGAACTTGCCTGGCCAAGCACTTGTGGATGCTCCAGGAGCAGGTTCAACATGCAGAGGCAGGGCTTCTTGCTCCCATTAAGCATTTCAAACATTTGTCCCCAGTGTTGAAAGCTCTGTGCTGGCACCTGTTGAATAGCAGATCATTTGCAGGGTTGTACGTCATGGACTTAGTTCATCCCAGTTTGATAATCTCTTTATTCACTGCATGCCTGACATGATTTGAGATTTGCTGACACAGGATTTCTGTGGTTTATAATATCTATCTCAAGACACAGAATGTGGCTTTAGGGCTTGTACTGCTTAATACTTTCCTGTTGTGAGCTTCATTCCCACCTGATGAGGCTAGAACTTGACAGTTGTTTTGATATTCAAGAACTTTCTGGCAAAGGCTTATTATTACTGCTTACTCTTCAGTGTACAGACATAAGTTTCCAAATGCCGTTGTGGGACTGGGTCCCAGGAATGCCTACCATATAATCACAGGCACCATCAATGCTATTCATGGCTTGGGCATGAAATGTCATGCCATTATATAAATTCTACATCTTCTGTCTCCTTCTTAGCAAAATAGGCATTGCACCTCATGAGCATTTCAATGATCTGATCTGCCGTTTTAGATATAAAATGTTTTTCTCATCTACTGGACAATAAATGTCACTTTTATGGTTAGATAGCATCAGACCTCTGAGCTTTAAATTCACATGCCTGGTAAATATTTTTCTTGTTTTCCTTGGATGGGTTGCCCAGAGATGCATGAGAATGTGTCTTTAATAAATACTACTATCTTTATAACCCTGCTTGAAATCTTTGTACATTCTTATCTGATTTCGTAATCTTTACTGCATTCTTAAGCAGTCCTTTTGTTAGTAGAGTCATAATCCTGAGCAAAAGACTCTCATATAAACAGAAATTCTCTTAATTTTCCCCTGGACCAGTGTGCAGCCTTTTCATGTGGCTTAGCTGTACAACCTACGCAGTGACAGAACTTTCTGATCTTATATATATATACACATACATATATATATATTTAGACATACGCTTTTCTTGGCAGGTGAGGCTTTATGTTTCCGGACAACAAAAAGTGTCACTGGGAGGCTGGTGGCAGAACACGTTTCCTTATACTCACGTTTTGGAGTCAATGACTAGTTATCATGCAGGGTGTTTCCCAAGCCGGCACATAGGGAGCACAAATCCATGACTGGGACTCCTAGGACAATGCGGAAAAGTAATGGGAATTAAGTACATGAAAGAGATGTGACTATTAGCTACAGTCTGAACACCACAAATTCCAGGAATGCAGGCTTGCTTTCAGATGTCCTGTAGCAATGTCCTAGGGTTGTGATCTGTCTGAAAAACTGGAACACTACTGTGTATTTAAAAACTTACTGGTGCAAAGCCAACAAAGAACTTCACATTTGCAACTCACTCTATAACTGTTCTAAGAAAGACTAAGTTAAAAGAATATAAAATAGTTTGTCTGGCAGAATCCAAACATAGGTCATGAAATGCCAATGGTTACAGAAGCAAGTGAGCAAAAGGAGGATGAAATCCACCTACTACTAGATTAGATCCAAAAGTGTCCTTTGCTTGTTATTGTCTGACTGATTTCTAGTTATGATGCTTTGCACCTGCATGACTTACTCTGTGGTTCTGAGGTCAGTGCTTAATCTATTTTCCATTTACAAATAGTGGAAGAAATTTGGGAGGTCATGGTTTTTTGGTAGTAACCCAAAAGTATGCTATGGGCTTGTATCAACTCCCTAGTCCTTAAACAGGTAAAAGTTTCAGAAATCCAAACTAATTTATGCTCCTTCCAGGAAAATGTTAAGGACTCTCATAATCAATAGGTGTGGCTATCACCTGCCCATTTAGTAAACAGAGTCAGATAACAACTACTCTGGTGTTAAGCTAATGGTTAATGTATTGCAAGGCACAGAAGCAGAAAACCTTTTTTTCTGGGTGTGGAAGTGTTTCAATGCCAAACCGAAGTATTTTGTATAGTGTGTGAATGTGCACTTCCTAAATGTTGTTACCATTAACTGATCTCATTAACTGAGTGGAATGAATATAACATGTGGTCTTATGCAGTAGGAGCCAGTGCTTGGCTTAGGAGTAAAGCAAATTTTCCCCACCTGCTTCTCACCTTTTTTTGAAGGATAATATGACAATACCTGCTTAGAGTCTGCCATTTCTGGCTAAAAAAACCCAGGTTTTTTTCAAGTGTGCAGTTGTTTTGTTTATGTCTTTGCCATTCTATGAATACCATCTCCTTTTTCTTTCTCAACTACGAAATATGGGAGAGAGGAGGAAAATGCAACAAGATGAAATAGATCAGTTGAGGGACTGGCACTAAGCATAAGTGCAGAGGAAGTAAAAAGAATTTGAAAGCTGGACTGCAGTATAAGTAAGCAGTTTGAAAGAAGTGGGAGCAGAATGAAAATGAAAGGTAATAAAATTTTGAAGAATAGATACCTCTTTTAAGAGCTACATAAGAAAGAAGACAAAGACTATGAGAAAGTAGAATAAGGTTGGAAAAGAAAACAATCCAGTAGGTAAGGATGAGACTAAAACAGGGAGATGGAAGAAAATGAGCATAACAACACGGAAAAGAAAAAAAAAAAAGATGAGAAGAACAGCAGCATTGAGTTTACATGACTTTAATTCCTTTCTATGGGATATTAAATGTTTTTAGAAGTTCATGGCAGTAAGGTCAACAGAGGCACCAGGACAATTTTATTTGAACATGTGAAAACTCACATAGGCTCCCAAAAAGCCTGGGACTCCCATCTGCTGTTGCATTTAAGGGTCTGACTTCAGAACATAAAGGGGAGATCCTGAAGATAAGTACGGTGAGTTCTAAGTAGCTCAGATCAGAGACCAAAGGAAAGTCTTCCCTGAGAGACTTTGAACAACCTCATGCTCTGCTCCCTATCATCGAGGGAAATCGTTACGTTATTTCCTTTCTGCTCACCTGCTGTGTTTTATGGAAGTGCTATTTATCCAGCAGGAAGAACTGCAGAAGGGTGTCTGAATGGGGGACCCTCTCATCCCACCTTTTCTAGCAGAAGAGACAGGACCATGTTGCTTGTGCTGAAAGTTGAGGTGATAGATTTGGGGGGAGTGGAATAAATCAGTTCTCCCAACTCACGGGGGGTCCTGGGCTGCCTTTTTCTTACAAGAACATGAGAGATACCCTTCCTTCCTCCATCTCCCAGGTCTTTGATAACTCATCCACTGCTCAGGGAGTGATTGCATAGGAGCTGGCTCTTTGCTCTAAAAATTGATCTTCTTTAGCCACCATGGCATTCACCTAAAGCCACCAGTTTGAAATGAATTGAGTAGTCACAACCTTTCTCACTCCACATGACCCACTAGGATGTGGAAACCTTATGCAGGAGCTGGTCATTTCTGTGTGGCAAATATTGTCTCTTCTCATCTATTGCTTCTTCCTAAGCCCACACAAGCAGAGTCCAGGTTTTCACAGAGCCCCGAAAGCTTGTTTCTTGAAGAGATCAAGGATGCTGCATAAATGAGCCTCGTGCTGGTATTGCAGCATTGGGCAGTGATGTTCTCCATTTTGCAGATAAGAAAACAATATATACTCTTGCCCACAGATAGGACACACAGAAAATGTAAGAAATACTGTGAGGAGAGAGGCTGGAATAGGATCTTGGGGCCTGCCAGGGCAGCTTTTCCCTTCACATGTGGCCATAGTTTGGACAAAGGCACTACCAGGCTGCTGTGGTACATAGATGTGAGCACGTGTCTGGGAGTGTGAAGGGTAGAGTTTGGACTGGGAACTGGAAGAGTTTGAAGGTCTTGCTAATGATGGAGTAGCATCTGCAAAGGATTAATCAGTTTCTGGATTTAAATATCCTCCTAAATTAATTCAAATAAGAAAACATTTTCTAAAACCAAAATTAACTTGTGTCTGTCCTGTAGTTGTCTCATGGCTGAGAAATGTCAAATCATCCTCTGTCTGAGACTGAAATATAACGATCAGCCTTTATTTTTACTGTTCATTCCACACCACAAACTATTTAGCAAAAAAGGGTGAAAATTACATTGGAAACTGAGATCTAAAGTTGGTAATTTTGTAGTTTAGGAGGAGAAACAGCGGGGGCGATTTTTATATAAGCCACCTTCCCCTCCTCAACATAGCTTCATCAAAGTGCTTTATTATATTATCGCTCATGCTTTTGTACTGTTTTCTAATATTGTACTGACTTGTCTGAATCACTTTGAAAATTAGGGCTGCCTCCTTCTGAGACAAATCCAGGCCTCATTGAAATTCATAAACAGTCAGCCAAAAGCTTTGAGCACTTTTCCATTGATGCTGAGAAATGGAAGCGTCCTTATTTATCCTGATAGCATATAATTCCAAAGGGTGTCCACATCCATAGGGAACTGGATTTTGATTGACAATATTTAGAACTCACTGTGAAAGAAACTGATTTTCATTAAAGACTTCTGTGACACAAACTAGTCAATGGTATCTCAAATCAGCACTTTTTTAGTGTTTAATAGCCTTCTTTTGGTTCAGAAAAACTTCATGTTCACATTAATAGCAAATCTGTGCTCTCACATAGCCGTGGTGTGATCTTCTCGGGTAGCATGCCTATATACCTGGAACTCTGTTGTATATTGTCACTGCTGATTGCATGAACTGTCCCCATTTTTGAGGAGTGGTGGGAGAAGAAGGGAAGTAATTACTTGTCTCAGCTTTTCAGTCCAGCTGAGCCCATGTGACAAAACTGAATACTAGTTGTGAAGTGTATTTGGGCACTGCATTGTTTTTCTTTGTCATTCTGCCAAAAATGCACTGAGAATAATGATATTTCTCAAAAATCTTTCTCAAATTTAATTTAAAAAGGAAAAGAATCATATGCTTTAGACAAAGATAAAAATTGAAAATGTTGACATGGTATAATCTCAGAAATATAAGAATTTAAATATAGCAATTGTTAAGCACACCAATGATAACCAATCAGTAAGCTTTTGCAGGGCTTTGATATGGAAGGCCTCTAAAACTGATAAAATCAACCGGGGTAACATGTTTACTTAGAAATTCATGTAAATGTCTATATGATACACTCTTCATTAAAAAAAAAAAAGACTCCATTAGAGAAACCTAGCACTTATGGCTACACTATGTGAACCATTAGTAATTGACATGTTGCCCTTCAGTTTAGAGAGGTCTCTAGTAGCATCAGACAAATATGACATACTGTAGATATCAATGTAACCTTTACTTTGGTAAGAACTGACATTTTTCTAAAGCTTAAGGTTATCCTAGAAGTAGTGCCTTCAAATTAAAATTATTCTTGGGTTTAATCTGATTTTGTTTATCCAGAAAGTTGGGGTTTTATGTGCAATGGGAGATTTTTTTCTGCTATTCACTTAAGCTAGAGCAGATTCTGGTGAGAACCAGAACACTTGTGCCTATCTACAGTGGGATATCTTCCTAGATAGATCTTTCTTTAAAACATGCCAAAAATTTAAGATGGACTATTTTTCTGAGACTGCCACACTTTCAGGTAATATGATTTACATTTAAAAAATGCAATTATGTATATTTACATTTCGTTTCAGCAGCATAATTCCAAAAGCACAAGTCTAAATGCTACTTCTACTCTAATTCATCAGATCTCGGGAGTCTGCCCTGGCCTTCCACAATGTATTGTATACACACAAAATGTTTCTTGCACACCCTTCTTTTCATGAAATCTAAGAGGTAGCAAGTAAAAATTCCTAAAGTTGTAAGCAGTTAAAATCACTGATATCCATAGCAACTTTACTGTTTATTACCACTGAGAAAATGCAAAGTATAAATGGGGAATTTCAGATTCGCTATTAAATTACTCTTTTATAACAAGACTCAGAGCAATCCTATTATAGCAGTAGATTTGATGGTGGCTTGCTTTTATAAAAAACCTAGTAAACATGTTACTGATGCATTCTATTACAAGTGTCTTCAAAATAACAGTAAGTACATGACAAGCACTTTGTATTTGGAATCTGTATGCCTTCTGGATTTGATGTATGAATTCAAACCCACGTAACTGAATTTTTGTAAACTTCTGTTTAGTAAATCATCATAAAGATGGTAAAGCTATTAGTAAATGGGCTTCCAATGACAGTTGGTCATACAGCAATGTTTGTACTCACTTATCATCCCTTGTAGCCAAATTTGTTCTGGTTCTCTGTCACAGAGTTGTGATTTCACAAGGAAATCTTTCTACAGTCTGTGCACTATTAAAAATATGTGATTTTGATTTTCAATATTAAATTTTTAAAACTAAATCTTTTAAAACTTTTAGCATTTTACCTAAATTTGTCTAGTCCATTCACTGAAATACTGGAATTCATTCAGAAGTCAAAACAGAGGAATTCAGTTCAGAAGTTCTCGACCTGACTCAGACCCATTACTCTTAGAGGTATATAGTCTGTTAAGGAATACCCTTTGCAGTATTTTTCACACTGACTGGCTCCAAAATGCTCAGAGATCTTTTGCTTCAATCTAGGTTGAATAAAACCCATCTTGGACCAAGTAAGTTGCACATTTTTCATGTAATACAGCCTTGTAAACATAAGTTATTTTAAGTCAATTGTGTATTAGCTCTATGAAGTCAGTGAATACTTGATGAAATGCTTTTTCCATACTGAAATATTCATGAAGCTAATTTTCAACAATCAACAAAATCGAGTCATGTTTTTGAAAAAGAAAACAACATCTTTCCATATCTGCTTTTTGAATACAAATCAAAAAACATCCTAAAATAGAAGTGATCAAATTCACTTTTTGTATCTGCTCCTGATTTGATGAGAATTTGGAGTCCCAATCAGACCACAAGTGAATAGCTGCTTTATTATTATTTTGATTTCAGTTATCAGCCATCCTCTTTTGGGAGTCAGTACAAAGTACTGAATTTGATAATGAATCTGGAACACAACCCTGACCATAGTGGGCACTAACATTTCAGTGAGGGATTTAATTTAATCTAATTCTCTAATTCTCAAAATCTTATTTATGTTTTCTGTTTCACACACACATGCACTCGCACGTATGCATGCACACACGCACGCACAAAGTTTAGCAGCTGCTTTCAACACAGTGGTCTGCCAAATATTTTATGCTGTCTAGGGTAAAACCTGAACTAGTATTTGCCAGTATTAAGTCCACTGAAATCTATCAAATCACTGCAATTTGTCCTAATCACTGTTTTAGGGGTGGTGGTTTTAACTGCATGATATATCAAATTCAGTCTGAGGAGAATTCTAATTTGTAAAGGATTCTTTCTGTATGTTGTTTTTAGCTTTGAACTCAAGAATGTATTTTGAACTTTCCTAATAATGAGATTCACAAATGCCTTGAGGATAAGCCTCTCATTTTAGCTGAGCAACTTAGAGATTGGCACAGCTGCAATTCTAACGGAGAAGGATCCACAGCTGCAACTGCATGGCTTGGTGTGGAAAAATGCACAATGGCAGCCAGGCAAATGGGTGGAGATGGAAGAGACATGGGATGGTGATCTCCTTATGCACCCAGCAGTGCAGCTCATCTGGCCTGGGAAAGCAACCCAAGACCTCACATAATGCATGTAAGCTCTCTAAAGGCTTCATGCTGAGAAATGGGCATTTGGAAGAACCATATGGGGAAAATTACAGCCTTCCTACTGAGTGATCTGCCTCCTAGAACTACCAGAAAGGTTCACAAGAAGCAAGATGCTGGAAATGCTAACCAGGCGGGGAGCAAAGGCATGCTTTTTGATCGCCTTTCTTCAATTCCCTCCAGATTCACAGGTTAGAACTCTCTTCAGATTCAAGAGAAAAGTGGCTGTTTAGAAGGACTTGAAACTGGGATGGAGAATGAGGAAGATGGCAGCTGGGCTTGCCATAAGCATAGTAGTCAAGTGGTTGGACTGTTCTCTTAGGAAACAGGACAGCGTATGTACTTACCCTACTCAGCCTGAGGCTGTCAAAAACCTTATCTACTGCCTCTCTTCTAGGAAAGTGCTGTCAGCATCAGACTAGCTCTGAAGTTTGCTAGAGGCAATCCCCACCCTTCCTGTGTAAGCTTTTCTCCTGCAAAACAAGAAATACAAGAAGCATTAGGAACAAGAGAAACACTGTAAGAGGATACTGTAATGTGTCTTCTTGCCAAAGGTTAGGTGAGCTCCAGGAATGCCTACTGTAATGTACATCTCACACAGGGCTTGGGCAGAAACAGCAAAAATCTATTATTCTTGATTTCTTATTACTTTGGTCAGCTAAATTTGGCATCAAAAACATGGATGGTTTTGGCCATACACAGTGTTACTGCTGTATGTGCCTGGGAATGTGGGAATTAGGGAAGGCACCAGGCAGCACCAGGCTTTGGTAGCACCTGAGCTTGAGGAGTTCAGAGCTGAAGTCCCAAACTCCGGTGTCTTGGATGTTCTGCCTAAATCCTGAGGCAGTTTTCCAGTGGTCTAGCTTCTTAAAAATTGTTTGATTATAAAGTCATTTAAGTAACAACGTATTTTAAAGAAAGGGCACTTCACCTCCTTTGGATTCAAACCATTTTGGTTGTAGAAAAAGCTAAGATAGAATAGGAAATGCCTTGGGAAATAAGAATGAAATATGCTCACTCTACAATGAGCCCCCATGAAAACCAAAAAGCTGTGAAAAGGTTATGTTATACAAGTCAAGGGTAATGCTAGCTTGTCCCTCTTCAGATGCACAGTTCACACATGATAGATCTGAAAAGGTCTGTGTAAGGTGGCACTACTTGTTAACTTCACTGTTTGTTTAAATAGATGACCTTTTTCTCACTTGGCAGGATTTACAGGTAACATTTCTTTGTGTAGATAAACTGTTCTTTTGGCAAACTCGGCTCTTCTTTAACAACTGAAATATTTTGGAACAGATCCTGAGCACAACATAAACCTGGGCATGTCATAAATGTAATTTATGAAAGGCACTCCTGGTCAGACTGAGTCAGCTGCCTTTTAGTTTGTTGACTGTGTTAGTTCTAGTGCGAACAAGCAGAAAACACTGGCATGCTAACACAGAGTGACGAGAAGGAATAATCTGTCTTTCAGTGGCAGTGGAAGTAAAGTAAGGCATGAATCTTTCAACACATTCCTAAAAGGCAAGTGTCTCTTTTCCATGGAGAAGACTGGGGGCTCTGGGGTGTCCTGCCTGTTATAGATCCACGACTGTTCTGTAATTGTTTAATTGTATTTTACTGAGCTCATGTCTGCAGTGCAAGATGTAACCTGTGTTCCACAGCCAGACAAACCTGTTTTTGTTCACTAACAGAGCAGTGAATCATTTCTTTAAGCATGTTTTGGGGGTTTTTTTGTTTGATCCTGTGTTTTGTTGGCATGTGTTTCTGATACTGTCGTTACAAATGTGTACAAATGTCCTTATTTACAGACTTAATGTAGGTAACATACGGAAGTTAAGGAATACATTAATGGGTTCATATACTGCCTTGAAACTATTCTCTGTATCTCTATATAGACATACTCACCTGTCCTGCTTCCAGCTAGGACAGGGTTAATTTTTGCAGATACCAGGAGGGGACATGGCTATGACCTGGAGGTTATTCTGTACCACTTCATGTCATTGCTGGGGGTCAGGGAGAAGGGGGTAAGGGGTTCTAATCCAGGCAAGTAAATGTGGTGTAAAGAGCCATCTGGTATTGCCTATTGTTGGCAGGTTTGTGTGAATCGTTCCTTTTCTTGTATCCTCTGTCATTAGTATTGTTTCTGTTACTGTTCAATTTCTTACCTCATTGCTGTTTCCAGTAAATTGTTTTTATCTCATCCTATGATCTTTGCTTTCTGTGCTACCAATTCCGCTATCCCGGGTGCTGCGGGGGAAGAAGAAGGCGTGAGTGATGCATGGTTTTAGTGGGATTCTAAATTGAATACCATTCCTAAACTACTACAACCTTATTTGGCACATGTGTGGCACAAAGGGTTGAGATAACAACACATCTGGTGGCTTTGGCCTAAGCATTTTTTGCCTTAGACTGGGAGTTACTGGTCACAATGTTGCTTGGTCTGTTCGTATGGGTGTTCTACCTAACCCTGTATATATTCGTGTTTATGCTCCCCGCGGTGTTCTTTTTCAGAGCAGGGAGAGGGATCAGGATTGCTTTGTTGCTATACTGTATGATGCCAGCTTATAACATGATAGCATCAAAGGCAATGAGGGTTATTTGGGATGTGTATTCAGTGTTGCTCTCCTACCTTCACCTCAGGTGTAACCTTTGGGAGTCCAGACTATACTCAGTCTGTAGGGGGAACAGGGGAGGATTATTTTCCCCAGCTTTTCACCCCGTTTTTCTCCCTCAGGCCTGTTACAACACCTGTTGAGAATCTGTTGAGAACTTTTTATTTCCCTTGGGTGCTAAGGAAAGCATGTTCTCGTTGCTAGGTCTGCTAGGTCTCCTTAGTGCAGTCCACACCAGGTTTACAGTTACGGAAGAGATGTAGGGATGCCTTTCAAAGAGATTTTTAGGGATGCCTTTCAAAGATCTGCTTTGAGGTTGGTAGTCATGAGTGGCATAGAATGTGAGAGTACATGGGCCAGTATTTGGAAGTCTTCTCTCCTCCAGTGGTTTGGAAGTTCACCTCTGAAAATTTACAGGATCCTGTCTCTGAGCCTGGAGGGACTGATGTCTCAAGACACTTTGGGATGACTGTGTGTGGGGGAAATGGCAGGTCGGGCCTTGCTCTGGTTAGACAGTGAACTGCCCCACACACCCCCAGCGCTTGTATTCCCGCCCAGAAGAGCTGCCAATCACTGGCACACTGGAGCAGGGGCTCCACTCTTCCCTAACCCAGCTCCTGAGTGGCTGAATGACTTCAAGTCCCACCCAGGGGGAAGGCCCATGGATATTTAAGGCTGAACATGGTTTGACTGTACTTTTTTGTTGGTCTCTAAGTAGTGCTGGAACTCAAGAGCTGATATGTGTGCTTTCCTATATATTTTCTGTCTTTCCCTCCTTCTAATTCTCGCTCCTTGAAACATTTTGAGTAACTTAACATTGAATAGGTTTAAAGTTTGCTAAGTTGAATGGGCCAAATTAATGCTGTGAGAAGTGTTTTATGTTGAGTGGATATTGTAGTAAACCTTTTGCCAAAGTTCCTTGATTTTTCTATAGTTTGTCAGTGCACTTCTGTCTTGTTTTGTCCTCTTGAGAATACCTAGTCTGGATTTCTCCTGTGTGTTTAACGCAGAGTACAGGAACTACTGTAAGCCCCTTTTCAGTGAGTCATTTGGGGCCTTACATACTGTTAGAGTGATAAAAAATGTGGAAGAAAAATGCTGTAGTAGATACAGAGAGGGTCAGAGTTATGCAACATGCGGTGCCCTGGCTACTCTATATTGGACACTGCTCATCACTAGGCAGCACCTTCACGGGGAGAAGGAAGAAAGCAGACCAACAGGCACCATGGCCACGCAAACTGCAGCTGAACCAGAGGAGCAGCCCGTGCTGGTAGCAGCTGCCCCTACACAGATGAAGAAATCCAAGAACCAGTCGCATAGTGAGGGATGAAGAGAAAGCAGGGCCCTCAGAACAGGAGGAAGAGGCAGGGCCAGAGATAATAATCTGATGTCTATCCCTGAGTGATCTCCAAGATATGCAAATGGATTTCAGCTGCCAGTTAAATGAGCCCTGAGTGATCTGGCCACTCTGATGCTGGGATATCGTGGCCCACAATATGAAACTAGATGGTAGTGAAGCCAAGCAACTGGGATTCCTGTCCTGGGATGTGGGCAATGGCAAGGGAATTGAGAAGAGGACAGAAATTTCCAGCCTCTCAAGGTCACTCCTGTCAAGCATGAAGGAAAGAGGTGACCAAAGGATGATCTAAGAATGCACCCAAGCAGTTGGAACACAATGGAGAAAGGTACCCAGTACCTGAGAGAATTAGTTGTGCTGGAGGTTAGCTATACAGACTCAAACAATGAGCAGTCCCCTTTAGATCCAGGTGAGGCCCAGTGTACATAATCCGTGTAGCAGAACTTTATAGAGAGTGCACCATTCTTGTACGCCAACTCATTGGCATTGATGTCAATGAAGGGAGAACAAACAGTACTTCAGATGACTACCTGACTCCGGGAATATGGACATGATCTTTTCTCCTTCCTGATGACATGCCCCTTCACTGTGGAAAAACTGTCCAACACCGCAGACAGATTCAAAAGACTCAAGCAAGTTAGAGAGAAAATGTCCCATGCCCTGCCAGTATAGACCAGTGACTCTGCTATTGGGACCGAGCACCCCATGCTTGAGAGAGAGGGTCCATGCCATGAGATAACCTGTGGCTTCACCTGCATGACCCTGGAGAGGACATGAGGAAGTGGAATGGAAAACCCACCTCTGCTCTGGCAGCATGGGTGTGTGAGTTGAAAGGAAGAAGAGCCACCACAGGAAATTCTGGATAAAGGCCGCTCCGGTTTCCAGTGGGCAAGTCCTCAGACAGAATAGGAGGGCTGGTGTTGCTTATGATCCTCTTGAAGGGACCTCAGTTCATATTTACAAGGAGTGAGCAATGAGTGCTATGACCAGGGCTAGAGGAGCCCTGTCTCCAGCCAGATTTCAGAAGAAAGGGATAATCAGATCTACTGGACTGTGTGGATCCAGTGCCCTGGCACATCAGACACACAAGAGCGTAAGGCTTTAGTTCACACTAGCATGTGATGTACCCTGATGCCATCAAGGTATGTGGGGACAGAAGGAATCTCTTTCTGGGGTGCCAAGGGTACCCCAACAGCTGACTGAAAGCTGAAGTGAGTCTGACTGGGAATGAATGCCGAAACACCCCACTGTGACTGGCCCAGAGGCACCATGCATCTTTAGCATAGATTACCTCAAAAGAGGGTACTTCAAGGACTCAAAAGGGCAACGTTAGGATTTTTGGGATAGCTGCTGTGGAGACAGAGGAAATTAGACATCTTGAGTGGTGTCTCGGAAGCCCCCCTGTTTTGGGACTGCCGAGGGTCGAAGAACAACAGGTACCGATCACTACCCCATCGCTGCACCATCCATACTGCACCACCTGGGACTCTGTGACCCCCATCCATGGGATGAGTCACAAACTGGAGAGCCAGGGAGGGGTCAGCAAGGCTCATTTGCCCTTTAACAGTCCTGTATGGCCAGTGTGTAAGCCCAGTAGAAAGTGGGGATCAGCAGACTGCCATGGCCTGAATGAAGTCACAACACCACTGGGTGCCACTGTGCCCAGCATGCTGGCACTGCAGCACGAGCTGGAGTCCAAAGCAGCGAAGTGGTGCTACCATCAACATTGCTGATGTGTTTTTCTCTTCCTTAGCAGTAGAGTGCAGGCCACAGTTTGCTTTCACCTGGAGGGGTATCCAGTACACCTGGAACTGACTGCCCCAGGGGTGGAAATACAGCAGCACCGTTTGCCACGGGCTGATCCAGACTGCACTGGAAAAGGGTGATGCTCCAGAACGCTTGAAATGCATTGTTGGCATCATCATATGGGAGAACACAGAACAAGAAGTTTTTGTGAAAGGGCAAACCCTCGTGAAGGCCGGTTTTGCCATAAAGCAAAATAAGGCCAAAGGACCTGCCCATGAAATTTAGTTTTTAGGAGTAGAATGACAAGATGGACATTTTCAGATTCCAATGGACATGGTCAACAAAATAGCAACTATGTCCCCACCAACCAGCAAGAAGGAAACACAGGCTTTCCTAGAAGCTGTTGTTTTTTGGAGTACGCATGTTCCATATTGTAAGCTTTATCATGTGACATGGAAGAAGAACGATTTTAAGTGTGTTCCTGAACAATAACAAGATTTGGAGCAGATTAAAAAGGAAATTATTTATGCACCTGCCCTTGGTCCAGTCAGGACAGGACAAGATATTAAAAATGCACTGTGCACTGCAGCCAGGAAGAATGTTCCTTCTTGGAATCTCTGGAAAAATGTACCCGGGGAGGATGACCCAGAAAATACCTGAGGATGACTCCCAGGGGTTCTGGAGTCAGGGATACAAAGGAGCCAAGGCATGCTATATGCCAACTGAAAATGAGATACTGGCAGCTTATGAAGGGGTTGGAGCTGCCTCAGAAGTGATTGTGACTGAAGCACAGCTCCTTCTGGTGCCCTATCTGCCAGTGCTGGGCTGGATATTCAAACGTAAAGTCCTTTCCAAACATCATACCACTGATGCTGCCTGGAGTAAGTGGGTTGTGCTGATCACACAGCAAGCTCGAATAGGAAACCCCAATTTCCCAGGAGTCTTGGAAGTCACCACTAACTGGCCTGGAGGTGAAAATTTTGGAATATCACCAGAGGAGAAGGAGGAGAAGGTGGCACATGCTAAGGAGGCCCCACCATACAATCAGCTACCTCTCTTTACTGACAGTTTTTATTGCTTATTGCTTTACAAAAAGCAATACCTCTCTTTCCTGACAGTTCCTTTTGTGTCACAGGGCCAAATCAAAACAGGAAAGCAGCTGTATGGAGCCCTGTGTGACGAGTCACAGAAGCTACTGAAGGACAAGGTGGATCAAGTCAGGTTGCAGAGCTGAAAGTTGTCCAGCTGGCTTTAGGTATCACTGAGTGAGAAAAATGGCCAGCAAGCTACCTCTACACTGACTCGTGGGTGGTGGCAAATGCTATGTTGGGATGGCTGGGCTGGCAGAGAAAGGCCAATGGGCAGTGCAGAGCGAAACCCGTCTGGGCTGATGAATCGTGGCAAGAAATTGCTGCCCTGGTAGGGAAGCTGGCTGTAGAAGCACATTATGAGAGGTACATGTGCCCAAGAGTCAGGCTACTGAAGAACCCAACAAGGGAGAGGTGGTCAGGCTGCCAAGATTAAAGTGTCTCGGGTTGATCTGGACTGGCAATGTAAGAGTGAATTATTTCTGGCTCAGTGGGCTCAAGATGCCTCAGGTCATCAGAGGAGAGATGCAACACACACGTGGGCTTGTGATCAAGGGGTGTACTTAACCACGGACACTGTCTCCCAGTTATCCGTAACTGTGGAACATGCGGTGCCATCGGGCAGCCCAAGCGGGTAAGGCCTCTCTGCTTTGGTGGATGATGGCCGAAACACAAACATGGGGTGGCCTGGCAGATCGGTGACATCACACTGCTGCAAACCTGCCAAGGCAAGTGCTGCATGCTTACAACGGTGGAAACAACCACTGGATGTCTGGAGATGAATCCCATGCCTCACACCCATGTCCAGAACACCACCGTGGGCCTTGAGATGCAACTTCCGCAGCAACATGGCAGAACTGAGTCAGGCAGTGGCACTCATTTCAAAAACAGCTCCACAGACATGTGGGCCAGAGAACACAGTAGTGAGTGGGTGTATCATATTCCCTATTGTCCTGCTTTCAGCCAAGGATAGGGTTAATTTTTTGCAGTAGCCGAGAGGGGCTGTGGCTGAGAGGGCATGGCTGGAACCCAGATGTTATTTGATACCACATTGGGTGGTTGCTGGAGTTGGGTGGAAAGGACTCTTTGACTTCTGAGAAGGATGTGGATCCCGGCGAGGAGAAAACATGGCAATGTTGAAGGCATTACAGAATTCTAGGTAGAAGACATTTGTTGGCCTTTCCATGTCGACTGTTGCCGTCATTCCATCACAGAAGGTCACCGGATTGGTCAGGCAGGCACAATTTGCCCTTAGTAAGCTGTGCTGGCTGCCTCAGGTCACCTCCTTGTCCTTTATGTGCCATAGTGTATCTTCAAGGAGGATCTGATCCATGATCTTCCCAGGCCCAGAGGTGAGGCTCAGTGGTCTGTAGTTCTCCAGATCTTCCTTTCTCCGCTTTTTAAGAATGGGGGTGAGGTTTCCTTTTTCCCAGTCACTGGTGACTTCACATGACTGCTTTGACTTTTCAAATATGATGAGATTGGCTTGGCAACAACATCAGCCAGTTTCCTCAGAACTCTGGAATGTATGTCATTAGGTCCCATAGACTTGTGGCTATTCAGCTTCATCAAGTGATCTCAAACCTGCTCTTCACAAATTGTGGGAGGGACTTTGCTCCCCCATACCCACACAAAGGGTCAGGGACTTGAGACAACTGGGAAGAGTGACTCAGTGAAGACTAAGGCAAGGAACTCATTGAGTACCTCAGCTTTCTCCATATCAGTTGCCACCAGTTCATCCTTCAAGCTTGTCAGAGGCGTACACTCTCCTTGGCCTTTGTCACCTCTGGACTCATAGAAACTCTTCTTGTTATTATTCTTCAAGTCCCTTTCCAAGACCTATTCCAACTTTACCTTGGCTTTCCTGACCTTATCCTTACACATCCGAGCTGTATCCCTGTACCTACCCTAGGTCATGTTCTCTGCTTCCACTGGCCGTGTGGTTCTTTCTTACTCCTCAGTTTGAGAAGCAGATCCTTGCTTCACCATGCCAGTTTCCAGGTGGTTTGGCTCAATTTTGCCCCATTTGCCTATAAAAATGGTGTCAGGAGGCCAAATTACTGGTGTAAACCTCACAGATGACATCCATATACTAGTAGACTGGTTTCTGCAAGGCATGTCTGATTCTGTTCATGTCATCCTCTATCTGACAAGATCTCCTGGTATAAGCCAGGGTAGCTTTACCTGTGTGACATGTCAGGATTAGGTTCTGCTAACCTAATCCAAGCTGCCTGCTGAATCCAGTTTATATTCCATTGTTGGCTTGATGCTGGAGCTACAGAACACTATAAAGCATAGGATTTCATCCTTTGGTTGATTGTTTTATGAACCTTTGTTAAAAATCAGCCATTTATGTCCTGATTTAGAGTCTAGTTCATTTTCTGCATATCTTCTGCGTAACTCATGCAGAGGATGTACTGTAGCATTGCAAAGAATGACTAATTCTTTCTCCATTGTGATGACTCACTATTTGTTGTTCTAAGAAACAGGCTTCTCAAATGATGTCTCTCAAAGTTCTTTTTCATTCTTTTTAATCTTTTCATATTTACTATTTATCAGTCTAGGCAGATAAGAGACTTCTAAAATTTTTGTATAGATTTGCCTACAGTATTCTTCCCTTAAGTATTGTCTGTAGAATTTTTACCTCCTACATGAACATTTAAGAAAAGATCATTCAAGTATGTAACGCGATGAATAATTTAACATTTGAAAGACATATTCTCTCAATGCTACAATTAAAGCACAGTTGCTCCTTACATTTATATGCAAAGAAATTTTCTATCTAATCCTGTTGATTAATCACGTCTTCCTTTTTTTCCACTGACTAGCTGTCTAAATTTACATGCCTTTTGCAATTACCTTAAGCACAGACCTATAAACTTCTGCTCTTATAGCTGTCTATAGGTAATTAATCATAGAAGCAAACAACTGGGTGTTGATCCTTTAGTAAAATTTGGGTAATTTATTTCTATGTTTTGTATTTCCTTTGAACTTTTTCATGGCTGAGACCTGCAGCAGGGATGTTTTTAGTATGCAGATTTTTCTTCCTCTCAAAACGCTGCAGGTTTTCTTCCATTTTGTGGTACACAGAGAAGTTTACTGTTCACTAAGAAAATGTAATAAAATTGTTGTATCTTTTGGCAATGTCAGCTACTTTGAACAATAGAACTCTTTTGAAAACACCAGCCAGAAGAACATTCTTGTGGCCCATGCTTCAGTTTTGTGAAATGATTGGCTTTGTTTGCTTTGGGTTGGATCAGTGATTTTAAGTTCATTTTTAAAATTGCCTTGTCATAACTTATTTTCTTTAAATCATTATATTTTTAATGTCTGTGTGCCTTGTGATGCTCAAATTGGCTGCATCATTAACTCTTGGTGAAAACAACTACAGATTTAAAATGTACTATGTCTTTCTGTTAGATGGATGTTGGCATGCACTTAACTTTGAAAATCTACCCCCTTGGTAGCTATGACAACTGGTGACAGATTCAGGGGTATTACAAGCAAATATGAAAGGTGGTGAATAGCGCAGAGGCTTAGAAGAATTTCTCTTCAAGGTTAGCTACTGTCTGTTACCCCACTGAATTCCTTTACAGCCTGGATAGTGAAGGCACTTTACAAATATCTCAAACTTGTTCACATCCCAGATGCTATGTGTTTTTGTGCAAGAGACTAAAAAGAAACAAAAGAAGTTAAAGAATATAAGCTGTATTTTTGCTATTTAGAGACTTACTTGTCAGGCAGTGCTTTGAGAGACAGGAGGAACAACTTAACCTTGAAATACGAAAACTTTTTTTCATGTGTTTCAGCTGGACGTCTTGTGGAAGACCAGAAGGCAGTGCCCAACAGGACGGAATCCACTACAGAAAGGAGAAGCAGAGGAGAGAAGAGGAGAAAAAGGAATGGACTGGCTTCTTCGAATAAGCTGCTAATCAGTAAGCAGTGTTTATCAGCTGAAGAAAAATAACTCTGTGTGCTAGCTTTCTTGATAAAGCAAGACTGTTATCAAGTGTGTCTTCATTAACTGGAGCTTCTTAGACACCCGAGTAGCAAGCCAGACAAAATAAAATGGGCCAAGTCTGTGGAGTCAGCCACAAGGCGAAGGAGTTGTCCTAACCTTGGGGAATCACCCATTAAAACTGAACCAGAAATACCAAAAGCAGCCAGGGCCTGTAGGTGTGTGCAGCGGACTGGGACAAGGGGTCAGGGAGGTGCGAGGTAGCACTGAACAAGCACGATACATGGTATTTATTGCTACAAGCTGAGCAATGTTAGCCTGGTAACAGGAAAGTTTAAGGAAGGGGTTTGATTAGGATAACGAGGATGCTTAGTAATAATTCCAGAGCCTCTTCTTGTGCTCCAAGGGGTACAGTGCTTAATAAAAAGTTGCGAAGAGGAATTGGTGCAGTTTGTAACATAGTTTGTAAAGTTTATTACTGGTTGTGAGCATTCCTAGGGTACTGGCAGCAAACCTGCATGGCTGAAGTGATTGCTGCCTGTATGCTCCTCTCTTTCCAATCCACTCTTCTTAATGGAGCATAATAACAAAATAAAATTTTTTAGAAGTCTGTAAAAAGTATGTTGTATATCACTCTCAAGTGTGACCTGTACAAATGGAAGCTTGTACTTCCTGGTAACATAACATACTAGGCTGTACTGATGACAGAATGACTTTGTCAGAAAAATTCCTTCAGATCAGCTTCTGCTTTTCATGTTGTCTTCTACAACATTTTAAAATATTTTGTGAGCTGAGGAGGGTGAAAACATTGAATAAGGCCAGCGTTATGAGCACTTCAAAATATTTCAGTGGAGGAAGTACAAGCTGTAGACATGCCTGGTGAATGCATTGAAGTTCTTTGAGTGCGCTCCAGATTGGCTCTCAAGAGTGAAACAAACACCAATAATCTTATTTGGAAGACAAAGGTGTGAACCACAGAGGAAGAATCAGTAGCTATCTTACAAGACCAAAAGATATTTTTTAAAGTGGTGTCTGTTCCATATTTAACCTCTTTTATTCTTTTCCCTGGACCTTTCAAATTTCATTAATGAAATCATAAGACAGAAAGATTGAAGCGAAATAACGTAGTATTACTTCTTGTGCCATTAAAATTATTTTTTTTCGGTAGCATGTACCAAATTCTAAGATTTTGCTTCTGTGTTTGGTATCTCCTTGGCACTCCATTTTTGGTTGAGTTTAGGATATTCTAACACACCCCTGGTCTGCCATCGTTTCTCTCCTCTGAGTCAGCTCAATCGGCATCTCAGTGCTTGCTTAGGTTTTGGGTACTGTGGCTATTGTCATGATATCCCATGTGTTCATGCACCCTGCAGGATAGATCGATTCTCAGTGTACTGCACCTGTTTCTCCTGTTAATGCAAACTAATTCCATATGCCCACAACAAAACCCCACTTGCTACCATCTCATCAAAATACTTAAGTAAGTCTGCATCGCTCTAATATTTTTTCTTCTCTGGAAGAGAGCTTTGAAGTTGCCATCTATATATCCAGGTTTTCAACATGCATGCTAACTGTCCAGAATTAATAAAATTTGGCTTATTACTCACATTTTGTTGCTACAGGCATTTCTTTTTATGGCATATACTCATGAGTCTTATTATAGCACTAAATGCAGGAAGTGATAATTTTACCTTTTATACAATATTGCATCATTTTATCATCCAATTAAAGTCCATATGTCCTAGTTGAATCTACCATGTCTGCATAAAAGTTAGCTACCTTTCAGCCCACACTCTCTCTGATAGCCACTGATACACATCTTTGTGAATTATCTTGAAAGAAAAAAAAAATTGGTGCTTCTGAATTAATAACTTTTAATTATTTTCTTTTACTGCTAGGAAAAAATCTTACAGAGAAAGCCACCCTCCTTCACTCTAGGGGTCCAAAACACAAGGGGAATTTTCTTTTCAGAAGTCTTTCCCCTACTTACTCCTATAATTAACTTTCATCTCCTATATCAGGCTTATTAGGTTCACTGCTGTGTTTTGAAATTATGTCCATAGTCCTTTCACAGAATTAATTATCACCTCTTTGCCTCTGCATGTGGTCTGCAAACTCTACCTTTTCTCTGAGGTTTGAAATAAAGCATTTCCAAATTAATTTTATATAAATGCTTTTGTGATATCTCAAAATCCAGTGACTTACCTTCCTTTATTTAATTCTCTTGTGCTTTAGAGTCCTGCTTTTACCCCTTTGTGAAAAAAAAAAAAAGGCTTTGTATTGTTTGGGAACTGGTAGTTGTTGAAAAGGTTGCTGGACCCTGTGGCCAAAGTAAAAAGGAAGAATTTGTATTAGAATTTGGATTCTGTATTTGTCTCATTATTCTTGGTCCTCAGAATGTTGTTTGATTGCATTTTTGTGGGTTTTTTTTTTTGTTGTTGGCTTGTTTGTTTGGTCTTTTTGTGTTTTGTTTTTTAATATAAAGAACAACACAAAAACAATCACTCCAACCATAACCATAAAAAACCAAGGCAAAATATTTTACTCTTAAGGTTTTTCTTCCCTTGTCTTTGATAAAAATTTCTGGATACATTCATTATATTGTACTAGAACTTTTCTAGTACTAGTACTTTTCCTTAGGAAAGAACTAAAGTGTAACTAATATAATATTTGTGTTTTAACTTTAAATTGTCGTGAAAATTAAATTGTTAATGAATGGCTTTCAGCAAAATTCTTAACTTTGAGGAGAATTTCAATGCAATGAAATGCAATGTAATTTTAAATTAAATTGGGGAAAGAGTAATTTTTATCTCTCTGTACAAAGTGATGGAATTTTTAGAGCTTATTGGAGTTAGGCAGAAAATTTAATGGGATCTGGACACTTTAGTTCTTTTGGCTTCTCTGAAAATGCCAGTTAATACTGTTTGTCCTGTATGAAATATAAAGGGACTTTCTGTACCAGAATAGCAGAGCTGCACTATTCGTATTTAGCCTGGTATGAGTTCAGTTGGTGTCTCAGCCCACCTCTCTCCCTCTAACAGATTCTGGGGACATCTCGAAAATCCCACAGGGTGAATTCTCTTGTTTCTTAATCAAGGTAATAAAAACCTCCTTGGTATCTTAGCAAGCGTTTGGCAATTTCTTTCACCAATTCTGCACTTATTTTTGCCTCTTAAAAATACTTGGGAATATGAACAGGCAAAAGATGTGGTCATGGAGACAGCACTGGCTGCATCCAACCAAGATGTACTTGCCAGATAGACGGTAAGTTAGTCACTAGTGCAGTTTTGTATCATGGATAACATCAGCCTAAAACAATTTTGAGCAGTTTAGCCTTGTCAGGTGTTAGGGTCAGAGACATACTTGTGTCCTTTGCCAGTACTCTTAAACAGGCAGCTTGCTTATTCTTCAGTGTTAGCCAGCTATCAGTCAGCTCTCAGTAGATATTTGTCAGTAGATTTTTCAAAACTTAAATTTAACACACCTGTTACGCCTGCATTGGTGCAATTATCCATTTATCTGGCTTAGCTAACTATTGCTGTTTCCTTGTTTATCACTCTCTGGATCTGCTGTATTTGTCCTTTTCTAATAGACTGAAAATCAGAGGTGGAAGGGAGAGGTCACTTTTGCTTACACATTCCTTCCAAAGTGTACAATTCTTCCTTCAGGCAAAATGGTTAGCCTCGAGTTACTTCTGTCCAGCTGTTCCGATCTGCTCTTTCTCCATTATCTGTCGTGCTTATAATAATTATCCCCATAGACTGTAACAAAAAATTTATAGCATTTAATTGTGTCACTTTCATTTCTTTAATGACTCAATCTATAAGCTGCCAGATGTTATCCACCTGCCGGAACTTAAACTAACATGATCTCTGTGAATCAAGTGCTTTATGCAGTTTTCCAATCTGTTTGCAAAATTATTTGTAGGTATTTTTTATATTGAAATAACTTGGCAAATGGCAACAGGCTCACTGGTTTATCTTCATTAAAGGTGACAGTATTTCCATCAGATTCATTCAGTTTAAACTGCCCTTGACTTCAAAAACATCATTAAAGATTCTAAACAGCTTAGAAGATGATATTAATTCCAAAAGCTTAAAAATCTCAGTTGGGAATCCATCTGTGCCTGTAGCCTTTTTTCCTGTTGACAAATACTTAATTAACTGGCTAATTTCCTGATGCAGAATTTCTGTCTCCTGTCTAAGCTGCTACATGTAACTTGGAAGGGATTCTCCCATCAGGAGTGATGCAGAGAGGTATTTCTACTAATGGAGAAAATATAACCTTTGTGCAATGCGTAAGTTTAGTCTGATGGCCTCAACGTTAGCCCAGTTGTTTCTTGTGCTGTAATTTTATTGTTTCATTTTAAAGTTCTTAACTGCAATTGTTTCTTTCTAATCTGCCAAATCTGCTTTACTATTTTTCCAAAGAAATGTCTCCATGTGAATAGAATAAGAGGCTTGCTTTCAGATTTTTTTGATGTTGCTGATCAGTTTAGCTCTGGTTTTTTTGGGGTTTTTTTGTTTGTTTTTTTTTTTTTTTTAAAGATTAATTAGTCACATCAAATAGTAAAGAGCCATTTTAAATGATGGCTGTGATGAAATACTTGAAACACGTTGCTTGGTGTCTAAAAATAACATCACGGGCTTTATGCAGAATTAGAGAGAAACCAAGCAAGGATAAACTGAGATGACGCCATATCTAGATTTATAAATCTAGTTTACAGCCTGTGTGCAAGCAGTAACTATCAGGAATAAGTTAAAATTAATTCGTGGACAAGTGAGTGTGAGCAATGGTATCTGGAGCATAGGGCTCTATTGCCATTTTTGGTGATGTTTCTTCATAGGCGACATTCCACTGTTCTGGGCTGCAAAAGCTGGTCAAATTGCTTATATCTATGGGGTGTCATCTTCATGAGGAGAAGAAGGATCAGAAAAGGTAAGAGTGAATTGTATTAAGCTCCAAGGACTGTGGTGAGTCTTGGCTGTTTCATTAGTGCTTAGCAAAGTGGTTTGAAATCTTTGACTAGAAGGTGGCACTAGATGAAAACTATTGAGGATGAGTTTTGATTCCAATGTTTGCACATCCTATCCTGAGAGAACAGTTGTATTAACTCCTAGTGATGGTATTGAAAATAAACCCAAATGCTTAAGTTTTAAAACAAAGGCCAAAGGCGATATCAGAAATCAGCGGTTCAAATACAGTCTTCCAGGATTTTTGCAGATTGCAGCAAATCTTTGGGGATTTTGATTGTGCAAAGTGTGATGTAGGAAGGCTGGCACTGATCTGATCATTGCTGCTACAGCCTCTGCCAAGATGACAGAAACGCGAGAACAGCTTCAAGTATTAATCACATCTCTCTTCATTTCTCCCATATCTAAGAACTGATTTGTACTTGGAAGGTTAGATGAAGAGATGGAAGCTGACAACAGCCTGCACACCAGGGGATATAGCATTCTTGCGTTAACCTTTTGTGTCCAAAGAATTGTGGATGCAATTAAGGTATTAAATTCAAGGAAACACTATACTGTAGCTGGGAGAATTCAGTAAATACTTCACAGGTCAGCTAATCTTTCTTTTATTGCTGACTTCAGTTATTCCTTTACATACAGGTACTTTCTGTGTGCTTTTTCTTTCAAACAAACACCGGTGTTTTCTATAGTGGATTGAATTGGCTTTGAGCAGTAACTGCAACAACAACTTTTGCCTTTTCTAACAGTTCTAGCATTGCTTTCCAGGCTTGTAGCTGGACTACAGTATTGAGAAAGAGCCCCATAGCAGGAAGGCTGAAGATTCCAGCTGTGCCAGAAGGAGAATGGAGGTCACTGGGCAACACCCACCTGAATGAGTGCACTCATTGCAGCCCCAAACCTGCTTCTTCACTTCTCTCGACCTGCATCGATCAGGGACAGTCCTTGGGTACTCTACGTGGGACACTGTAGTTGGAGCCACACATGTGTAAACACAGCGTGTGTGTGCATGCATGCAGGTGCACCGAGATCGTATGGAAGTTACAGTCTTTCCTCATCCTCATTTTCTACTCAGGTTCCACTTCAGGAAAGGCTGCCACTGTATTTCAAATAATTACAAACCAAACAAAACCAAGTGTGGCATTAAACTTCTCTCTTTGACTTTGTTTCAAAATGATGAACTGGAAGACTTTCGTCCCAACATCTGTGTGAACTTCTGTCTTTTCAAGTTGGTCTGAACATACTGCTGTTTCCCTTGGTTTCCAGAAAATGTCATAAATTGTTTAAAGAAGAAAAATAGAGACATTTCCCAAGAAAAGTATAAACACTCAGCAGAAATATGCTGTGGCCTCTTTCCACAGTGAAGTCAGAGGAAATTGGGATTTCACCCCTCTGACCTCTTCCAGGGAAAAAATGTGCCCAACCCGTATAACTATGTTTTGGTGTCAGCCTTCAAGAAAGTTCAGAAAAAAAGAGAGGTGAAGATTCCCTTCCCCTTCCTTCTGAGCATGAGTTTCAATTCAGAACAGGAAAAGAAACCTGGTATCATTGTGTCATCATTGTATGAGAGAGAACAGCTTTTGATTTTTTGAAGTTCCTTCTTGGAGGCATGCAAACACGACAGCCTATTTTAAAAAGCCCAGCAGGGAATTTTCTGAATCCACACACCACAGTTAGTTTGCAGGAAAACATGTATTTCTTCTAGTGCATTTTAAAATCGAGATGCTAGGCAGACATGTGGGTTCAACCAGGCATCTTGTCCATGCTGCTTGCTCTCAAGGTACGAATGGCACAAGCCACAACTCAATGAAATTCCAGTCCCACGTGAGCAACTGGTTTCTGCCAAAATAGAAATATGCTGTTAATTTTCCTCTGTGACAGCATCACTTCACTGTCATCCCACTTGACATCCGATACGTACCCAGGCAGACTTAAAGCTTTAAAGTGCTAGACATCAGTGAAAACAAAGACGGGGTGGCAGAGAGGGTGTGTTTGACAGCAGGATGGCAATACTCCAAGATCTTAAGGCGAGTCCTGGGCAAACAGTGTGCACTTTTGTTACAAGGCCAAGCAGGACAGCCCTAAGGCACGCATTTGTCTGCTGGAAGGGCATTGCAGCAAGCCAGGTGAGGGGCTGTTTGGGTCAGGAGGAGATTCTTCTGTCATCTAACGTGAAGACACCAAATTTCATAAGTTATTGAGGAGCAAGACAATGCCAAGGCCAGCACTGGTGGGGCAAGGAGCAGGCTAGAGAAATGAGAAGGAGAGCAGGAATTCTTTAATGCAAAACAGTGTGCTGCTGTGGAGATCCATCTCCGCACAGATGCCATCTCTCTAATGTGCCACTGTGACTTGGTGTTGTCTCAAAAGGTGGTCAGGGACAAAAGATATTGGTGCCAGAACTAGTATGGTATTGAGGTGAAGTCCAAAACATTGGGATCTCCTCCATGTCCTTGGGAGGGGTTTGCGGTAATGAAGTGTATCTGCTGGCATACAGCAAGGTGTATGCCCAGCCTTTTCCTGCAGGTCTCCTCCATGATTTGAGAGCGGAGCTCATTTCACACTAGAGTTGCCAGCATGTTGTTTACTAGTGTAAATAAGGTGAAATTTTGAAGGATTGATCAGAATTCTGTGGCTCAATTGTCCCTGCTGTATTTGATAATATACGACTATAGGTGCTTTAATAGTACATGAGAATTTGCAGGCGTGTGTTCTGGAGTCTGCTCTCCATTAGTAAAGATGTCATTTACTTCCTGACTTGCCTTTAAACTTCAGAATCTTCTATAAAGGGTGTGGAAAAGCCACAAAACTCAGGATCTGTGCTGAAAATAGAATCGTTATGTCTTTGCCTGATAAGGACATTTAAAAAAAAAAAAATACAGTGGCAAAGCTTACAACTGAAATGCTGTGTCCCAAGTGCAATGGTACCGCAAACCACAAATAATAATAATCCTAGAGAATAAGGGAGGATAATAATACTTTCCATGCATTTCTTTCTGCTTTCTCTTTGCAGGCTGATGTCATCATTATGAATTGTCAGTTCCTGGGATCACAGTTAACGCTCTGGTGGTTTTGTTAGAAAGATAATTCATGTAGTGGCAGAAGCTAATTGTTCTTTGGATTTGTCCTTCATTGTAGAATTTTATCAATAAGTTTGTAAGTGAATTTGAACCTTATCTGAGTCACTTGGGTTTGTGCCCTGGTGCTGCTAGCTTTATTCCCAGGTTAAAACCAGCCATCTAATAAAAGTCCCTGCGTCCAAAATTAGCTAAGGGACACTAAGAAAAGCATTTGACACTGTAAAATGGAGAAGGAAAAGTACAGCAGTGGCAGCCTTAGGTTTCAGAGATGCTTTCATTGTATTATTGTCAGCTTTTCCAAAAGCTGCAGTAGCCTCTGATGACCTGTCTGCAAACAGTTCCATTGCAAAGAATAATAGGTGAGGCCATCCTTTGTCAGTTCTCTTTCAACATGCGCTTAGAAAAATAGCAAAATGTCTCATCAGACAAAATAAAAGCAAGGAGAAGTATAAAGGAATGTTACCAATAGGCACTAGTGTAATTGTTGGATAGGGATGATACTGCTTATAATTCTGATTTTCCTGCAGTTGCCTTCAATCCCAGCAGCCTCATTTTCAGCAGGATCCAAGCCTAGTGCTATTCAACACTTTTCCCTTTAGTATACGAGGTAATTTACCATTTCACTTGGCCTTGCAGTGACTGAAATATTTAGGGGATTTGTGTAGTGACAGAAATAGATAAGATGTTTGAAGCAAATGGCTTAGTTCTGTTTAGGAAAATCTCCATGGGATTTAAGAGGATGCACTGATGTAATACAATTGGTGGTTTTATTAAAATTCTTTCTGTGTAACATCTAGGGTAAAAGTATAGCCTATTCCCATTGCAAAGTCCCCCTCTATCTCCTAACCCTCCCTTGTAATATCCTTCCTGAATGAGTTAGAAACCTGTCTAAAGAAGTAAATAATACAACAGAAACAAATACAGTGATATTTTGAAAATGTGTTTATTGTCTGTGTATCGTTTTTCATAGCTGTGAAAATTGCTAACATCCTGATTCTACGGAGTAAGCTAAAGCTTGAGGCACCATCACTTAGAAACTTAGAATCATTTAAGTTGGAAAAGACCTTTCAGATCATTGAGTGCAGCTGTTAAGCCAGCACTGCCAAGTCCACCACTAAATCATATTCCGAAGTGACATGTCTGCCATTGCTTAAAAAAAGTCAGAAGTAGCAGATTATCTTCTTGCTTATGTTCTGTTTCTATCTTGCTTGATCACAGTTCACAAATGAAAGTGAGAATTCTGACAGTCAATGTAGTACGATGTCCCAGCACATCTATATCTGTGTGTAGATATCAATATGAACACATCTGCATTCACTGATACGGAACCAGATTGCTCACACACAATGGTAAATGATTTATATTATTATTATCATGGATGCATTCTAAAGCACTCAAAAAGCTGAGAAATACCGAAAAATGAATGTTGCTGGAACAACCTTTATTTGGTTTCTTGGTGTGTCTTTACTGCAAAGGGAACTGTTTGGGAATTTTTCTACACAGTGTTTTTGTCACAGAACTCCAGTCTATCAAAACCAAGACACTCATGTACACATTCCAGTTTTGATATAATTTTTCAGAAGTCCAGACTGGAATCTTTATGATTAGAAATTCAATTTATGGCTGCTCCAGACCAGTTTTGTAAACCTGGCTTGTTCTACACGGAAGCCCTAACTAGGCAACATCTAAGTGACTTCCCAGGCCTGGCCATTGTTTTGTTTCCACATATTTCTTGGTGTTTTGACTTGAGGCTGTAAGACGATGCTGCAGAAATGCTGAATGCTCACAGCTGTAGCTGTAGTTAGTGGAAGATGAGCTTTGAAAATACAGTGCTGAATAATCATAAGGAAGGTTGCAGACATTTGAAATTGCTTACCAACTTTTAGTGTCTCTGCCTCACTTCTTAACCTGTGAAATGATTCATTAACATTTGTGTATCATTGCAGCACAGTTATGGTGAGCACCACAGAAAAGCCCTTGAGGTAATTTTGTGTGGGTTTTTTTTCAGAGTAGGCTTGAATAGTGTTAAATAAATAACGCATTAGGCAACAGTGTACTGAATAAGGAAAGAATTAAATATTAAAAACCTACAGGGCACTGTCCTTCCTAAGTAATTGAAAGAGGCAGAGGTCTTGTAAGAATAAACCGCTATGTGACTGTCTCACCATACATGATGACAATACATATGTACCACAGAGGTTGAATTAAGGTTGCACATTGAGGAGCCTTAATTGCTGGCATTTCCTAAATCCTGAATGCTCAACATTGTTGTCTTTTAGAAGAACAGTATTAAGGTGGGCTTTAATATGGAAGATATATAATCTATAGAGAAATTACATAGCAAATGTTTGACAGAAAGATTTTATTGGGATGAGTTTGGTTGACCTTGTTATTTCTTAGTAGTAACTGGAATTACATTTCATTAGTATGCTTGTTGAAGTTAAGTACATTGATCTATGCAGGAGCTAGAGAAACAGTATTTTTTTAATTAGTATGTTTTCCAGGTCCCAAATCAAGTTAAGATCTTTCTTGTACACAAGCATAGTCCTTACCTAGCTACAATGACTGTCTATTACCTGCTTGCTGAAAATTTTCACCAGCTGTGGCCTGCTTTGAACCTACAAAACTCCAGTGGAATTTGGGGTTGAGGCATATGGATGAGAAAGAGGTAAGGGTAGTCCAGAAAGTGATGGTGCCTTTTAAATTCAGGAATCAGTGGCTCTGTCTCTAAAGTTTGACACCTATCTGAGAAGATCACATCACCGATGACTTACAGTATAGCACAGATGGAAACATCTGGATCTGCACCCAAATTTTTTGATGTCTTGTGAAATCCAGCATTCTCTATTCTTCTTACGACTAGCAAACAAAAATTTCCCTTCCTGTCTGTAATGAGGAATGACAAATCAAATCCTAAATGCAGCTTTTTTGGTGCTCTGATGGTACAGAAAGGAAAAAACACATATAACCTCCTTTTCCGAATGGTAAAATTCACTCAGCACTATAACAAAACTCTTTTCTTTTTTTTTCAAAGTGTGCAGCCTGAGATTCATTTGAAACTCTTAACAATGGAGCTCCGGGACAGCCCATACAGATAGTTTTTCTGCAGTATGTACAGGTTCCCTTCAACCAGTGGATCTAAAAAATGGATGCTGGGATTTTTCTCTAAGGACACAGCCTTACGCCAGCCAACCCCAGACTAATATTCCTTCTGTTTATTTAGAAGAAACACATTGCAGAAGACGGGGAATCAGTGTTTAGGCATTTAGAGGGAAGCAAAAACAGAAGAGAAAGAGAAATGGTGTTACGAGCAGCATTACCTCCAGTACTGCAGCAAAAGCTCTCCTGAGTAAATGGATATGAAACTGCTATCACAGCATATGAAGTGCCCCTGTCACCTCAAAGTAAATATGTTTAAGAATGAATTGTCTTTATTCAGTGGAGATCCATTATAGGAGATGAGCAGAGATTTCTTTGTTTTATGTGAAGACATAGATTACACATTACCCTCTCTGGAATGTCCATGAGAAAGTTACTTAATACTCTGAGCAGTACTTACAAGGGAAAGGGAAGGCAACTGTTATCACTTGGGCTGCCCCCTTGGGGGATGCTGTGATGATAACTTTCCTGTTTAAATTTGGGAAATACATAGTGTACAAATGAATGAACTTCGTTGTCTTTGAAGTTTCCTATGTGACTCATTGTGAAGACTTTACATAATTACATTAACATTATGGGGACAGGAATCAGCATGCGAACAGGCCACAGGCAAACATATAGTTACATGATTCTATCAGCCATACAAATGAAAATTAGCTCCCTTTCCATACTACTTGCCATGCTTTCTGTAAGTGTTACATAAGTTAGTGATAATATCTAAATAAGTTTTCAGAACTTACAAAAATCTTGCCAGGAGAATAAATCAGTGTAAAAGCCTTACAGGAAATTTGCTGAAAGCCAGTGTTAGTAATTCTTTTAAAGTTGAACCTGCCAAGCATGCCTATTTTGGGGAGCCAAATACAGAAGCTTAAGCAGAATACCCTAGCAAGAGCACCCTTCCGTCGCTGCTCAGACAACTTGCCTTGGCTCTCAACCTTGTTTTCACATTTCCAGATTAGCATGGAAGCACATTAAACAGACAGTGGTGAAAGAGATTGCAGAGTGACTGGGATGTCAGGAGGCATTTAGAAAGGGCTTGCTAAAGGTACAGAGGTATGAATATCTCTAACAGAGTTTGTCTGATTCAAACTCAGGTTGCGCTGTACACTTTCACTGCTGGCTAATCCGAGTGTTAGATGACTGTTAAGTGTTATTGATGGCAAATGAGAGCTTCCATTTGACTGGCTGGAGTCTGAAGGGGAATGCAAAATTTTCGTTACTATCAGAATGTTTCTGAAGCCCATTGCTACCTAGCACCCCAAGCATTTCTCCCTGTGGAGGATAAGAAGGAGGGGGCAGACTGAAGGAAGTCTTGCAGAACAACCTGAGAACAAGTTTCAACACTGACCGTTGCCTCCTAGTTCTTTTATTTATTGCTGTTTTCTTTTCTTTGTTATGAAAAGAAGTC
The DNA here is from genome assembly GCA_013398015.1 of Oreocharis arfaki. Lineage (NCBI taxonomy): Eukaryota > Metazoa > Chordata > Aves > Passeriformes > Paramythiidae > Oreocharis > Oreocharis arfaki. The sequence goes on from VZRR01001809.1 coordinate 1,068,577, forward strand.
CAAGTCTTTCCCTGTGGTAAAGTACATTGTGTTTTGGGATGGGCAAGTGGAATGTATACTAAATTAACAGTTTTTTATAATCAGTTCCTGGTGTTCTGCGACTTCTCTCAAAGTGCAAGCGAAATGGCAAATAGCGAAGTATGAATTACATGTGCATTCTTATTTTATCTTACAGATGATTATCAATAAATAACACAGGAATTTCAATTTCATTTCTTCATGTCAGCAGACCAGGCAGATTTTCCAAGTGCAGTCATGTTCCTTTTCTAGAATGACTTCTAACTCTGCCCAGCTTAATTGGGGTTGCCTCTACTGCAGAAATAGCATGGCCAGAATTTCTAAGTCGGAGTGGCTAGAGCCAGCATCCCCAAGCCCATATTTAGGCATCCAAAGAAATGGTCTGATTTCCAAAACTGCTGAGCAGCCAGCAGCCCTAATTGGAGTCCATGGGAACTGTTGGATGTTCAGCACATTTGAAAAATCAGGTCACTTATGTAAGCAACTAATTGTTGTGGTAAGAGCCCAACTTCAGCACCTAGTTTTACAAGGGCTCAATGTTGCTTGCCCAGAGACCTTTCAAAATTGGGCATCTGTCTTGCGCTCACTGCTGACCTGAATGGAGGCCCTGTCTGCTGTTTCCTTACCAGCAACCCTGCTCCGGCAGGCTGGGGTTCATCTCCTCTACCTTTTTAATACGTCTCTGGGAGGTATGCAGTCTGGAGCTGTGGGTTTGCAGCTGCTCTCTGAGATTTGGAGGCAGTGGCTCCTCCAGGCTGCAGTGAGTGCACTGAGAGCTGCCTGCACCTGGGCCACCTCCCCAGACCCCACTGACTGCCTCTGAGAGACATGGGGCAACCACATTCCAGTCCCAGAGCCCCCCTGAACCTCTGACACGAGAGAAAGGACACTTCTAAGTGTTTGCCTCATTTTAACAGTAGTCCTGGAAATGCTATGTCTTTACTGGCTTTTTTCTGTTCCCTTTGGAAAAGGAAAAAGAAACCCCAAACAACACCCCTGTGGAAAAATCCTGAAGAAAAAGACCCTGCTCTTGACTGAAAACCATCCCCTGTGTGTGAGCAGGGATCAGCCTCCAGGCCTGCATGACATGCTGCTTGCTGAAGGGTGTGAAGAAAGTATGGGACAAAGAGTGCTATGAACTATTTCAGGGCTAAAATGAACTTTGTGTAGCAAACATGGGGAGGCTTAAGTTCATTTAGTACCTAAGAGGGTAAGTTTGCAGAAGTTCTTGTAAATCCCTATTGCACAACCAGCTCAGCACGACTGTCATCCTGAAGTAATAGATATTCCTCAGCATTGTGAAACATAAATAGGTGTCTTAGTCTGACTTTCCACATCAGCAAGGATCAGTGCAGAGTGTTTTCCTCTTTGTTCTTATGTTTAAAATAGTACACAACAAATGTAAGCAAGTTTCTTAACTCCTGGGTAGGGTCTGGTTTCCTAACTCCTGGTGCTGGGCCAAGCTCTAATCTTGGGCACACAGCATACATAAACATGTATCTCAGCAGACATTTCCAGATACATGGTGCTGCTTACAATTCACCCAAGATTACAATCTGACCTGTCAGTGGAGGATACGGGACAAACAAGTCATGCAAAGGAGCAGAGGCAGCAGTGGTGTTCCTTGGGCTATGAGCCCCAAGTGCTGCTAGCAATAACAGGCCCTGAGTGATGATTGGTAATTTTCAGAAATAATGTCTTCATGAAGTTCTGCTGGTATAATGAAATATTTGCATCCATTTCATTACAGCACCCTCACAACCTTCAGAAAGTAGGGCAGGCTGCCGGGCAGCCTTCAAAGAAAAGACACACTGGGTGTAACGTCAACACTGTCACTTTAAATTACAAGATAAGTTGTCTTTGTTTAACTTTATTTAGCAGGGGCTGGGAACAGCTGATTGATTGTCAGCCTCACAGATTCAAGTCACAGGATTATGAGGTGCTTCACATGCCGGGTCCGAGATACAGCCAGAGATGGCTACAGCTCTGGTGCAAACACTGGTGTAAGAAGTACAGCAGATCCAGTGATCTTTCTGCCAAAGGGAGCATTGGATCAGCTCACTGAACCAACACAGAGGCTAATCCACCATCTGTCTGAGCTGCTCACTGGCCAGCCCTGCAGCTCCTGAGAGCCAAATGGGATATGAGCGGGAGGAAGTGAAAAATGCAGGAGAGAGGACAAGAAGTAGGAGCTCATTTGAAGTAATATCCCCATTGCATTCAGCTGGCTACGGTGTGAAACTGCACATCGAGCAAAGCATGTGTACATGAGGAGCCAAATATCTTCCCTGCTTCTCCTGCACAAACCCCTTCCCATTTGTGAGGCATACTCTTGTCTATAGGTAGGAACACCACACCTTTCTAATCCTGATCCCATGTTTTGATTAGAATATTATTTCTAATTGTATGAGATTGTTATATCTATTATTAAAGACTCAAAAAGGCATTGTATTTGCAGTGCTGTATTGTAACTCAGTAGACTAATTTGCCAGCATGGAAGAAGAGGGGCAATAAATTACTCAGGATTTGTCCAGTCAGCCTTATAGCTTGAACCACATTTGTTGATATTTTGATATAAAGTTAAAATATGAATTAAAGTACAGTTAAAGTACAAGCTTGTTCCTGTGGTTTATTGGTAGCTGCTGGTAAGAAACTATCTTTCTTTAACGTCTTAAAATTTTAAGATGTAGGAGTTAAAATCTGATATTAATCACTGTTCACCTTTTCTGTTTCCCATCCCAAAACCCGGCTTCACCCAGTTGGTTTTATTGACTGTTTCACAGTGTTGTAGTCTGTTGTTTGACGGAGGGTTGTGGCTGCATTTTGTTCACAGGAATGAAGACAGAAATGTGTGTTTGTGCTTTCTGATAAATGCAGACATAAGCCTACTCCCCCTTCCTTTTCTTTTTCATGGAACATACTGTCATTTTGAGATGACGCAGAAGTGCATCATCACAGAATATCGTGACTTGTTAGGACAGGCATCGCCTCTAGCTTTATTTTAATGTCTGGGCTACAACTGAAATGAAACTTTAAAGCTGCCATACTGATGGTAGCTAGCAAATATTACTGGTAGTCAAAGTTACAGATAGAAAGCTGGCAAGGAAAATCATTTACCTACTCAATATCAAAGAGTTGTGTCTGTGCCAGCAGCAGTGAGACAGTGCCAGAGAAAATGTGTTGCAGTAACATTACACATCGCCTTTCTGTGCAAAAATACTGGACGAAATTCAACCTTTGGTGTAAGCAAAGGCAGTTCCACGAACACGTCTGGTGCCATGCCTACTTCTTTATACTCATGTGGCCCACAATTATAAGTATAAATTACGTTAAATGATGAAGAGGAATTTGCTTAAATGGCTGCAAACAAAGGAAATACAGTGCTAGGGCCAGTGGCATAACATCAAGTCACATTGCTGGAGCTTGAGTGTTAAGGGAGAAAATTTGACAGGCTGGACTCCAGAAGAGAGAGAAAGGTCAGAGCAACATACACAAAGTGGAATGGGGTCCTTTTCCAGCCAAAGTATCCCCCCAGGTGCCAGGTTATGGGGGAAGCTCTTCGTTCCTTTCAGCTGATGTTTCCTTTCCCAGTAGGACCCAGAAGGGAGATCATACGCAACTTCTCAAAACATGCTGCCAAGCATAAGTGACCCCTGTCCCTCCTTCTCCCCAAATAGCTGCTCTCACCCTTTCTGCCTGAGTCTGATGGGCTACAGGCTCCTCCCTTGTAGCTGTGTGCTGCTTCATGATGCCACTGCCCTCAGTGCTGTTTTTTTCCAGCCTTATTTTGTACCACAGCTTTTTTTTCCCTTAAAATGCGGTTTTCTTAAATCAGATAAAACCATTATCATGGAAAATAATGTGGTAAGCCAGTGGGGCTGCAAACCGGTTAAACCTGAATGTAAACTGTTCTCTAACGAATATTGCTGGTATGTGGGCAATAACCCTGAATAATTTCATTAATTAGTTATTTGCCAGTAACTGTTTTTAAAAGGGCATACGATTTACACCGTAGGCAGTTGAACATGTAATTACATGCTAAGGATATGTGCAGTTCTACTGTCATGAACTCTGTGGATGCAAGTCAAAATATACATTATAAAAGCAGGTGATCCAATTTACATCAGAGCTGAGACTCTTTCTGGAGAATCTTAGCATTAAGACACATGGGTTTTGATCAAGGCTGTTTCTATGCCCAACATAAATACTTTTTTCCTGTATTTTCTATTCTATTTTAGAAGAAGGCCATTCTACATGCTAAAAAAAATGCATTTATTTGCAGTTCATATATGAGTTCACTACAAAGACAGCATATGAGGAAGAAAGAATTACTTTTAAACTGTAGAAATATTTGATGCTACTGCAGTTGTTGGTATTATAAGACTAACGTGCTTGTTTTTTGCAGGCTGTCACTACTTGTCACAGTTGAGGTCGTATCAATGACCTTACTGTGAATTTCTATTAGTATAAATTGAACTTTGAAACATAAGGGGTTTTGATATTGTTTTGGGGATAATTGCAGTATTCTTGCAATGGTTATTTTGTCCACATTTTTAATCTATGCTCTCTGTCCTAACTCTGTTGTTAATATAGTCTTGGCCTGGGAATACTATACAGTGGGTATAATGTAGTAAATAGTTGACAGCTTTGCATTAAGATAATGTATTGTTGTTTGATGTCTGCACTGAGAGAGCTAATGGCAGCGCTGGAGCTGGAATTGTTAATACCACACTGAGCACACCTTGGATATGTATTTGCACAGCAAGTGCCAAAATGTGTTGATATTGGCCTTTCAAATTAATGAAGACCCAGAAGAAGGAACACAGTGAAAATTAGCACAGAAAAGGAAAAAGTATTAAACAAGATGAAGAGGAAGAACATTGCCTGAGACCTAGGCTTTGTGGGATGTTTCTAGTGAGTGCCAAAAGGAGCAACTGAGGTAGCAGGCTCTGTACTAGTTGAAGAAAATTTCTGCTGCATTCATCTTACTTTAGTTCATTATTCCAGAGAATGTGTTGTAAGACATTCAGTTCATGCTGCCGGTAATAATTTGTACTGGGGTGTTATCGTCACTCTGGTATCCTCTCAGACAGGCTTCCCATCTAGGTCAGAGTGTGATGCTCTTGCTCACTGAGGAGCATATTAGAGCCTGGTCCTTCATAAACCTGCTAGAGGTTGTGGGCCCCATATGACCTTCCCACTATACTCATGTGTCTTAGCTCACCTGCAACAGGTGCTCAGCCACTCAATTTAGCTGACCTGTACTTTCCTTTACTTTCTCTAACTCAAGGGAGAAAGCGTAAATGAAACACAAGTCAGGTAACTGCAGCTTTTTGAGGCAGCTTCTTGGTTTCCTGGACGATTAATGATCTTGCCAATCAGTGGATCCTGCTCCAAAACAGCAAACAAACAGCTGTTCATCTCTTTTACAGTTAGATTACAAAGAGGCTTAAAAAGTTATTTCTCAAGCATTCTAGGCTTCATTCTACCCTGCTTTGTCACGCTGCCTCTCAGAAGGAGCCAAGTTTATGGTGCAGGACCTGTCTTTATCCTTGAGCAAGTTAGGTGATGCATAGCTTTTCATAAGGCTCCATTCTAATGTGCATGATCTTTTCAAGTGATGAAATATACGGATTGAAGAGAATTGTCCTGAATTTAGTTTCTTGCAGCCAACCCAAACCTCAAAGCATCTCTGACTCTAAACTACTACAATCTACTCTGGGAGTAAGGGAAGAGCCCAGAAAATCCTGTAATCCAACTTCTGCACTCCCAAACATTGTTGCACTCAGAAAGCTGTTCTCCACCAGACAGTGGCATGATTTTCACCACCTCTTCCTCTGCAGAAAGAATACAAGAGGACGGTGCAATGCCTTCCTAGTTTGCAATTCCAAAGCCATGTCAAAGAAAACGTGTAAATGTCAGCATCCTGACATACATTCCTCTGATGTAAATATTGCATTAGAGAAGTGAATTTGCATGCGCAGTCTACTAACATTGAGTTGATGAGAGCTGACTTTTTAGGAACTGGGTGGGGTAGAGCAACTGAAATAAGGTGTGCCTATGTACTGGTGGCTACCAAACCTCAGCCATCACTTTTGCAGATGTACCTTCCCAAGAACCCCTCATAACTCTCTTGTGAAGGTTACTAGCATTCTATTAGGAGACTAAATACCTGGGAGCATGGTTGATAATAATCTTTTGATCAAAGTTTACCAGCATAAATCTCAGCTGGATCTGTAAAGTTAAACCTGCTTACATGTAATTGATGTTTTGTGGCTGCTCTAAGGCATGGGATTTTGGGGAAGGATTGGAGAGGCAAGGACTCTCAGTGGCAGTCTCTAGACACAAATTCCTTGCCACCATTTTCAGTTACTAGAAGATGCAGTATAAGTCTGTCAGTCATAGGTAAGGAACTATAGAACAAGACTGGCTAAAAAAACCTCCACCACTGCTTATGTGCTCAGTAGTTAAGCTGAGGGTTTTGTGCAACAAGGCTGCTTTCCGCCCCCACAGTACTAGAGTGTAGGCTTTCAAAAAAGGAAGTTGGTTATATGCAAATTAGATGCAAATACCTAATAAGCTTGTTAAATAATTGGCATAGAATATCACACATGGTGCAGCATCAAACTTGGCAGCTACAATCGTCCCTACTGTACTGCTAATACTTCACTGGTGCTAAACTGGTTTGTACCAGCTGAGGATCTGGCCCACATAGCATATGGAATTTCCTGGATAAGCTACTACTCCCTGTCATACTTAATCACTGATAAATACAGGCCAGATTTATATTGTATGTATATGCTGAATTTATCGGATGATCTTTCTTATTTCTGCCATCAGTTCGAGCAGTCCATTAAAACACTCATTGCAAACGACTGTGTGCTGGAATCAGAGCTGATCACATGCTGGCATTTAGTTTTCTTGATAAAGAATGGAGGAAATAACATAAACAAGTATGCTTGATTACTTTCCCACCCCCGTTCATCCATTTCTGAATCATGTTGGATTAACAACACATTTGAGACAAAGATGCTGAATTTTATTAGCATTGCTTGCTCAGTGATGTCATTATTAAATGCCACATTATTAGCTACTCGGGTGTAGTATACATTCTTCCTGTACCATTCCTCAGAAAATAAGCAAAAGCCAAATTGTTTTGTGGCATACTGAAACCAGTGCTGACTTTATGCAGCAGATGTTCATCTAGCCACGCATGTAGATGATTTCATAGATGGGGCGAGTGTGCTCACCAATCACACACATTGCTTTTTTTTTTCTTCCAGCACTGAATCATCATCTCTCCTTAACTGTTTTTTCTGTTTGTTGGGGGGGTTTTTTGGTGGTTTTTTTTTTTTTTTAATGGAGAAAGTAGAGCACTGTGCAAACAGTCATGACCTTTCCCGTCTTTAACCAACATTTTTTTTAATGCCCCAATTCCAGGCTGACCTCCTTTTTCAGAGCTATCTTTGGAACTCAAATAATACTATGAAAATACATTTGTCAGCTTCACGATTAGTGCTTTAATGGTGATGTTCTTTCACTGCTTATTTTCCCCCTGCTGTTTGTATTATGGCAATTTTATTTTTATGAACAGAGAAAATGGTAAAAGAAAATCCAATTTATTTCCTTACATTTACCTCTATTTTGAAGTAATATCTGAGGGCTGCACTTTGTATGTGCTTAAAACTAGAGAACTTGCAAGACTGCTTGAAGCTTTTGTTTGGTCTGAAGAGGAGAGTAGGAGTTACTTGCTTAGCTGTCACTATCTTAAGCAGCTTCAAGAGCTCTGTGCATCTAATCTAGCTGCAGAACTAATACTAATACCACATGGTTCACAAAAAATCACAATCAGCAATATGTCTACGTGTAAGACACACAAACATCCAGAAATATTAAGCAGCTTGTGGCATGAAGGTCAAAACTACTAGCACGCCCCTTGTTGTGGAGGTGGGAGAACACACTGTGTCTGGTGTGCTGTGATACTGTGCTGTCACAAAACATAACTTCATACAAATCTTTTTCAAGTTTCAGACCTCACCTCTGTCATCTCATGGTGCTTTCCCCCACTACAGTTGGAACATCAGTGTGTAAAAATGGCAGTTCGTCATTGCAGGGGGTTCCTGAATCGTGCACAACCTTGCATCGGTGTCCTACTGGCTCCAGGATATTGCTCACCAGCCAGGTGGCTAGGTTTGTGGAAAGCACACTCAACTGAAGCAGGCTGTGTACGCTCGAAGCTCCTCTGTACAGATAACAATTACTTTGCAAATTTGCTGTAGGCCAGGTAGAACCAGCAAAGTTTGTATACGCATGCTTGGCCTCAGCAAGGCTTCATTTGGGCGGCGTGTGTCACCTGTGCAGCCAGACGCAGAAATCTCTTTACACCCTATCAGCTGTTTCTGGACTCCACCTTTTTTCTTATTTTTCTCTCCATCATGGTACTACTTCTCAGTTTTTTCAACAACCTAATTAAGCTCTTTATTGAAACTTGTATCAAACCCATACAAGTTGGGTTGTAATTTGCAATGTAAAATAAAGGTTTTAATGTAAAACCAGTGTAATAATCATTATTCTTCAAACATTTTGCTGAAGGTCAGGAGGAAAGATAACTGGATGAGTGAAGAAGGTGAGCAAGCTGATGAAGAAGCGAAGTGGAGAGAGTGGCGTAAGTGACTCCTCAGCATTCAGTAACTCCAGCCCAGTGGTAAGGACCACACACTGGCTTTTGCTAGCTGGGCATCTCCTTGCAGTGCTTAATACTGCCTGGGATGTGCCTTATTAAAATCCAGAGCCGTGCTGAGGCTGCTGCTTGGCGACATCCCATCTTCCTGTGTGCCTGACGCGCCACATCCTAACCACAGTGTGGCACTGGGCAGGAAGCCATTTGACCCCAGTCTTGCACACCACTCAGGCTCTGCACGCACCTCGGGCTTCAGAAAATACAAATGTTCTGGCTGGCTCTCCTTGCACATGCCAGTGTGGGCATACTCGTAAAATTGTGCCCAGCACAATGCTGAGCTTTGTCAGTGCAGTAGCAGCTCTGATACTGCTCAGTAACAGCAGCAAAACGCTTTGAAAGTGAATCCTGTATGATTTTAAGAAACATATGTCAGTCCTTGACAAAGAGAAACCTTTTTCTTGGAGATTTTTTGCCAGTAATGTTCATTTGTGTTACTGCAGCTTCAGCAACAAACACAGACGGCTGGTAATGACCTGATTTGTTTAAGCATCTTGCAAAAGGAAATAGAAACTGTTGGCATCTGTGCATGGGTGATGATTCCAGAGCCTGGAAATGGAAATACACACCTGATACTACTCTAGAGAGCAAATAAACTTTTTGAAAGGGTCTTAAACTCATGTCATTCAAATCTATGCATGTACTGTATCAAGAGGCAGGATATAGAAATGTGTCAGACAAAGAATCTGCCAGGGAACACGTTGCTGGCCCTAGGTACTATGGAGGTTTGTCTAGCCGTAAGTCTGAGGCTAATCTGCTTCACTCCTCAAGTCAAGGACTGGCTCACCAGACATTGCGAAGTCTGATGGGAACCTGATAGGAAGCTGGATACCAGTAACTCTCTTCAATTTGGAGCAGCATACAGGTATTTATGAGATGACTGGACATGCTTCATGTTTCTTGACAGTCCCTTTCCCTGAAAACCCTGCTGGTGAGCCATGACAATAACCGTAGACAGATCACCTTCAGATACGTCAAAAAGTTAAGTAGACATTGAATTTGGGGTAAGGAATATCAGACAGAAAAAGAAAGAAGTAAGAAAACTTGTTTCCTAAAAAGAAAGTACTGACACCAATTTGGCTCTGTTCCAAAGGCCAGCTGCAGTAAAAGCACCAACAACTTACTAGCAGTGAGGTAACACTAATCAAGAACTATTTTATGGCTGCACGACCCACAGAGCATCTGCTCTAGTGAGCCTGTAATAAAAGCCTTGGTGCTTCACAATGGGAAACTTGAGCTCACTCTGCTCTGCTGTGAAACACCTACCTGCTCAGCATGTAGCCAGCAGTGAACACACATCATTTTCGGCTGGGAGAGGTGTGACCCTGTGTGCAGAGTGTGGCCATTTCAAGCGGTAGCATGGAGGACTGCTGCTTGCTTTGAGCCAAGTTTGGAGGAGTAGAAAACACTGTGCTGGTGCAGTGGCCCCTGCGTAATTCCCTGTTAGCAGTTAAGGCATGAAAACTGACAGTATTACATGGACACAATGTGTCTGAAGGTAGGCACATAGAGTGCAGTTAAAACCCCATCCAATCTACATAAAGTTGGCTTTCATGGGCTTTGTTTGACCATGATCTACAGAGAAGTGTGCAAATCTCAAAAACCCTCACTTTTGCTCTTTAGCTGTGGGGCGCCTTTGGAGTTAAACCTTGTCATATGCTGTGATATAGAGGAGCCTGCCCTTATTTCTTCCACTGAGAAGGTGGAGTTGTTGCTCTGTGGAGGCCAGGAATCAAACAAAAAACTACTGACAAGCATGAGAGGTGTTCTTCTGCACTCAGAAAGGGTGATAGCGAACCAAAGAGTAGCAGAGCATGTTCCTGGATGACAGATGACAAATCAATCACTGGGGTATCTGGGCATACCCTAGTCAAAAAGATTTGTACCTTCTGCAAAAAGGAAGTTTTCTCTAGTGTGTACTTCTGAGCCACCAGGCTCTGCAGAGAGGAGCATAAGACCCTCTTTCTCTCTTGCTGCTGCATCCTGTGTAGAAAAAGGTTCAGGAAAAGATTCCACAGGAACAGTCAATTAAATATTGGCTGGGTTGGTAGAGTCAGTCAGGGCAGAAGTATCAACACCGGTTGTTTGTTTTGTTTGTTGCAGAAAACTGCTGTGTGAGAAACATTTGGGGTTTATTGATGAAAACAGATTTATTTCTATTTATTGCAAATAGAGAAAGAAGGAAGGAAGTTGAATAGAATGGCAGCAAAAATAATTTTATATTTCTGTTAATCTTCAAGTTGAAATAGAATATTAATATAACAAATGGTATTTCTCTATCCAGTGATATGGTTTATTACTAAAACGTTTGGGGTTTTCTATTTTTTTCAGAATGACTATGGCTAACTCTTTTCAAATTACAGAAGAACATTTAGGTAGAATTTATGATCGGAATAAACTGGGTCAATTTAAGCCATGAAACACAGCTGTGAAGAGAGAACATGTAAAGAATATCCCAGTTCCATCCTGAGAAAATCTAACCGAAAACTAGATTGTTGTGTCCCATCATCTGAGATCAGGCGTTACAATAAACACCTGTAGCCCATGCTTGGCCGCTGTTTGGTGGCATACGGTTCTCCTGTACCATGTCTTTGATATTTTTACTCCAGGCTCTTTTTGCACTCTGAAGACTGGACTGGTTCTCACAGTCTGTAGCTTACCCAAAGTAGTGGCTTTAGTCAGTGTCATCTAGTCCAACCCCATTAATCTGTGCATCCATTTTGCTTCTGACATCTTTACTGACCTCCCTAACCTCTGCTTACTCATGTTTCTTCTACGCCTCCATCCTTGTTTTACTACAATCACTTTGCTACTTCCTCTGGTTTATTATTTTTATTATTATTATTTTTTTTACTTTTTATTTTTTTGAAGATTACCTCTTGGCCGTGTCTCTATGTGCAGGATTTCCTGCCTTCTTTCCCCATTAGGTTCTTGATGTGGGCCATCAACCCACTGATTATAATACAGAGTATGATTGTTTACTTCAAAGCATGTTCCTGTTTGAGTCACAATCTGCATGTTGATACCATGCATTTACTAAAGACATCAATCTTTATGCTCTTAGTTTCTCATATACCTAGCAACCTTATGCTGCTACCATCAGCCAAAAAAAATCCAGTTGATATTTCTCTGTTAATGCTAAGTATCAAGCATAACATGTTCTTTAGCCCTTTACTAAAATAAACTTCTTTTGAGTTATCAGAATCAACTATTCTCTTGATTTGAACAAGTGTGTTTCAAGATGTTATTCCACACAGTTCCACTTCTTCCCTCTTAAACTTCATTTACCACTATTTTCCTTCTTATATAGTAGGGGCAAGTTTTATATTGCCATAAAATGTATTTTCCACCAACTTGTGAAAAAACAAATGAAGAAGGTTTTGAGCCTGAAGATGTTCATTCCATGTTTCTAAAGTATGCATGCAAATGTGTGATTTTTAATAGAAAGGACTGCAGACGGTATTACATAGCAACACGCAGAAAATGAAATAGAAAGGTCAAAGAGCTAGTTTACCATACATTACATTGTATGGTAAACTGGGATTCTGCAGCAAGAGATTAGCAAGAGCTGAAGAAAACAAAAACTAGGGACAACCAGAGAAAAATTACCCCTGCATCAAAAAATCAGGCTTTGATGAATTTGAAGTCCAAGATAAACACTGATGAACTAGGGACAAAGTGTTAAGTAACCTCAGTAGAGAAGATAAGAAAGCCCTGAGAAACAGGAGCAACTCTCTACATTAAGAAAGCCTTTGTACCATAAATTTTTCCTTTCAGATATATATTTTAATTGTCAAACTAATAGCTTCCTTACTCCCCCCAAAAAGAGATATTTGACCTCAAAAAGAAGCCTGAAAATCCTTGGTCATTAAATAGATTAGGGATTTTTTCACTGCCATTGATGTCACCTCTGAGTCACTCAGCTGTTGCTGACAACTAGTTAGCCACAGGTGACTGCAAGTGTAGGAAATAGTAGTATCATCCAGTGGAACATTTCTGTTCCTTCTTCCTTCTAATCCCAGCAGAAGGATAATGTAATAGTGATGACTTTTTTGTTCATTTTCCCAATCACGGCAAGCACAATCGCTAAAATAAAATCCAAAGTGGTAGGAATGGAAGGGAAAGGAAAAAAAAATGTTTCCTGTTTGGCAGGAACTGAATCCTTGTATGTTCCTGAGATGATCCAAATGCTAACCCTCAAATCTGAACTTCCTCAGACCTCAGAAAAACAAAATCTATATGTCAACTTTGTGACTTGGCCCTCTCTTAGACCCAGCCTACCTCATGACTCACAGATGCACAAAAGTGCAGTAGAATCATTACATGCTTTATGATATCTTGGGGAAAAAAAAAAAAAAGAATCAGTTAAAGCAAAACCAAAACCAAGTGTGACAGGCTTATACTCCTCTGGGTTTCCTGTGTGTCAAATCCTGCTTTGAAATACAGGGCCAGAGAATAAGTTCAGTTTGCCAGAGCAAGCAGAACCTTGCACAGAACCTTGTCTAAAAAGACAAGGATGAAAACAAATAACATTGGCTTTTAAAATGTATACCAGACACATGAGGGGGAGAGGGCAGGGGGTTGGCAGGAAGGCAGGGCGGTTATGTGAAGCGAGCACACAGAAAGAAAAGCAGAGAATGGTATGAGTTTCTTTTCTTTAACCTGCAGGTTTTCTTTGTTTTTCTAATTCAGCAGATTTAGTACCAGTAATTCATAATATTAAATTGCAAACTGAGAGTGGGTTTGTGTGAGATGAGCTAACCTGAGCAATGCAATTCATATTTATGAATATTTGTGAGGTACTTTAATGCATGGGAAGGGCATTTTCTCTCTGTTTGCCTGCAAAATATTGCTCTAATATCAAACAGCCCAGGCCTGAAGTCGTTGACTCTGTCACGCCCTGCCCTTGCTCATGACAGACATGGTGGAGCTTAGCATTCCTGCAGGGAAGCACTCAGACTATTGTCATCATGAGCATTTTGAGTGGAAGACACTGAAGGATCATTGCAATTGGGAATGCTGCAAATGTGCAGCTTATTGTCGGCAAAGATGGTCAGAAATCTTCCAGGGGAAGATTTTATCAACTTTACCAACTCTGAAAGTCTCATTAATCAAAATCAGAACATTCTGTGGGAATGTGTCTGTTTTAACAAATCTTCTGACAAAACACAGGCGCATTTCCAAATTTGCCTGCCAGGCAGGTTTCTGTCAAAAGCCTGCCCAGTTTCATGCCAGCTTGCCAACCCAGCTCCTTAGCAGTCTGCCCAGCAGTCTGCTGGGGGAAAGAATGCCAGGCCTTCAGATTTCCCAGTGCGAGGACAGCCCGTTGAATTAAGTACCTCAGTGTTGGGTGACCCTGGGCTTGCAGGCTGTTTATCACAAAGCTAGAATGGTCATCAGCCTTAAAGGCAGGCAAGACCAGAAGTGCCGGCCCTGAGAAGGGCAAGAAAGATGTTTGACTGGGAGTCCTGTAATGGGAGCAATAAATGAAGGCTGAGGAGGAGTCAGGCTACATGAAGGACAGTGAAACATCCACTTCCTTCTGCTCTAATTAGTGAGCAGACCTGCAACTGACCCTATTTTAGGGGAGTTTCTGTTCTGGATCCAATCCCCATTGAGAAGGTGAGCACTAAATTGGCTCAGTTACTGTAAGACCCCTATCGATTAAAGTGTCTGTGCATGTAAAGAAGTGTTTTGACCTTTTTTTCTCCCTAGTTTCTGTATAACTCCTTCCTTTGCTGGGGTGGGCAGAGCGGCAGAGTCCCTCTTTTGTCACATGGTGTGCCTGTACCAAGCCCAGTTTACTGATGTGTACTGCAGAGTGACTTCGTACATGTGGATAGTAGGACAAGTTCTTCCAGCAGCAAAGGACTCATGATGTCCACAAATCTGTGATTTCCCCAAGAATCATCCTGAGTGTCAGTAGAAATTCAAGCCAGCTGCCCTAACTGGCCCTTGTTTGGTTTGGTTTTGTTGTGAGGTTTTTTTGTTCGTTTGTTTTAAATTTTGTGTTTTGTTTTTTGTTTTGTATTGTTTTTCCCCCAGACCAACTCAGAAACAGAAAAGAGAATAGGAAATATATTTGGTAAGGCATTCTGGTAGTGGTAGTCATAGTGGTAGTCTATCTTGCAACTTCAGAGTCTCTTACTGTCGTCTTCATCGTTTAAAACATGTGCTCTTGTCCTGTAATGGAAGAGAGCACGAAGGACCTCTACAGAGGCTGGGGAGTATCAGTGTGCTCTGTCAGTTCCCAAACTACACACCTCCCCATCATCTGCTCCTTGCTTCATCTCAAGTTTTCTGTAGGAAAGCAGTTCACAAACTCTGTGAGCATGTAACCTACAGCCTGGGATAGGAATGAAGGCTAAGACCTTGTGGCTGAGAAAATTGTCTTGCTAAACACTTCTTCAAACAATATTTTTTAGTAGGTGTTATTGTTTTCTTTCTATTTATGAGGCAATAGATTTTATTTGAAGAATAATAGCTGAGGAACAGTAAACAAAAATGGCAAATTGGGGTTTTGGATGACAAGTGTTCTTGACCACTTTATTGCATTCCTGTTACTGGGCGCTGGGCTTAACTAACACCAATTCATCTCCATGAGAATTGTTGACAGAAAACTAAAACAGCTTTGTGTTAGAGAATAATATGTCAGTCTGGAAGGAATTGTCCATGCTTATTCTTCTGAGACTTGACGATGTTCTTTCACGGCTAATTAGCCCAAGCAGAATTTAGCTGAGGTACATAGGGCAGGAGTACAGCTGCATCAACTACCGTTTAGTTGACGTTTGTAACAAAACAGGGTTTCTAAGCTCCCACAGCTTAAGGTGGTGTGTGTTGTGCTTTCTAGAAATATACTGAGTTTAAAAGAGAAAAGGCTCATGTTTGAGAAGACTTTTAGTACCAAGGAAATAACATTTTACTTCTCAAATGTGTTTAGAGCCATACACAAGTAGAATCAAAAGAAAAGCATGGCATTGTCCTTTAGAACTTATAGGGATTATGGAGACAAATTCTATGCTTATTTTCACCAATTGCATGGACAGCATTTGGGGCTTGGCCAAGGTAAAGGAACCATCTCTTTCCATAAAGTTTGCTCACTGTTAAATATTTCCAGGAAGTCTTGCTTTGCTGATCCCTCATTTTCCTCAGACTTTTTTCTGGGGACATTTGAGAGGATATTTAGTTTATGGATCTTTTTGTACTCATCACCACCAGAAGCGGAAGTCTGGTTCGCTTGACTTGATTCTGGACTATGGCTCTCTCACTGCTCAGTAAGAAGTTCACAGCTAATATTTCACACCTCAACTCAAACCAACACAGCTGAAACAGTTTTTGCCCCTGGACAAATACCAACACTTCCCAGCTCTGCCATTCTCCCTTTCTGATGTCTCCTCTGTTTGAACATGAGGAAAGGCACCTCGGAAGCTAACTTGACAAATCTCAAGAAAATTTTCCTCCAGGATGTGTCATCACTAGCAGACATAAGGAACAGATTCTGCCAAGTTCTGAGGGGAGGTTGGGTGGATTGCAAGGGTGTGTGCTATGTGCAGGCAACAATAATGGGACGGCAGCGAAAAAACCTCCATCCCTTAGGTTTTTTGCCTCATTTCTTCTCGGCGTGCCACAGCTCAGCTTTTAGAGCTAATTCAAAGAACTTTTCTAGTTCCTCCAACATCAAAATATTTCACTGGAATACTGATTGGCTAGCTAGCTTGCCACTAACACTGCAGACATTTTGAACCATTACTCTGTTTAGTGCACTATTTCAAACTTTTGTCCTGTGTTTAAGACAGCTCAATGTAAAAGGAAGATAACTGTCAAGCTTAATGTTTTCTTGTGTTTTCTTCTTTTCCTATATTACTCTTGTTAGCAGCAGGTCTGAAGTCATAAATGAATTAATTTTTCTGTAGAGAAGATACTTTGAAGCGCTGCTGTATACGCAACATAAGTATATGCAACACTAAATCAGGATTTCCTTTTCTCTAGTTCTAGTTTAATTTCATGATAAATTTTATACATATCTATCTATTCTAACTTAAGAGCTTTGTGCAGAATATTCTTGAGGTACTGATGTTTACGCATGAAGAACAAGAGTTAACAAGAATGGCAGTCGACATAGATTAACACACTATATTTTCATTTCCTATCTAAAGGAAAGACACAGGCATTGAGGCATAAGGTATCTCTGAAATAGCTTTGTTTAAAGACTGCTGAGCCTGAATGGCTTCACTGGACCACATATTCTCCAACCCTACTCTCTTACTACATTTAACTCTTTTTTGCATTTGACACTTGTTTCTTGCATGAAATACAATGAAGAAAACTGTGTATACATTATTGTGTAAATCTCTATCATACTTATTTTTAGAGAACTACTTTTTAGCCAGCTAGTAAGTTTTTCCATGTAGTGCTCTATGAAGGAATAAGGGTGGTTCAGGGCATGTTTGGACAAATGCGTGAGGGTTGCATCTAGATGATCCTTAAGGTCCCTTCCAACCCAAACCATTTGTGTTAGGTTTGTGTGGCCAGGTTTTGGGGCTTCAGGGGTGGTTTCTGTGAGAAGTTGCCAGAAGCTTCCCCCATGTCAGACTGAGCCAGTACCAGCTGGCTCCAGGACAGACCTGCTGCTGGCCAGGGCCGAGCCAACCAGGAGTGACGGTAAGGCATCTGTGATAACATATTCAAGATGGAAAAAAACTCCTTAATGGGCGTATTATGTAATTGTGTCCAGAGAATAAATGAGAGAACATGTCTGTCTGCAGACACCAAGGTCAGTGCAGGAGAGGCAGGAGGTGCTCCAGGCACCAGAGCTGAGATTCCCCTGCAGCCCCGAGTGCAGGCCATGGTGAGGCAGCCTTGCCCTGCAGCCCCTGGAAGTCCATGGGGATGCAGAGATCCATCTGCAGCCCGTGGAGGAACCCCACTCTGGAGCAGGTGGATGCCTGAGAGGAGGCTGTGACCCCTTGGGAGGCCTGTGCTGGAACAGGCTCCTGGCAGGGAGAGAGGACCCATGGAGAGAGGAGCCCCTGCTGGAGCAGATCTCCTGGCATGGCTTGTGACCCTGTAGAGGAGCCACGCTGGAGCAGGCTGTCCCTGAAGGACTGCACCCTGTGGAAGAGTGACCACATTGGAGCAGTTTGTGTAAAACTGTTGCCCATGGGATGGATTCACATTGGAGAAGCTGATGGAGGACTATCTCCTGTGGGAGGGATCCCACACTGGAGTAGGGGAAAGACTCTTCTTCCTGAGCAGCAGTAGGAAAATCATGTGATGTACTGACTGTAAGCCTCCCCATCTCTGTGTCCCCTCTCTCACCGGGAGGGAGGAGGTAGAACTGGGAATGAGGAGGAGTGGAGGGAAGATGTCTTTAAGATTTATTTTACTTTTAGTTATCCTGCTCTGATTTTGTTAGCAGTAAATTCAATTACTATCCCCAGTCTGAGTTTTGAGTTTTGCCTGTGACAGTGAGTGATCTCTCCCTACCCTTACCTCAACCCAGGAACACGTATTTTCTTTCCTGTGCCCACTTTGCAGAGGGGAGTAATAGAGGGAGATGTGGCTTCAGTGGGTGCCTGGCATCCACCCAGGGTTGCCCACAATGCCATTGTATGAATCCATGGTTCAAAATCCATGATGACTATCTGTTTATTACCACAGGTACATTTATTAACACAGGACGTTCTTCAGGGTAGGGTCCATTGAGCTCAAAGCTTAAACTGACCTGTAAGTAGTGAAACACAGATACACTTCTCCCATGGTGAGTGTCTTGATGGCTATGCTACAAAAGGCCAGCCCACTTTTGCTCTTTTTGTCTTTTTCAGCATATTAGGCCACTTTCTATGCAGCCTTCCGGATGCCAGATTTACAGCTCTGCAGGACAAAAAGCAGGAAGCCACCAGTGCAAAGGAGGCTTATATTAGCAGTGGTTGGTAGAGATCTCTCCAAATGTCTATCAGACAAAGCTCTGCTCTGGACTTGAGTAGTAGTGGTCCCAGTTTCCCACATTTCTAGGGCCCAGTCGGACTCATCGGCAAGAAAGATACTTTCCTTCAGCATTCATAGAAGGAAAAGCTTTAATGACCTGAGCATGTTGAGGGTGAAAAAGAATTACGGCAATGTAATGTCTGGTCCTCCAAGGTTACCAAGCAGCGGAAGAGAGAATTTCAGGTCCAAAACTTTGAATTAAGCCATCTGCCAATCTTTAGATGGTAAAGACCATGCAACAATAGCTGTTGAACATCCAAGAGCATGCTTCTCAGTGGTCTCTGCTAAGGATGTTCTGCAGACTTCCTACAGTCCTTTAGAGCAAGGGTCTAAGACTAAGAATTATACTCCATTCTCTCAATAAGGCTATAATTAATTCTGTCCAGTGCTCGCACAACTTTAGTGTGCAATAACCATAAAATAGTAGCAGAAACATCCCCTGTATGGAACAAAGGCTTTTTCTTGTCTTTCTGATAATCATGGCTGTGTGACAAACTTTTTATAGCTCTTCGTGTCTACAAGTTTACTATTCAATTTTTGCTTCAATAGAACACATTTCCAACTATTTTGCGGAGTGTAGTGGCTTCACCAAATGACTCACTGATAATTACTGTCATAGGAGAGCCAACTGCTCAGTATTGTTAATACGCATTTTACTATTCTTAGTTGTTATAGTGGCTGTAAAAATCCATCGTGAGATATTTGCTCTCAGTGTCGTATCTCAAAACACAACATCACAGAAAAATATCTGTCCACAGTGTCTTTCTGCCTGCAGTGGTCAAGCACACAGACCTCCAAACATTTTGGCAAATCAAGTGAGGTATATTTCTTAAAGATTTAGTGCTGTAACTTAAGTCAGGATTAATCACAAATGTAAATCATCAAAGTCAGTGGGATGACTAATGTGAACAAAGATTAAATGGCAAGACCAAGTCTCAATTGTGTTGAAGAAATGACTGCCAAAAACCCCCATCCCACTGGTTTCTTTACACCTTTCTCACTTTGGAGTATGACGAATGAAGCAGAAAAGTAGATAACTAGAAAAGTAGCAGTTAGTAGTGTTAGGTCATATTGAAAAGACTCTGACTAAGAATTTTGACTTTCCGTTGTATTGGCTCTGCTGGATACCAGGCAGTGAATTTTGTGACTTGTATTATCTTTTTTGAGTAATATCATTTAGATGACTAACTGAATGAGGTTTGTGTTAATTCTGTCATTTGGGGAACTTTTATGCAAGACAATTTTATTTTGTTTTGGATATAAGATTGCTCATATCCACATGAACAGAAAACTGTTTAAAGGGAAAGTGTGAAAAGGTGTTGGGGGGAGTTGTTTGTTCGCGTCTCTGTCAGAAAATTTCATTTGCTGGGGCTTTAGACGAGATCCCGCCAGCAGTTGCTTCACTTGCTGCAGACCAGGAGAGCCTCTGGACATGAAGGACCTTTGGGCCCCTTCTTGTAGAACTGGTCTTACTTCTCAAGAAATCCTCGCTTCACATCAAAATCCTCCAAATTATTGGCCCATCTCATTTAACCTGAGTGATTCAAATGTCAACAGCGAGGCATCTCTGAGTAAGCACACATGGCAAACCCCACTGGTCCTCAGCAACTTCTGAGCAAGGTGCTGCAAATAAAACTTAGCACGGCGAGCCTGTTTTGCTATACTGAAGCAGCTCCCCATGGAAATGACTTGTCACTTGTCTCCCTCCTGTGCTGTTGATTGTGAGAAATTGCTGATCTTCCTACCTGTGTCATCTCCACCTTCCTTTCAAATTAAGGTGGGTGTAAGGCGTGCCTTGCCATCTCAGTCACTCAGGGTGCCTGCTGGCTTTCCTTCTCCAGTGTTTTTATGTGGTGCACTCCAGATTTCCTACTTATCATGTCTGCTACTCAGTCATAGGAAGAGGGAAGCTAGGAGCTCGTCTCTTTTCAAAATTTTTCTCTTCAGTGATATTCCTAGCATTTCCCGCTTTCTATATGCAGACTATACACTTCATAAAATGGCACATTTTCACATTCTTGAGGGCTTTCCAGTGATTTTTTTCCAGTCCAATATTGAAAATGAATGGTGCTACATGTTTCTACTTTCCATAGCATTGGCAGAGCTATCTCAAGAGTTTCAGTAAGGGCAGTGTTATACACATTAGCAGCATATGTGTTCATTAATGAAAAGAACCTTTCTGAAAATACTTCTTTTTGTGTTTAAAATATTCAGGTGAAATCTGATACTTCCATCAGTCCTGGAGATATTGCTGTTCTCCATACTGTCTCTCAATCTGAGTGGGTAATATGCCAGTGGCTCTGTGGGCAGAATTGGAGTTTGTGACCTAAGAAACACGATGTTTTTGTTTGCGTTTAGACTGGTCTAAAATACTCAAACACCATAACATTCTTAGTTTGTCATATGAATAGCCATGAAGCCTTAAGTTAGCTGTTGCAGTGCAAAAGTATCATGTAAATTTTCTTTATTTAGTCCATGCACTTATTGTGCAATTTTTGGTGTTTCTTCACACTTAACAGTTCCAGTAAACATTGCCTCACTCATGTCTGCCTAAGTTACAATGTGAACATCTATTTCTCTTGGGTTTGCTTTTAGCAAGAGTACATTACAGCACAAATATTTTTCCAGAACAGTTTCCACAAATGTTCCCAGATGCATGGAAATATTTTGATTAATACTTTGAACTGTAGTCAAATGACTTGCCTTTTTCTTTAATGCATTTTATTTCTGTCTTTGATCTTTATAAAATCACAATATCATCTATTTTATGGAACTTTCACTACTGCTCTTCTTGAGCAGGAAGCCCTGGAGGACCTGGTTAGTTTGAAACATTTTTGAGCACTGATCACATTAAATATATAAAAAGATCGGTGAGCATAGTTTTCTGTAATTGCATTGCTATGTAGTAAACCTCCTACTGAGGTATAAAGAAAGCAATGCTAAGGAATCAAAGATAATAGCAGAAGCCACCATCTCTCCAGTTAATTTCAGAGAGTATGTGTGTGTGTGTGTATACACATAAATAAATCATTAAACTGTGTTTAGTAGAGCATAATCTTAAGAAACATTTTATTCTTATTTTGCTCCAGATTTACTTCAATTATTACATTGTACTGTATGTGGACTATAATAAAAGTGAGGAATTAAAGCCTTTTTTTCTTTGGAGGCACTGGAACTTTTACTTTCATCTGATTCTAAATTTCAGGTTGGGTCATATTCAAAGCTGATATTACGGAAAGCCCCAGAGGCATGGACACAACTGCATGCCAAGGAGTCAACCAATATTAGAGATGACAGGCATTACTTCTGTTATATTTTTGTCAGTTACTACTCAAATGCCTTTTCTAGATCTTGCATGTAGTACTATGACTCAGTGTAGCCTCAGCAATACTCATTAAGCCAAAATCAGAGGTAGTGTTAGGAGAGTTTAAGCCATGTAGCAGTAAATACCAATGAATCTAAAGGAGTTGAAGTTAATATTGTGCTGTCCAAAAGCAAGCATAAATCATACCATCCTCGAGTCAGCTGAGAATCTCGCTAAAGATCTTCATGACCTACTTCATCCCTCCAATAGGAAAATCAGCAGAGGTGGATAATCATAGAATGATTCTCTTTTTTACAGTTTTCCCAAAAGCTTTAGACTCCTTTTGTGCAGAATGCACAAAGCTATGGCTTTCATCCATGCTATTTTTTTCTGTACCTCAGGAGAGGTGGAAAAATGGTGAATATGTTCCTTCAGCCACATCAGCATTCAACCCTGTATCCCACCTTATCCCTGAATCTGTCAAGCGCCCACTGTAAGATTTGGAGAGTAAGACCAGATTTTGCTGTAAAAGGTCTTGACTCGCCTGACCTCCACTGAGTAGAAGCAATGTAAAATATAGAAAACATCTTTGTTACTAATCTGGGAGAAAGATCAGGTCTGTTTTTATGGCTGGTTATAATTAGTGACAAACATATAAGCAAATAGGCGACCAAACTCCATCTGGAATATTATTTCCAAGACTGTCCACCCACATAGGAAGGATATTATTTGCCTTGGAGACTTCTTTCTAGAATTCTAGAATTTCAAGAACCTGAGTCATGAAGGCAAATTTGCATTACTGCTTTTTTTTTTTCCCCTAGATATGAGACTTAAAGTTGTTAAAAGTATATGCCCAAGATTCATCAGAAACCATTTATCATAGTGAAAACTATACGCACCATTTAATCTTAAAAACTGCCTGAAGTTTTAGGATTTACTTTGGCTTTTGACAGTCCTGTGAACTCAGTGCATCGGACTGGTACAGTATGTATAGTATATAATGTATGCTGCACAAGATTCCTCACATGGGTTCTTCGGTGTGCCTAAGACCTTAAGTAAGCCACCAATATTTATGAGCAAGCAGGTCTTCAAGCTTATTGCTGGATCTCATGTCTGATATTTCCAGTAGCATGCCAACTGTCTCTGCATGTCTGTTATCCACTGTCAAGTGGGAGCATGGCAAAAACAAAAAAAATTGACTGTGCAGCCTCCAGATGGAGGCAATGGCTGATCTCTCAGACTTGGGCTGCTTTTGAGTCTCCTTTCTAGTCACAGTGGGCTCCATAGTCTGTTACCTTTAACAAGCCTGCATATGCTAGATATTAGAAACAGGAAAGGAAGAGAGGTAAACCAATGTGAGTAAAGGTTATTAGATCTTTCATATTAAATTATCCAGGGAGATAGATAGAAATGGATTCAAGGCACTCAGATTTTATTGTGGAGGGATATTATGGGTACATGTGATAAAAGACTGAGAACTGAGATAAACAAAAAAATACTCTGAACTTGATTTCTGTTAGGTTTGCTTTACTCCAGAGGGCTATCTCTGTTGACATATAAATACAAGATGACAGAGTAATATAACAGGATAATGTTGGTGAGGACTATACTATTTCGGTAAGTGCTTAACAGAATGAAACCAGGAATCATTTATGTTCTGGAACTAGGATTTAATAAAAATTTTTTCTCATGTCTCCATAAATTTCACTTTTGAAAGAAGAAGAAAAAAAAAAGAGATGGAGATACAAACCTTCTGTGTGGATAAAAATGAGGAAGATACCTATCTCACAAACGTGTGCACATTCAAAACACGTTCTGGGATGAGAATTGGATTTCTTGATGGCCATGTGTCACTTTCTAAAACGGAGGTTAAACAGAGGGCAAACCAGCACGAGACTCTCCATGGCATCTCCGCTCTTTGGGAGGCAAGGCTCGGGGTGCGGGGACGGAGGGCTGCAGGCGGGGATCGCCCCGGGAGGGCCGGCGGGACCGACCTTCTCCGAAGTGCGTCCTCGCTTCTGCCCAGCCCTTCAGCGCTGCCGGCTCAGGGGCGAGGGCGGAGATGAAGCAACACTACTGAAATCCTTCAGCCTTGACGGCCACGAAGGCCGGCGGACAAGCCTTGGAGCCCGCGGAGCCCAGGGCCAGGCGGCGCTCCGGCAAGGCCGCCAGCGGGCTCCTTCCCCC
>VZRR01001811.1:7021-25751 GCA_013398015.1 Oreocharis arfaki
AAAAAAAAAAAAAAAAGAGAGAGAAAAATGGGAAAAATAGCCGGAAAAAGGGGGAGGGGCGGGGGGGGGAGAACGGCACTGAAATGGAGCGAGAACCAAACAGGGATTACATTAAAAATTAAAATAAAGGGAAAAAACCCAATACGTGATGGAACAATGATGCAGTGGGGAAGGAGAGATGAGTGGTGGTGGCTTCCTCCTGACACCACAGCCCTGCCTCGGGCAGCAGGAGCCTCCGGCCGCACGGCGAGCGCTGGGGACCCTCCTGCGGAGCCACAGGGATCCAAGGCTGGGCTGGAAACCAAACCTGTCCCGCAGCATCCCACCCCATCCCACCTGGACACCGGGGAACACCTTCTAGAGATCTCCTCAAGCCCCCCAAGCCCCAATCTTCCTCCTCCCAGCACCTCCTGCAGCTGGGTTTTGGAGACCAGCGGGTCCTAAAGGGAAGGGAGAGCTTCACCCCTGACCCCTCACCTTGGCTCCGCTGGCCGGAGTGGCCGGAGAGGATGGCATGGAGGCGCAGCTGTGGTTGCTCTGGCTGGCGCTGGAGCTGGATCGTGTCGGGGAGGCTGCCCGGGAGGAGGGTTTGGATCTCCGGCCCCGCGACCGGAACGGGGTCATTCCCTGCGAGGCTCCTTCCGGCAGGATGAACTTCTCCCGCAGCTCCAGGTTGGTCCGTCCTCGCGCTGGAAGGGGAGAAAGGAGAGGAGAACTCAGGTTTGGAGGGACCTGACATCCTCACCAGGGATCAGGAGGCTGCAGGGCTGGGAGCAGCTTCCTTGGGCATCTCCCCACGAGGCCGCCCCGGTTCTCTCCTGCTCTGCCTTAAAACCACCTCTGGCTGGGGATCAGCTCTTCGAGAAACTGGCTGACCAAAAGCTGTGCCAGGGCCACAATTCACACTGGATGCTCCGTTCCTCCCTTGTGCAGAAGCAGCCCCACGGCCTCTAAACTCACCACGTCACAACAGCAGCCAGCGTCATCTTTAACGTGGCTTAAAAACGGCAAAAGCAGCTTTGAAGGGTTGAGGTTCTTGAGATTCTGAGAGAGATTCTGCTCTCTCGCAGCTCTGGGCAGCTCCCCACGCATTTTTTTTTTGGGGAAGAGAGGAGGGAAAACCAACTTCCCAACTTTTCCAGCCAGCCGTTAAAAACCAACTTCCCCAAAACTTTCATCCGAACACCTCAAAGAGCCGCGGAAGGGCCTCCCTTCGACAAGCAAGGGGCAACCAAGCAGGGAGAAGGTCTGTGGGCTTCATCTCCCGGGCCAGCTGACGTGTGCCACAGTGCTTCATGCTCGGGGGTGTTGGAACAGAGAGCGAGGGCATGCACCGAGCCTTACGGGACACCACAGGGATCCCGGAGCCGACGGATTACGGGAGCAGAAAGCCAAGAAAGCAACTGCAGGAGGGAAGCGCCACGCTGAGATAAGCAAGGGATAGAGAGGAACAGCCTCGATGTCAGCGCTGCAAAGCATCTGCTGCAGAGCCCGAAGGGCGGAGGAGGAGGAGGAGGAGGAGCAGGAAAACCCCGAGGGCTCCCCGGAGCGCGCTGTAAATCATGCTGCTTTCAGCAACAGCCGTCGGGCAGCCGGAGCACGGAAGGCAGCAGCTTGAACAAGACACAGCCGAAGCAATTAACACCCCAGAGACCCCAGGGAAACGTGGAGCGCTCTCCAAAACACGCCCCAGTCCTGGCCAGCCCCTGCTCTGTGCCCTGGTTGTGGTTCTTGTCCAGCCCGGTGGCTCTGAGCGGTCAAACCGCGAGGTTTTGGGAAGGAGGTGACCCCAGTTCTCCACGCTCACAGGTGTGGTTATCCCAGCCTGTGTTACCCCAGCTGCCCCTTCTGAATGTGCCTCACCAAACACGGCCCTAAAAACCCAGGATCGAGGTGGTTCCTCTCTAAAAACCCAGGATCAAGGTGGGTTCCTCCCTAAAGACCCAAGATCGAGGCGGTTCCTCCCTAAAAACCCAGGATTGAGGTGGTTCCTCCCTAAAAACCCAGGATTGAGGTGGTTCCTCTCTAAAAACCCAGGATCGAGGTGGTTCCTCCCTAAAAACCCAGGACTGAGGTGGTTCCTCCCTAAAAACCCAGGATTGAGGTGGTTCCTCCCTCCTAACATCCTGCTGTCTCTTCCTTACACTCTGCTCACCCAGGAGCTTCTTGCAGTTGAATTTTCCTGCGTTCATACTGAACTGAAATATCTTTGTTGCTCCACCTGGGACACACTTGTGCGAGGTGACACTTATCAACAACGCTTAAAGCAGGACACGGTGCTCAAAATCCCCCCAAAGATCCAACCCAGCCCTGAACAGCCCCGTGGATGATGATATCTAAATGCAGCCCCTTTTTTACAACTAAAATCTGGCTCTGGAATAAAGCAGAAGGGTCACACTTCCACCCTCAAAGGCAAAAACTGGGGGGGAAAAGTTCATTTTAAGGCACTGGAAGAAAACCCAGCACCATCAAAAGAGGTATTTAAGGTGCATGGTCTTGCCCAGGTCAGGGTTTGCAAATTAGCTCTTTTCGCTGCTGCTCTGAAGACAAGAAATAAATGGAGAAAACTTGGATTGAAAATGCATCAGAGGGAGGCTCAAAGCCACAGGAGAAATGTCTCCTTGTCCTGCAGGATGAGCCTGGACTATCAGTGCCCTGTGGAGCAGCACCACAGGGTCACAGATCCTGGCCTGGAGCATCTCCCCAGCGTGTCCAGACTGGGATTTTACCACCTCCTGCTTTGGGACCTTTGGAATCCCTTCAGGTCACCTCTACAAAACTCACTCCACCACCCCCAGAGCCACACAAGCACCCAAGGGACGCCAGGACCCCCAGCACAGCGCTGCAGCTCCACTTGCTGGGGTCTCCAAACCACGGAAAACACAACCCTTCCCTCTTTTCCTCCTTCAACATCCAGAGGAACACTGCCAGCTTTGCTGCAGCCATCACCACATCGGGTGATTCCAAGCTCCTGGTTCGCTCTGGATCTCTTTTCTCCAGCTCCTGCCTGTTTGGATAACGACCCACGCCGGCCACCTCAGCCACAGCATCCAAACTCCCCTTAGTGGGTGGGAAGACGCTGATTGCATCAAGCCTTACCTCTGCACGGGTCATTCTTCACTAGGAACTCATCCAGGGCCATCCATCCTCCTCCCACACGGACCATGACCGTGCTCCGCAGGATCCGGACCAGCCGCAGCTGCTGGGAATCGCCGAACTGTGGGGCCAAGGAAGAGGTCAGGGAGAGGGGATGGACCAGGGGGAATGCAGCTCCTTCCCTCCCCAGGCTGCACCAAAGGCTTTCATCCACCTATTTCATGGTTTCAAGGCTTCTCCAGACAGGTTCTTCTGGAGTAAGGTGACACCAATCGATGTGGAGTTCTCCAGCCTGGTTCGAAGCCGACGCACCCAACCCAAATCTTTTGATTTCAAAAATTTTTTTTTTTTTTTTTTTCAGAGCAACAAAGGAGATTTTAGAATTCGGGGGTTGGATGGCTTTTCTCAGACAGAACTGTAGGTTTTTTCCTCTTCTTTTTTTTTTTTTGTGAAGGAAAGAGAGGCTGGCAATGCCCTGACCCTCCTGGTGCAGCCCACGTGGGGAAAGAGCCGGCGGGTTCAGCAGGACAAGCCGAGCCAGGAACCTCTGATCACCAGCAAGTCTGAAATCCAGGGGTTCCCCCTGAGCCTCAGACCTGACCCCAGCAGCCCCGAAAGCCCCTGCTGCAGCAATGGCCCGGTGAGGATGTTTGGGTGAGTGCAGAGTGATGGGAATCCAGGCAGGAACCCCCAGCAATGGTGATTAGTGACTGCCACGTTCATTAGTGGTTTGAATCGCCTGCGAGATCAAAGGAAGCTGCACCCCGGATCAAGAGCACCCCTAAATCTCCTGCACACCCAAGCTCAGGATCCTCAGTGTCTGCCAGGCCTGGGAGGGACATGGAGAGCTTGGTTTGGATGTGGAAGCTCTGCATCCCAAGTCTGCAGAGCACCTGCTGGGGGATGAGAAGACAGCACAACCAGCTTTTGGAAGCGAGATCCTCTCCAGAATGATCAAAAAAAATGGGGAAAAAAACCCCAATCAGGAGCATTTTCCGTGGGTGGAGACACAAAAAATTAAGAGATTCAATGAAAGTAGAGAGTGCAAAGTGACTGGGATGGGTCAGGGCAGGAGGTGACATCCCTGACCCGCAGGGATATGAGATCCTGGACCTTTGGTGGGTCTCCCTGCTCGGGGGTCCTACCAAGCTGCCCTAGTCTCAGGTAAAGAGCTGCCACTGTGCCCACAGGCAGGGAAGGGAGCAGGGCAGCTCCTTCCCTATCTCCAGGCTCTACGTGAGGTGCCCTTCAAGACCCAACCCCACCAGGGAAGAGTCAATTCTCATTATTTTTATTGAAAACATTTCTATAATCCCTGCCTAAACTAAAGCCAGAGCTCTCATCCACTTCCAACATCCAAGTTTGCTTCATTTTGGGCACCTTTAGGGGCATCTTTTTTGGGTGGGCACCACTCCTGTGTGTGAAAAAGCTTTTTTTATCCAGGCAGGGGCAGTGGGGACATCAGAAGGGCTTGGGGTGCTCCAGCCCTGTTCAAAAGGGGGCTCTGCCCCCCGGGGCAGCTGGGCTTATCTCAGGTCACGGCTCACTAAGGGGATACATGCAGGTTCTGGGAGGGGAGCCTTGCTCCAGTGAGGAGTTACTCAGTGGGAGTAGCAGGATGAGGGTTTAGTTGTCCTACAGGATTACTCAGTGCTCTCATTCCACGGTGATTGCGCTCCAAAGCCGCCCGGAGCCTGGTGCAGGTTGTACCCCCCTGTTCCCCTCAGGAGAACACGCCCATCTGCACCCCAGCGCCACGATCCACCACCTCAACACCCCCCTGCAAACCCAAGAGAGGAGCCCTGAGAGAAAAACCCCTCTGCTTTTGCCAAATCCTGCTTTTCCCATTGAATTTTCCCCCTTTTTTCAGCCCAATCTTTTTCTTTTTTGTTGTTTTTTTTTTGGGGGGGGGTGGCACTCCTCTGCACCAGGCTCTGCTGAGCAGCGCTCCCGGATCACGTCCTCCCACAGCACCACGGGACAGAGCAGCACCACGACACACAGAGCTACGGTGGTTAAAGAAGTTCCAGAGGTGAGAGACAGCACCACGAGGCAAACTGTACCTGATTGCCGAGGAAGAACTACGGAGGGAGAGGAGTTGTGGGGAGAGGGGAGGAAAGTCCAGAGAGAAGAGGAAGGGAAAGAAAAACAAGAAAAACATTTATGGGATTAACAGTGCAACCATCACGAAATCTGTTAACTGCAGGAGTCAGAAATCTGAGGGGGGTTTGGGGCTGTTTGTGGGGGAAGGAGAAGCTCTGAGGGGTTGGGGCTGGTGCTGCCAGAGGGGGATCAGCTCCTCCCGGCCGGAGCAGCAGCCCCAAACCCGGCTGGGGGCAGGAAAAGTGGGAATTCTGCCGCCACTTCGCCTCGGTGAAGGGCTTGAAACATAAACAGCAGCTCGTTACAAAGAGATTCTGTCAGGAAATTATTCTCCCTTCTTCGGGAGCGAGCTAAGAAAAACACAGGCGTAAGGTACACTCATCCAGGAGGGGAACTTCAAGGGCGGCTCCGGCGCAGTGAATGCGGCGTTTCACGGGGCCCCCGGGGCCGGCTGCCCCAGAACAGGGACACTTTTATGTTCTCCCAATCCAGGGAACGCCCTGGGGCCGAGGATGGAGCTGGGAAAACACATCCCAGGCACCTCCGTGCCAGGGGATGAGGCCTCTGCCTCACCCCGGGTCCCCCCGCGCCAGGCTGGGCACCCCCTGGGTGATGCCACCCCCCTCCCTGGGTGGGAAGGGGGAGCGGGGTTTGGGGAGTTTTCCGTCCCCCTCTGCCTTACCCGGTATTTGTTCTCGCCGATCTGCTCCACTTGGAATCTCTTGGCACACTTGCACTGGGCCACTTGCCTGGTGACCTGCCACCACCAACACGAGAGGTGAGGAACCAGGATTTCGGGAGCCTCCCCCACTACAGACCAGCCTCAAGCAGCCTTTCCTTCTAAAACACGCTCGATCCCAACCAATTATTTCAGCTCAGCACCACCAAAATCCTCTTTCAATCTGACTTTTCTCTTCCCCACTGCCAACCTGGCAGCCTGAACCTCCCCTGACCCTGCTGAGCACCCCTTTTTTTTGGGTGCTTCACCTCATCCTCGATCTTGTCAGCGTCCGTGGTGGGTCTGTAGGCGTCCTTGTTGGGATGGAGGGCAGCCACAAACTCGTAGTAGTCGATGTAGCCGTCGCCGTCGCGGTCAAAGATATCGGCCACCGCCGTCATCTCCAGCTTCGTGGTGGGGAATTCTGGAAGGAGAAGGAAATGAGGAAAGGATGAGCAGGGAGCTGCTCCATCAGAGGCAGGGCTGCAGGAGCAGCGAGGTTGTTTCTCCGGGCTGCTTTCAGGAGCTTACTGGAAGCTAGGATGCCGTCGATGAACTCCTGCCGGGTGATCTTCCCGTCCTGGTCCTTGTCGATGCGCCGGAAGAAATCCATCACCCGGGATTTCTTGTGGTTCATCCAGCGCATGTACTTCTTCCTCCAGACGTCGAAGTCGAAGTTTGCAAACTCCTTCAACTGGAAGGGAAACCCAGGGGGGAGTCAGCGGGGTGAATCCCGAAGGAGCAGCACCCACAGAACCACCCCAAAACCCCCCGCCGGGGGTGAGCTCCCGGCGCTCCCTGCCCGCCCTCCCGGGAAGGGTTTCTCTGGATTTATCCCCACGATTCCCAGTGATGGGGCTGCCCAAACGGAATTCCCAGCAGCACAGGACACACAGCAGAGCCGACAGGCAGCACGTGGATTGTGCATCCCAGGATGCTCGGGATGCAGCGTTCCCTCACGCTGCTGTGGGGACACACAAGGCAGGGGAGGTCAGCTACACAGACACACACACAGACACACACAGAGCCCGTCTGCTCGGCCTTCTGGGGATGCTTCCTCACCCCACGGACTTGCCAGGGAGGAATTCCCACTGCCAGCGCCGTTCTGGGCACGGATCTCCCCTCTCCCTATCTGTCTTAAGGGATTTCTTGCCCATCGTCCAGCTCAGCCTCACACCCTCCAATTTAAACACCCTTCTTATCTCCCTGCCCTAAAAAGCATCCCCACGACCCCACCAGCTCAAGCAGCTCACATCAAGGTAAGACAATAATTTTAAGGGTTTTTGGTTTTTTGGGGTTTTTTTTGGCCTCTCTGGAAACATTCTTGGGGTGAAAAGCAACAAAGAAAAAACATGAATACGAAGGAACTGAACTGACCTACAGCAAAAGCAACAAAAAACAAACAAAAAAAACCACCACTCACTTCTGGGCATAGCTGCTTTGTTAAGCGTAAATAAAAACAAAAATGACATTAGATGGTTGGATAAAATAGAGACAGTAATCGTTAAACTAATTACTAGGAGGAAAGCAGGGCCTGGCTGTCATTAACTCTACAGATACCAAATACAGGGGCACAAAGCTGGTTAATGTGCAGTTAATTATTTAATTACCAAAGGGTTTTTAGCCTTAATATTTCAGGAATATTTGATTTGGGCACTTCTGGGAAGGGAGCAGGAACTGTCTAGGGGCAGCACCGATTTAAAATGCTTCTTGCATCTCTCTGAGGATGAACTCCAAGCTCCCACCCTGCCCGGAGCAGCCAAGGGTTGTTACCTCCTCCAGCCTGTCCAGGGCATCGTTGAGCTTCCTCTGCCTCTCCAGGGCCAGCAGCCAGACCTGCTGCCAGCGAGCTGAGAGCTGGTTTATCCTGGGATTCTTCGTTTCCGACTGGGAGATGATGGGCATGCTGGGGGGAGCAGCCTGCCCCAAGGATTTCCCTGGAAAAAAGGGAGAGAAGCAGCGGTTTGAGGTGCTGTTCATGGGTGCAGAGAGTCTGAAGAGCAGCACGGAAATGTGTTTTGTTTTTCAGAAGGGAAAACCCCCCAGGGCCTTGCTGGCTGCTGTCCCAAAGGATGCAGCGTCCACAGGTAGGGGGACAGAGAGCCCAACACCCACATCCCCCAGCACTCAGGAATTCACACTGGACTCTTGCAGAAACCACATAAAAAGACCCCAAAACTTCATCCCAGAGCAACTGCAGAGAGAGAGAGAGAGAGAGGGAGAGAGGAGAGCAATGCTGGCCCAAGCACCCCCAGGAACAGCCCAGCCAGCACGGCTGTTTCAGGAGATGCCACCTGGATTCTCCCCTCCCAACAAGTCTCAGCCGCCTTCCTGGCGGCTGTTAGCGCAGGATGCCTCGTTAATTGATAATCAGAGCTAATTAGCTTCCTAGGAATTTCATTTCCTGCCATGCCAGGACCCAAAGCAGACGCACTGTTGCTGCGGGACTTGTCGATGAAGGGCCCGTGGGGAGGCTCCGTAGCTTTCCTCTTGTAAGTCTTCGTCACCCGGTCCACGTCTGGCTGTTTCCGTGTCATCTCCTCCATAAAGGACTGCCAAAACACAGAAAAGATAAGAAAACCCTTCGCAATTTCACCGTTTTTTGGTTTCCAGCCCTCACTGGGACACACCAGGCCTGTAAAGGGAGCATCAGGCAGCAGCGACCGGGGGTTGTGGCTGAGCTGCTGCTCAGCGCTGGCTTGGATTTGCCAGGGCTGGAGTTCACCCTCGGGCTGGTTTTGCTCCAGTTGGGTCCCACGCAGCTTTAACAGGGATTTCCAAGGGAAGCCAGTGCCTCCTGCACCCAGGGAGCCAGGGAAGCACCCCTCCCCCTGCCCCTCTCCCAAGCTCAGCTCGGGGCTCACCTGGTGTTCGGAGATGAGCGCTTTGACCTGATCGATATTCTGGGGCATGGGGTCCTGGTCCCGCTGGATCAGGGTGGTCTCAGCCCACTGGATCCAAGCCAGAAGCTCCTCCAGAAGCTCTGCATTGGCCACCAGCTCGGAAAGTGCCGACTCCAGCCTCTGCTGGTGCTGCTTTGCCCACGTGAGAACCTGTTGGGAACAGAGAGCGACTGTCCGGCGTGGGAAACCTGGAGCAGGAGCCACCACTCCAAGGCCACCCCTGGACCCACCATCAGCCTGGAACTAACCCTGCAGGACTCACCTCCTCGAACCTGGCTCGGATGATGGTGATCCAGTGCTTGATGGTGGTGATGCAGTCGGGGTGGCAGGCGCCCAGGATGACCTCGCCCATCCCCACCGCCGCGTTCACGTCCACCCTCTTCTCCTCCACTTTCTTCATGAACTCCTGGAAGGCCCAAAGGAATTATTTTGTGGTATTCACCCCTCTCAGCTTCGCCTGGGCTGTGTTTTGGAGGTCCCTGTTACCTTGTGGGTGTCGATGAGGGCCTGCAGGGCCTCAGCGTCGTCCGGCAGCGCTCCCCGAAAGCGCAGGGACTGCTCCGCCTCCGAGAGCCACTCCAGCAGCATGTGCACAGCTGTCCTGAACTCCTCAGCCTGCAGCAACGAGAGCACAGGCTTTTGTCAGCCCTCTGCCTCCCCAAACAGGCTGCTGGGTTCGCTCCTGGCAGCTGGAGTGACAACAGGGCTGGAAGGGGTGTTAAAAATACAGTAAAAAGGGGGAAAAAGCCCTCTTTGGGGTTTGGGTTTGGGCAGCTGGGTCCTGCAGCACCCGGGCACCTCCCTCCCCTCGGCATCAGCTGCACTGAAGGAGGAAATGTTTTCAAAAACAGCTCAAGTGCTGTATCCTGAGCAATCTGGCACCTGGGTAGTTTATTCTGTAAATTGTCTACTTGACGTAAAAGCTGCTTAAGAGCCTTTGACCTTTTTGGTTGGGTTTTTTTTTTTTCAGCTCCAATCGAGTCTCTCTGGACACTGGCAAACACCAGCCTGGCCTGTCTGATCACTGCTGTGCACAACAGTGAGACCTTTCCATCCTCCCTTCTCAAACCAGCCTTCATCAGCTCTTTTTCATGAAAAATAATCAGGGACTGGCTGATACCTCCCCACTGCTTTGCAGGGAACGCTGCAGGCCAAGGCCAAAACCTCTTCCCTGAGCTTCGTGTGGGACAAACCTGGAGCCCAGGAAAGCTCCCCAAGAGACTTTCCAGCCACGGTTTCCTCCTCACCTGCTTCAGGGCCTGTTCCAGGCGGGTTTGCTTGGACACAGAGAGCTTGCACACCGTGTCCCACCGGTTGCTCAGCTCCTGCAGCTGCACCTTCACCCAGGTCGTGTCGTCCCGGCTGTTCTCGATGAGCTCCCGGCCCGAGCGTTTGAGCACCTGCACCGTCCCCGTCCGCTTCCCCAGCTCCTTCTGGAACACCTGGGTGGAGGCAGCAGAAGCTGAGCAAGGTCAGGCAGCTCCACTCCTGTCACCTTCCCAGCAATGTGAACGTTCCTCCTGTTTTTTTGCTGTTTTTTTCCCTCTTTATCCCCCGCAGGAAAGCAGGACAGGCATTCCCGCAGCAAAGCTCCGGCTCCGTGCCTGCTCTTGGGCTCTTGGGGAGGACAAGCCCCACCCTGGGGTGTTGGAGAAGAGCTGGGAAAGGTGCTCTCACCTTGTGAGCATCCATCAGGTTCATGACCAGGTCCAGGTCCCCGTGGACAGGCTGGTCCTCAGCTAACTGGGGCTCCACCTTGTAGAGCCAGTCCACCAATGCCTGCAGCGCATCCATGAACTGCCCGGAGAACAGCAGGGCCTCCTCCAGCTTGTGCTGCCTGGAAAACAAACACCCCAGTGAACCTCCAACTCACCTCCTTTTGTCCTGTCCCAGTGAGCTCCAGCCACCCCACAAAACCCCTTTGGCACACGAGCACTGCTGGTGCAACCTTGGGGCTGGGCTCACCTTTCCACGGATTTTCCGCACACCGTGTCCCACTTATCCCGGACTTCTCCCAGCAAGTTGTCCAGCTCCTGAGTGTCATCTGCAAGCAAGGCTTTTTCTTTGAGGGCTCTGCCTGTCCTGATGGTGGTGTCGTAGACAGGCTGCTTCCCACCCAGAGTCTTCTGGAACTCCTGGGAAATGGAGGGAAAAGAAAACTGCTTCAGAAAGCCTGGCCCTGGCTCTGAGGATTCCCAGACTTCCATGGCCGTGGTAGGCATGGACATGCCTTTCTCCTGTCCTGGCAGAGGAGAAGTTTCCCTGCTCCCCCTCTCAACAGAGCCCCTTCCACCCAGTGCCCAGAGCCAGCCTGGCTTTGGCAGAATTCACCTTGTGTTTGGAGAGCTGGAGCTTGATTTTGTCAGGATCGTTGGAAATCTCCAGCTCGGAGTCCAGGTGATTCTCTGCATCCTCCAGCCAATCAATCAGCTTCTTCCAAGCTTCGTGGAACTGCAAGGCAACAGGAGCAAGCCTGAAACTTCACACTGGCGGTGTCCCCAGTCCCTTTTTGTGGTCCTGGGACCTCCTGCTGGCCGTTCCTTGGCGTCTGTCACGCCCTTCCCACGCCTCTCACCTGCTTGGCTCTCTTCCTGGCGTCATCAAGGGCTCGTCCCCGCTCCACTGAGCGCTGCACCACCTTCTCCCAGCGGGACTGGACGCTGACCAGCAGGTTCTTGATCAGCACCACGTCCTGCTTCTGGCTGAGGAACTTCAGCTGGTTGCCGGTCTGGTCCAGCTCGATGATGCGATCCCGGTGCGCGTTCACCTCGTTGGCGAACACCTGCCGACAGCAAAGCGTGTCCCACGTGTCAGAGCAGCCGTGTGCGGCTACCAGAAGCCACAGGGGAGCTGAGGAGCCACCCTGGCTCCCTCCATGCCGGGGATGGAGCCCTTTGGGTACCTTGTGCTCGTCGATCTGGGCCAGCACCGCGGCCAGGATGAGGCTGGGGGGCGGTGCAATGTTCAGGCTCTGCTCAGCCAGCGTCAGCCAGTTGATGAAATCCTGGAGGGAGTTCTGGAAGTCGGTGGCCAGGGCCAATGCCTCCTCCAGCTTTGCCTGTGGCAGTGGGGAGAGAGAGAAAGAGAGAGAGGGGGGGGGAAAAAAACCACAGGGTGGAGGGTGAGAGCTCTGATCTGCACACAGAGGCCGCCTTTGTGTCCCTGCAAGAGGAACCTCATCGCCCCGGCCCGCGAACACGGCCCGCCTGCCAAGGGGAGGGGGCTGCAGGGAAAGGCACGGCTTTCTCTGCCAACGAGAGCGGTCCCTGAAAGGGAAAACCTTCCTCAGCACACGAGCAGCTTCCCGGGGAAGGGGCAGCGTGGGGACAGCGGCTCGGTGGACGGGGGATGATGTTCTGATGGCAGCAGCTGCAGCGCTGCAAATTTATTCTGGGCCCAGGCCACCGTGGGCCTGGTTTTATCTCATCCCCGGCCAAAAGCTGAGGATGGAGTCAGCTCGGAGGAGGGTTTGGCTTGACCAACAAAGCCTGCCTTTGAGAGCTGCGGGAGGCCTCTTCCCACCTCCCTGAATTAACCCAAATTGCCACTTCGCTCTCATTTTCCGTGAGATTTAACCAGTTCTGGCGACTATCTAGAGAAAAAGCCCCACAGGCTGACAGCCTGACACCCAGCACCACCTGAAAAACAGACTTGGCCTTTACATCTGAGAGAGATGGATTAAAAAAAACAAACCACCAAAACCCAACCCCCAGCTTCGTGTGGGAAAGCAGAGTGGGCAAATAGGGAGCAGCTGCTGTCAGGCCATGGGGCAAGGCTGGATGCATCTTTCCCTCAACGTTACCTTTCTCTCCTCCATCTTGGTGCTGACCAGACACCATTTCTGCTCCAGCAGGGCCACGCTCTGCTCCGTCTTCGAGCCGGAGCCGGAGTCGTCGCGGTTGAGCAGCATCAGCCTCCCCTTGGCCAGCAGCTGGCTGTAGACATCCTCCTTGGCTTTGAACTGGCTGTACAGCTCCTGCAAAGAGCCACCACCGAAGGGGTTAGGCAGAGAAGAGCTCGGAGAGGGAACACGTGGTGCTGCAAAGCTCCAGGTGATGGGAACATTAGGTTGAGGACAGGTGGGGAAGTGACGGCAGAGCGACACTTTGAGCTGACACAAGGTGGTTAAAGCATCCTGATGGTTGTTCCAGGCATCAAGTGCAAAATGATCTGGAAGAGGTGACCAGAGCAGCCTCTTCACCCCATCACACACAGAAAGGAGAAGTTTTGATGCTGATATTCCACAGGAACTTGCTGAATTAAAAGCATTTAAAAAAACCACCAAACCCAAAAATCTCTCCTGAGAAATTACCATGTGGGCATTGAGCTGTTCCCGGGCAGTTTCTGGCAGGCCTCCTGTGGGTTTTGATGCCGACAATTGGCTCTCCATCCTCGTTAGCCACAGGAGGAAGTCTTCAATCTCACCATGGAAACCCTGAGCCTGTTGGGGAACAGAGAATCGGCCCCGGATCAGATGACATCAGCCACCATTGATCATGTGCCAGGGGCAACGCTGTGCTTGCTTTGAAAGCAGATAAAGAGGCAGAGCTGGATGTGCCAGCGCGTTCAGGAGGGTGAGACGTGGTGTGTCCACAACCCACAGGTGTGCCCGGTCCCCACCGAGCTCCTGGGCAAGGCACTGAACCACAGAAAAACTTCCATTAAAAAATCCCAGTGCATCCCCAACTCTTTCCCCCATCATTTCTCCCCAAAACCAAGGGGAAAGCAGCACCCCGCTGCGAAGGGCGGTATTCCCGATGCCTCTTCCCGACCTGCTGGAGCGTGGACTGCAGCTGCTGCTCCCTCTCCTCTGTCTTCTGCAGCACTGACTCCCAGCAGGAATTCAGCTTCTCCAGGCGGTTCCGGAGGCTGCTGGCGTCGTCCCCAGCGCTGGACTCCAGCAGCTCGTTCCCTGCTTTGTTCACCGTCTCCACGGTCGCTTGGTGGGCCAGCACGTCGTTCTTCAGCACCTGCACGAGGCGGGCAAACATCGGACACCTCTCCCGAACACCCTGCCCGCTCCCAGGATTCAAACCAGCTCAAGCCCTCCATGAGAAATGGAATCTTGCCAGAGGGGGAACGGGCTGAAAATGTATCCGGAGCGGGGAAATGCTCACGTGGTGCTTTGCGAGTTCCACCTCGATGACTTTGGGGTCGCCGTTGATGGGTTTTTGGGCGTCCAGCAGCTCCTCCGTGTGGGTCAGCCAGGCCATCAGCTCCGCCAAGGCGTGCTGGAACTGGCCCAGCGCCAGCAGGGCGGCTTCCAGCTTGTGCTGGGCAAGGACAGGGATGGAAAAGGGGAGTTTGAAAGGGCCGGGAGCACCGCAGCGAGTTCCACCCTGCGACAGCCCCGGGGGCTCGCTCTACCTGTCTGTGAGCAATTTTCTCGCCCAAGTTCTCCCAGAGATGTTTGAGCTCTGTCAGTGGTTCCTTGATGATGGCTATGTCTGTCTCATCCGTAGCCTTTTTTAGCATCAGTTCACCTTGGTGATTAAGCTTTTCCATCTCAATCTGCTGCTGGTAAACCTCCATTTTAAACTCCTGCCAAGACAAGCGGGACAGAAACCAGAACGGAGTGAATCACTGGAGCTCTGAGAGGCGAAGCAGCGCCGCAGCACCGGTCCCTCCCCTCCCCTGTACCTTCATCTCGTTCATCTGCTCCTTGACCGTGCTCAGGTCGGTGCCCACGGGGGACATGTT
This sequence comes from Oreocharis arfaki, assembly GCA_013398015.1. Lineage (NCBI taxonomy): Eukaryota > Metazoa > Chordata > Aves > Passeriformes > Paramythiidae > Oreocharis > Oreocharis arfaki. Next base: position 21,542 of record VZRR01001811.1, read on the forward strand.
GCACAGCTTGATCACAGCGTTGTCCAGCCAGTCAAACATGGCCTAGAAGGAGCAGGGACAACGTGAGGGAGCGGCAAAGTGTCCCCAGCGCAGCTGGTCAGGGGACAGGGATGGTCCCTCCACCACCCCACAGCCATGGAACTCGTGGGTCAGGCCAGCTCTGCCTGGCCAGCTCCCTCTTTCCTTCCCTCCTCCCGCTGCTCTGAGCAGAAACGAAAGTTTGGGGAAGACCAACGCAACCAAATATCTGCTCCTCCTCAGAGCTGGTGATTGAGCTCGGGCTCCCTCAGAGATGCTTCCTGCTTCAAGGGAGTGCAAACCCCAGCACAGCTCCAGGGAGAGGATTCTCAGTGGTGCTCCCAAGGTCCACCCACTCCACACCAGCAGCCCTGCCTCTTACTTGGAGCGTGTCTTGGTACTGCACAGCTGACTGCATGGCTTCCTCCAGCTTCTCCAGCCTCTCCTTCCACGTCTTGTTCAGGTTCTCCCACGCGTTGTTCATCTGCGGAACGCGGGATTGCCCACGGAACTCATTAGGCTCTTCAGCCAGAGCTGCCACTTGCTCCCACCTGATTTTATCTGGAGGGGAAGCTGCTGGCTCTCCCTACCTCATCGATGCTCTTTTTCACTTCTGGCTTCTCAGTCTCGCCACAGGCAAAGATCAGATCGGTCCCGAGGAGGCGGATGAACTCCAGCTCTTCGTGCAACCCGTCTGTCTCCTCCTTGAAAGTCTGCAGAGGCACAGCCACGGAGAAGGAAAACTCTTTATGATCAAACCCTCGTCCAAAATTGCCCCACGAACAGGAGGGATGAAGCACGGAGGGCCCCTCCTGCTCCAGGGTCCTGCACCTTGGCCAACAGCCCAACTCTGAACCCCAGGAGCAGGTGACACAGAGGGCAGGTGGCCAATTTTGTCACCACCACCACCAGCACCACCCTGGTCTGCTCCCACCTCTGGGACTAAAAGAAGAACATCTGTATCTAGCTGTGACCCTGAACTGCCCGGCCTGAAGATGTTGTTTATAGGAAATGTGCTGTTTACCAGGAGCATTTTGTCAATACAGGAGTTTTGAGGCTCAAAAGGTGCAGACCAAAGCCAGAATGGTGACGAAAAGGGAGCAGCAAGGCTAAACTTAGCAAAGCACAAAGAAACATCCCTGCTCCTCAAGGCCTGAGCCAACTCAAACCCACCTGAAGTGGATTTTGCCACTTATTTGAAGCAACCACAAATCCAAGCACTTATCTCTGGCCTGACAAGAAGCTAAAGAGACTCTTCCCACGCCAGACAGCCTCTGGCTCGGGCTGGGAGCAGAGCCATGCAAGCTTCCACATCACTCCAAGCAAGTGGGCACAGAGCTCTGACCACTCAGAGCTCCGTGTGCTTCCCAGAACGGCAGCAGCAAATGTGATTTAAGGTGAAGGATTTGTGGAACCCACTTCTGGTTTTCTTTCCCTGCAGCTCCAAACTGCGATGGAAATAACTCTTCACAGTCTGACTGACTGCCCTACCAATGTGATTTACAGCCACCTCTGGCCATGGTCATTATCTAAGATCTTCCCAATTTAGCAGATGAACTGAGGGCAGACAAGCTCCAGACTGAGGAGCAGCCCTGTGGGCCTCACCTCTGCTGCTTCCACCTGCTGCTTGATGATGGAGGGGTCAATGCCTGGGCTCTCCAGGTCGTGGACAATGTCCTGGGTGTCCTTGATGGTTGTCAGGAGCGCTGCCATGTCGTACCAGAACTTCTCGGCGAGCTCCAGGACATCAAGGAACTTCATCTCGCGTTCCTCGGTCCGAGCTTTGATGTCTTCCCAGAAGAAAACCATCTGATCCAACTTGTCCTGGATGACTGGGGAAGGAAATTAAAGCACTCAGCGAAGGAGGAAACCTTTCTACAATGCAAGAGCATGTTGAAAACACTCAGAAATGGCCAACAGAATATGCAGAGGGGAACTAAAGATGGCCAGGACTATCAGAGCATTAACTCTGGGAGATGCTGAGGGACGTGAGAAACTCCAGCCTGTGGAAATAAAGCCTTCATTTATGTGCAAGCTCGGGGCAAATTTGCCCACACGCTCTCCCTCCAACAAACCTCTGTTCTGGCCACCTCTAGCATGAAGTCTCTGCTCACTCAGTCCATGTTGGGCTGCCAAGGAAGGTGCCAATTAGTGCCAATCGTGCTGATGGGGTTTTTGTGCTGGGGGACACCCCTCCCCTCCATTAGATGCTGAATCAACATCAACAAATCATGTCCCAGGGGCCACCAACACGAGGCCAGCCCGGCTGAGAAGCCACAAACTTGTTTTCTCCTCTGAATGATGCCACCCTGTCTGCTCCAGATGGAACCAGGCACATCCATCCAGAGGACTCTTCCTTGCTCCCAAAGTCAGGAGAACCTCCTAAATCCATCCATAGGACTTTTCCTTGCTCCTAAAGTCAGGAGAACCTCCTAAATCCATCCAAAGGACTCTTCCTTGCTCCTAAAGTCAGGAGAACCTCCCAGATCCATGCAGAAGACTAGTTGTTGCTCCTAAAGCCAGGAAAACCACCCAAACCCATCCAGAGGACTCATCCTTCCTCCCAAAGCCAGGAGAACCTCCGAAATAAACCCCTGGGACATCAAAGTCTCCCCAGCAACGACCGAGCCGTGGTTTGGGGAGAAGCTAGACGCTTAAATCCACCCAGAGGTACCTTTGGCTGCCAGGTCCTTGTCTGCCCCCTGAGAGCGGCCGATGAGCTCCTCCCCACGGCGTTTCAGGGCCTCGAAGGAGGGCTGCAGCTTCTCCAGCTCCACCGTGGAGTTCTTGTTCTCGCTGATGCACTCCCGGATCTTGTCGACCTCGGCGGGGATGAGGGGCGGCAGCCGCAGGCGGGAGGAGAGGCTCTCCAGGGTCTCCAGCATGGGCTCGATCTTGTCGTGGAACTGGAGGGGAGCAGAGCCATTAGGGGCAGGAGGGACGGGACAAAGGGACACCGTGGCACCGCCAGCGCGAGCCACGGCCCTGGGCGCTGAGCCCACGGCCCCTCTCGGAGAGGGGACAATGCCTGTGACAGCAGCAGTGCCACCCCTGCAGCAGCAATGCCACCTCTGCAGCAGCAATGCCACCCCTGCTCCAGCAGTTCCACCTCTGCAGCAGCAGTGCCACCTCTGCAGCAGCAGTGCCACCCCTGCAGCCTCCTGCTCACAGCTGCCCTGCTCCAGCAGAGCCCACAGAGCACCCACGGACACTCACAGAGCCGCCCCCAGCACCTGTGACCCAAACACGGCAGCGCCTTGCATTCAGCCCTAAAAATTCACTTTTTTTGCTGCTGTCTCAGGTTCTGGTGGCCGGGCACAAAACCCCAAAGCTGGCCGAGGGAATACCCCGGCAAAAAACGCTGCTGGAAAAGCTCCCGTGTTTGGTGCTGATGGGAACCCCCACGGGGTGCAGGGCCAGTGGGAGCCCATCCCGGCAGGACCAGCGGGAGCCGCATGCGGGCGGGGAGGAGCTGCGGCCTCAAAAGCAGAACCAGAAAGCCAGGAGTGAGGGAGGGAAGGATGGAAGGAGGGAGGGAGGGGGTCCAGCAGGGTTTATTGCTGTTTTTTTTTAAAAGAGAAGTCAACTTTGGCCTTAAAGATCCCAAACCGCCTCTGCTGGTGGGGAGGACAGCTCAGCACTAGGAGCGCTCTTGTCCCTCTCCCAGTTCCTACTGGTGCAGGTGCCCACCAAACCCCAGGCTCTCCCAGCAGAGAGGGGCCAGGCTCTGGGCGCAAAGTTGATCAGGACAGGCTGAAGAAGTTGATCAGGACAGGCTCATGGCTGGCTGTGCTCGCAAACCAGCACATCCAGCTGGAGCGGCGTGACCCCTTCCAGAAGCGAAACCCCTGCCCTGCAGGAAGCATTCCCAGCGGAAGCTGATGGCCACGCAATGAAAGCCATCCCAAAAAACGGGATTCCAGGCCCCCCACCCCCGCCCCCAGCGTTAATTTTGAAGCACGTTGTGCTGAGCTGTGCACGGACCACAAAGTAAAGCCTGGGTGTGAAACAGAATCAGGCCAGGGAGGGTCAATGAACGTCTGTGGTGGGGGGGAGGAGGGGACTCGCTTACCTCCGAAATCTGCAATGGTGGGGCGCGGTCAACACAAGAATGAAATGGGACCATGTGGGGAGGACGGGCACAGGCAGCAACACACACAGACAACACATTCCACAGCGGGAGTGAGAGATG
>VZRR01001811.1:25769-42533 GCA_013398015.1 Oreocharis arfaki
GGGGTGGAGGGAGGGGGGGAAAAACTCGGAGTTAATACGAGTGCAAACCAAGAGAAGTGACTACACAATACAGGAATTGAGAAAATAAACACCCAGGACGTGACAAAAACCAACTGCGCTACGGTAACACGGGGTGGAACGAAACGTAACCGGGGGTCGTCAACCCTCAGCAGCAGGAATGTCACCCCCTTCAGCACCTCCAGTCTCTGCCCTTCCTTTCCTGTTTCTCCTCCTGCACTCACCCACCTCCTCAGGAGATGCCCAGACCCCGGAGACATCCATTACCTCTCCCATACAAAGCATCCCATGGCTGCTCACTGCACTCACCGCACTTATCAGAACTGGAAATTATCTCTTTGAGCTCTTTCAAGAGGCTCTCCCGGCCCTTCCAACCTTGGGTGGGTGCCAGAGCAGCCCCTTTGAACCAGCATCATTACTGAGGTCGTAAAAATTTACGACCCTGTTTACTGCGTGGAGCCTCTAACGCCTTCTCCTCTGCTCCCGCAGGAAACTACCCTGGAGGTGCCTGACCACGTTATTCCCTATAAAGGGTTTTACAGGGGGAATAAAACCACATTCCAAAGCACGTGGCTGTCCCAGGGGGGGCTGTGAGAGGAAGATTCCCCTCTCCCTGGCACCCCGGCGTACCTGGGTGGACTGCGAGAAGGCCTCGTCGAGCGCCAGGGCCCGCTGGCAAACCTCCTCCTTGATTCTGGCGTACATGGCCTCGGCCCTGGAGTATTTTTCCTGCACCATCTCCCCTTCCTCGGGGTTGAGGTCCTTGAGCTGGGGCCCGATTTTCAGCAGCTTGTCGATGTGAGGTTTGTGTTCAGCGATGGACTCCCTCAGTTGCTAGGGAAGAGAGGGGCGGGGGGGAAAAAAACCCCCACATTTGTTTAGAAATCTTGCTGCGAGCTGCTGCCTGTTTATTCCAAACAGCACTCCAAGAGCAGTGATGGTATCTGGGAGGAACTCACACCCTGGATTTCATGCCCCAGCATCTGCCAAGCACATGGCACTCGGCTCTTCCCAACATGGCTGTGGCACAGCGCCTGGCACGGGCCCTTCCCCAGCCTCCGACCCTCCCCACAGCTCCACGGGGGACCCCACTGGGAATTTTTCACTTTGCAGCCTCTACCCTAAAAGCACAAAGTGTTTTCTTCCTGCCACGAGCAGGAAGGAGATCCAAAGGCAGCCAGGTTTCCTTGGGAGCAAGCGGCATTCTGGTAAGGAGCGCTCCAGCACAACAAGTGATCTCCACGCTCGCATTACGACAGCAAGATCCCCAAAAGGAACAGAATCAGGGCAAAAAAAAGAGGAAAATTCAGAAGAAAAAGGCACTCCTGCCCCTGCTCTCTGCTGAGGGCAGAACTGATGGACAAGAGATGCAAACCCTGCCTCCTCTTACCCTCATGTCGTCCTGCTGCTGCTTGAGCTGCTCGTGGTCGATGGCCGGGGGTGGCAGCTGGGAGATGAGGGCTTGGGTCTCCTCAATCCATGGGTTCAGCTCCTCGTAGGTCTCCCAGAACTGGTTGACCAGGACCTGGGCACGCTCCAGGCGGGCGTAGCGCTCCGAGTTGAGCTGGCTCACGGCCTCGTACTGCTGCACCAGGGACTCGGTTTTCTCCTGAAAAAAAAAGAGAGGGAGGAGATGCAAAAGGGCCCAGGAGAAGGGCCAGCTCCACGCTGCGAGCTGGAAGAGAAGGAGGTGCCTTTGGTGGCCTTCCATGCTGTAATTCCGATTAAAGCAGCCTCGGGAATCTCCCCCTCCCCATCCCCAAACCTTGCAATAAAAACAGGCAATAAAGGAGAGTCATAAATGCAAAGAGATTTCTGCTGGCGGGAATTACTGAAGATGGAGCGATTTTAAACTCCTCCAGCCCTGTGCAAGGGCTGGGGGTTGGCCTCTCTGCCCTCTCTGTCCCCTGCCTCACTGCAGTAAATGGCAGAGGGGGCTCACCTGGAGAACAGCTTTCTGTTCCTCGCCACAGGTCCCGAAGATCTCGTTGCGCTGGCTGAACAGCTCGTCCATGGAGTCTTTGTGCCGGATGATGTCGATGGAAAAAGCCTGCAGGAAGAGACAAGGGAGAAATCAGAGCCAAGCCCGAGCCCTCCCCAGCCCATCCACAGCACCCTCCTGCCACAGAGACCCCGCAAAACCCGGCGCAAGCGTCCCGTGGCAAACTGAAATTCCGGCTGGGAACGCAGATTCCTGCCTGGTTTCCTCATCTCTTTCAAAGACCTGAAAACAGCTCTTACAACGAGGCATAATCCACACCCAAGGTCCTCGCTGGAGGAAAAGCTCCATCATCCATTTGTCAGTGAGCATTATCCCACAAAACGATGCTCTCCAGAGCAGCATCCACCAATAACTTTGCCATTCCCAAGGCCCACGAGATTAACAGCGGGAAGCTGAGCTCAATTTAACTTAATATTCGACGGCTCAGTCCCCCCTCTCTTAAAACACTGTCTTATTGTCCTTTTTTTTTCTTTAATTTTGAACCCAATAAGCCTGTGTGCTGCTCTGATGGCCCCGGCAAAGGGAAGAAAAGGGCTGTTTATTTAAAGTGCACGTTCCTTCAGGCATGAGCTCATCTCAAAGATATATAGAGGGACAAAAAAAAAAAAACCAACCCCCAACCCTTCCAGCACCTCTTTGTTCCACGTCTGGCTGCTGGGAGGGAACTGTGGAGTCCCTCACTGCGGGGAACAATGAGCAAAAAGCAAGTGGAAAGCACCCTCATTAATCAATATATTCATTTCTGTAAACCCTTCCTGCTGCCAGCACCGGTGAGACCCCGGCAGAGCTCGCTCCGGTGGCCACGGGGAAAGGCTTCCAAGGGAGCAGCTCTCCCAGGGGAGACCAAACCAGAGCACCCATCAAAGCCCTGAATGGCTCCTGCAAACAGACAGGAAGCTTTTTCCTTGGGAAGCCCAGCACTCAGAGGATTTAGAGCATTTTTTGGCCTTTTTTTCTCCTCACACATCCCAAGGACAAGCGTTGAGCCTCTCCTGGCGCACCGCACACCCCAGGGCAAAGCTGCTCCCCGGAACTGCACCCCATGACCCAAACCAGACCATCCCTCCTTGCTGCCCACCCCAGCCAACCCCTCGGGGAGTGAAGAGCGAACACAGACCTTCTGCACCTGCAGCTGAGCCGTTGTCTGGTCCTGCTCCAGGCGGATGGGACCCAGAGCCATCAGCTTCCGCTTGGTCTCGGCCACCCAGGCCAGCTCCGCGTCAGCCGCCTGCTCGTACTGGCACAGGGCAGAGGAGGGGCAGTGGTCAGTGATGGGCAGCAGGGACAGAGCATATGGAGGGCTGGGGACAGTGGGAATCACAGAGGGACCCAGCGAGACGTGGGGATGAACACCTCGCCCTGCTGTGTGGAGGAGAAGGGGACATTGGGGTGGGGCGCGGGTTTCTGACTCCACACTGCCCTCGTGGCTCCTGCAGCTGGTTTTGGGGCAGGCTGGAGCAGCCACCTCCCCCTACAGCCTCCCAGCCTGCAGGGGAAGGGACATCCCTATGAACAGGAGCATTTCCTTTGCTCGTCCATGGAGCGAGGAAAGGTATTCCCAGCACTCCACAGCCTCCAGTCCATGCAAGACAAGCCTTTTGGGGGGAGGACTGTTGGCCTGGAACAAATCCCACAGCAGGCATGATGTTTTCCCAGCTCTGACAGTCATCCCTCACCAGTTTTACACCATCTCCATCACCCTGCAGGCAGCAGTGCACAGGCAGGATAACACGGTGCTGCTCCGGAGTTACCCCATCCCAAAAACACACACCAGGACGGGTCAGCCACCACCCCTGCTGCCACACGCTGCTGCTGGGGTCCATTTCCTGGCATTCCCGATGGGATTGGGCTGGCTGGCTGTGCTCGCCATCCCTCCCGCTGCCATGGCCCGGTTGCTCCCTGAGAAAACCCCGTGGAGGTTATCCAGTCACCTGCTGAGACCTCTGAATGGCAGCATCGATTTCTTCCACCCTCTGCTTGATGGTGTCACTGACCACCTTGTAGCGCTCGTTGGTGTCCGACACGAGCTTGTCCAGCCCCTCGCGGGCTCTCCAGGGCACCAGCTCCAGCAGAGCCCGGCTCACCTCGTTCACCGTGTCCAGGACGAGCCTGTGCTCCATCACCTCCTTCTTCAGCTCCTGTGGAAGGCACCACCCATGGATGTGTGTCCTGCCCAGCCCCTCGCCAGCCTCCCAAACTACCCTCACACGCCCCCATCCCGGGCTGCTGCTGCTGCTCTCCCACCTTTTGCCGCTGCTGGAACTGGGGAATCTGCTCGCCGGCGGGGGATTGTGCCCCGCTGGAGGCCAGCTCGTCCTCCACCTTGCTCATCCACCCCGTGAGCTCCTCGTGGGTGGACTGGAATTTGGTGGCCAGCTGCCGGGCCTGCTCCAGCGTGCGCAGGGCCTTGGAGCTGGCGGCGGTGATGTCGGAGTAGCGGGTCTTGATCCCATCCAGCTTCTCCTGGATGAGCAGCACCTCCTCCCCTGCGGGACAGTGGTGAGGGGAGAATGATGCTGGGCTCTGGGGGCTGAAGGAGGCACCCCAGGAGGCGTCAGGAGCCACTTTCTCTGTCCCCGCCCCTCCTTTAAAACAGCAAATTCCAGCCTCACTTTTCTTAGTATTAATGCAACTTCAGCCTGTTTTTACTTGGAGTTGACGTTTTCCACCAATGCAGCATCCACCTTGTCCCTGGGATGGGATGGGATGGGATGGGATGGGATGGGATGGGATGGGATGGGATGGGATGGGATGGGAGTGTGCTGCAAAGCCCCAAGGCCACCAAAGCCACCCCAACTCAGTTCTCAGCAACGTGCCACAGCTCCAAGAAAAAAGGGTCAGTTCACCCCTTGCTGCTCCTTCCAAGAGGACACGGAGCTGCCTGCCAAATCCTTTGTAATCACTCTTCCTGCTCCACAGCTCCCACAAGGACACAGGGCCGTGCATCTGCTCCGAGCACACCACATCTGAAGGAAACGCAGCGCCCTGACCTCTCTTCCCACTCATAAACATAAACTCACACCCACGTGGCAACAGCCACAACTGCTCCGTCTGGGAAAGCAATATTAGGAGAGGGCTGGGGGTATTTTTAACCTCTTTTCCCTGTGATTTAGCAGCTGGCTGCAGTGAGAAAAGCCTCCCTCAGCACCGAGCATCCCCACGGCAGCGGCAGGAACCACCCGCCGCGAAGTCGGGATTTGGGACCAAGCGAATCCTAAGCTGGAGCGTTCCAGAGTGAAGTCTGGATGCAAACCAGCTACTCTGGGAGTTTCCAAAAGGAAATGAAGACTTGAGGGAGAAAAGCCTCCACCCAACAGAGCATGGACTTCCCAAGGAAAAGCAGGTGGAGGATGGATTCCCAGACCCCCCACATCCCCCAGAGCGTGACAAGATCTCCTCTGCGTTACCTGTGGTTTGCTTCAGGAGAGCTTGCCCATTTCTGATAGCTTGGTCCACATTCTTCTTCCTGTTCACAATTTCCTCATTCAAAGCCTGAAGAAAAAGGCAAATTCGGGTTATCCTGCTGCGGGCAGCTCCCTGTGTCCTGCCAGCCGGAGATGCTCTGGAGAGCATGAGCTTCCCTGCTGGTGGACAGCCCATCTGAAAACTGTCCAGTCATCCTGCCATGGGAATTACTGGGATTTTTGGGACCCAAAGGCTCAAATTTTAGAGCAAACCCAACCCAACCCGTTGGATCTGTGTCACCAAAGGACTCACCCTTGTATTAGACAGAACCTCACTCTTTACAAGAGCCAGCACAGCCCCAGGGAGCGGAAGCAGAGGGTTCCTCAGTGGCCAGCCCAGCTCCAAAAACCCACCAGGCTTTTCCAGCTCTCAGTTTTGGAAACAGCATCCAGCTTTTCAAAGGCACAGGGTGGCCAAGCTGGCTCAGACACTGTTCCCAAAGCAAATGAACCGTTTGAAGTTCCCCCGCCTCGAGAAACCCATTTTGAGGGGGTGGGAAGGGGGGACCACAATTGTTGTTTATAACACATGAAATCCCTTTACACTCCTCTCCAAGCCTTGGAGAGACCCAGCAGCAGAGCAAGCTTCTCAAAACTAAAGCCAGGCCAGAAACACCAACAGAACCAGACAAATGCAACAAAACAAGGAAACAAAAAATAAACCAGAAAATACCAGCTGGTCGGCATGCTGCTTCTGCAGGACGTCCCGTTTGTAATCCTTTACGGACACCGAGCCCAGCTTGTCCTCCACCTCAGCCAGCCAGTTGAGCACTTCCACCTCCTCCTCCCCAAAAAGCCTGGCGTTGGCCAGAGCCTGGTCCAGCAGAGCTGCCTTGCGGCAGCACCGCTCGCGGACCTCGCCGTAGCGGCTCTGCAGAGCCTCTAATTTCTCTGCCAGCAGCCTCTGCTCGGCGGCGCAGCTCAGGGAGGACAGCGACTGCCCGACCCCCAGCGCCCGAGACACGTCGGCAGCGTGGCTCTCTATCTCTTCCTCGAGAGCCTGAATGGTGGGAAGGGCAGAATGGACAACAGAAAAGGGGAAAAAAACAAACAAACCAACATAATGATGAGTGAAGAATGGGGAAAATAAAAAGAAACGCAACGTAAAATGGGGGAACACGACAGTGAACGCAACTGAAAGAACGGAGGACACATAAAAGCCGCCCCTGGACGGGCAAACTGAGTCGAAATTAAATAGAAACACGTGAAGGGGAATGTTTTTTCTACCCAAATCTGCTGGGAGGTGCAAGGACGTCAGTTTAATGTTTACCCACGCTGGTGGGTCAGGGCTTGCAGCCTTCTCAGTACATAAAACAGCCTGGATAACTCCTCCAGTCCTTGTTTGTGCCAAAACCCCTCTGGTTGTGGTGGAAACAACCACTGGAGCGGGAGCTGGCTCCAGCCACCTCCATCCTGCTCCTGCACAGGCCCTACCTTGTGGCGGCTGATCTGCTGCTGGATTTTGGCAGTCTGGGTGCCAATGGGCTCAGAGTTGGCCAATTTCTTCTCTGTCACCGAGAGCCAGTCGGACACGGGCTCCGTGGTCTCGTGGAACTGCTTGGCCAGCACCAAGATATCCTCCAGCTGCTTCTGCCTATAAAAAGTAGTCACGAAATTAGAAGGAATTAAGTGTTCAAGGCCAGGTTGGACGGGGCCCTGAGCAACCTGGTCTGGTGGAAGGTGTCCCTGCTCACAGCAGGGGGCTGGAACAAGGTGGTTTCTTTGTTCCTCCAACCAAAACCAGTCTGTGATTCTTTGAGTCAATGAAAACACCACGGAGCAGCTCCCAGTTGGAGCCAGCTGGAGGTATTTGGAAGAAGGAACCAAAGCAGCCCTGCTCAGAGCAAGGTGAGACACCACTGTCAGGCAAGCTACGAGGGCAAAGACAAAAATCAGCGTGGAGGAAGTGCAAAACAAGCTTTTCCTGCAGCTGTGCCTTCAGGATCTGGTTTATCTCCCTGGGAAGGTGGCAGAAAGGCTCCCCTATAGTGCAGCTTTTTGCTGGAAGGGACCTTAAAGACCATTTAGCTCCAACTCCCTTTTCTTCCGTCCTTATCACTGTCTTGGAGACCTCTCAGCTCGTGGCCAGGCTCTCAGTCTTTCAGAGCTTCTGGTTAAAGGCAATCCTGGATGGACAGTCCTGGATGGACCCTGGATGGACGGTTCTGGATGGACAGTCTTGGATGGACAGTCCAGCTTGCTGGCAATGATTAAAACCACTGAGAGGGCCCAAACTGGCCTTCAGAAGTGACTTTATAACCTCAAATACCAGCTTAGGTAGAAATAAGTAACTCATAAACAAGATTCTGGCACAGAAAGGTGTCAACAGGATGTTGCTGAACGTTAAAGCTCACAGGAATAAAAATAACATCCCTCCCCTGCAGGGAAATTATTTAATCTCAGCTCTTCCCCGCCATTGTAAACCACTGCTATCAGCCTTTGATTCCTCATGTTTTCCAGCTGTTTCCATGTTTCCAGGATGTATCTGCACCGAAATCTCCGCCAGCTCCCCGAACGCTGTCACCCCCGGCTCCGGGGCGCCGTGGCTCGCGGGGTGAGCCTGCCCCAGCCCCTCTCACCTGGCAGCTGCCCTGCCCAGCAGCCCTTCCCAGCGCCGTGCCAGGCTCTCCAGCTGCCCCACGATCTTGTCCCGATCCGCGGGCTCGGCCGACTGCGCGATCCTGTCGCCCTCCGCCTGGATCATCTCCACCGTGGCTTTGCGATCGTCCAGGAGGCGCTGGAGCAGCTTCGGGGAGGCAAAGGAAAGGGGAAAGTTACCAGATTGGGGCAGCAGAACCAAATCCAGCCCTTGGAGTGGTCAGATCTCTAATTGTGCGGCTCAGAACCACTGGGCTGAGACCAGGCCCAGCCCGGGGGGATGGCTCTGCCTTCTAAACCAGCTCAAAAAATTACAGAGTTGTATTATATTGTTATATTATATTACATTATAATAGTCACAGGCTTTGATTTGGGCAGCCCTGAAGCGGTCAGGCAGCTGGGCAGGGTGATCATTGTAGGTCTCTTCCAGCTGAAATTTCATTTAATCTATTCTATTCTATTCTATTCTATTCTATTCTATTCTATTCTATTCTATTCTATTCTATTCTATTCTATTCTATTCCCTTTTCCTTTTCCCCTTTCCTTTCCCTTTTTTCTTTCCCTATTCTATTCTATTCTTTTCCCTTTTCCCTTTTCTTTCCTTTTCCCTTCCCCCTTCCCTCTTTCACACCACTTAAGACCCAAACCACTTCTGTGCCAGAGGAGTTTTCCAAGTCTTCCCCCCTCCAACTTATCAAGTTTTTAACTTCCACTTGAAGCACATTTCCTCTTCCAACCCCAACCCAAGCCTGGGTAAGAACTCATTTCTGAAATATTTCCCCGTGACCACACTCGGCCTTCCCTCCGCCCGCTCCGAAGGGCAGGCACCGACCCTGGACTGTTATCTCAGCAAACACCGGCACACCTCGGGCCAGCTCCCACACTTTGTAACGTTCCCTTTGTCCAAACACCCAAACCAGGCCCTGCACCACCAGCAGCTCGCTCCTGACGCAGCAGAATTACCGGCACAAAGCAAAACCCGGGGCTGGAAAAACACGGCCGACCAGCAAAACCAGCGGCCGGCTTCAAGAGGTGAAGGGACGCGGTGATTTAGGCGATGGAGATCGTCGAGAGTGGGCAAACGAGCTGCCTGTTCTTTACTTCGGCATGTGAGGAACCGAGATCCACCAGGAAAGAAGCGTGGACACCCCAGCTGGACCCCCAAAACGTTATCTGGCCGCCCTGAGGTCCCCTCCCATCGAGCTCACCTTCTGCTCTTGGATCTGGGCTTTCACCACCTTGTACTCGGCGGAGGGAGGTTTCTGGTTGGAGATGAGCTCCTCGGTGTCCGCCAGCCAGCTCAGCAGCGGCTCCAGGGCGTCCTGGAACTTCCCGCAGTGCAGCAGGGCCTCCTGCAGCTGAGCCACTCGCTGGGCCACCTGCACCCCAAAAAACAACCCCACCGCAGCGTCAGGCACCGGCACCAGAGCCTCAGCTCCCTGCCTCCTTCCCCCAGACCCCAGGGGAAGCAGGGACAGCCCCTCCCCGTGCTCCCACCTTCTTGTTGAGGGTGTTCCAGCGGGTGTTGATTTCTTCCATGTCGTGCTCCAGCCCTTGCACGTCACAGTTTTTCCCGGCGCTTTGGATGAGTCCCTGACCAACTCCATTGACCTGCTGTAGTTTCAGCTGGAGGGGATCCACTTGCTCCTTCTGGAATTGCTGGGGGATGGAAAGGGTGGGAGAGGAAAGGTGATTTATAAGCTGTGAGCTGCTCTTCCAGCCCCTCGGTCATTCCATGGATACAAGAGGCTTTCCTCTCCAGGGAAGATGCGGTAGCCACTTGCACTGATTTTATTGGAATCGTGCAAGTTCGTCTAAACTCCTCCCTCGCCTTGACCCAGTGACACAGATGTCACAGGAATCTGCTGGTGTGGAGCAGAACTCAGGCTCTACCCACACCCACCTCTGCCTTTAAACGGCTAAATCCCATTTTTCCAAGCACTGGAGTGAGGTAAAGACAGAAAACTGAGGAAGAAATGAGAGCATCAGCTCCGACTCGCCATCAGATTGGGAAATAATGCTCCTGGGGAAAAAACCCCAAGCAATTCTCACAGTGAAGCTATTGAGAACGGAGACCTGACATCATATGAGTTTTGTTAACCACGAAATTACAGGCAGCGAGGAGCTCGCTGTATTTCGAAAGACAAAGGCAATAGGCAATTAATGTGCGAGTCGTTTACCACGGATTTGGCACGGTCCTGCCTGGGAATCCTGTGGGGAAAAGCTTTCTAAACCAAAAAAGATTTGATAGCGAAGGGGGAGGAGAGCGAATGAAGCTCCCCATTGTCAGGAGAGGCAGCAGGGAGAATCCTGTTTCTCCGGAGGAGATAAATGCTCTTTATCAGAGCTGGGGATCTGCTGGAACCACGCGCTGCCCCTGCACCGTCCCTCTCTGCTCCTTCCCCACCAGTCCCAAGGGACAAGCCTGCCCTGTCCCCACAGCAAATACCCCAAAAGCCCCAAAAACAGGGAGCAGATTCCTGGCTCGCTCCACTCCCCTGGCCCACGAGCCCATGCAGAGCACGGGTCACCCCGCAGGAGCAACATTTTCCCGCTGGGAAGCAGAGGGGATGGCAGCCAGCCACCTGCTCCCTGTGCCTGGGAACGCTCGGACACCGCCTGCACTGAAAAATTCCCACTTGGGTGCGAGATCTCCCCCAGCAGAGCAGCGGCTGGTGGAGCACACGGCTCTCTACACCCGGCAATCGCTTTGCCCCGGAGGAGCACGAGGCAAAACCCCCCCAAAACCACCAAAATCCCCCCCAAAAACACACAGGCACAGCGCCCAGCCTGAGCAAGAGGCGCTGCTTTGACTTTCCCTGCCTCCTTTCCAAAGGGAAAAAAAGCTACTTCTTCCCAGCAGAGCTGAGCAGCCGGAGGGCAGGGAGGTCCCTCCAGGACACGAGCGAAGGGTGAGCTGGCAGACACTGTCCAGAGCTGTTTGCTCACGGAGAATTCTGGTTAAAAGGAATAAATGGTGCCTCGGAATCACCGATTCCCGGGCTGCTCTCCTGTTCCTGTTTATATATGGAGCTGCTGGCTAGAAGAGCCAAGCCCACAAAAGGATCAGGCTGATAAGCCTGGCATGCCGGGCTGGTCCGGGCTCTCCATGGACTGCAAAACAAACTCCAAAGGAGCCAGGCAGGGAGGGAGCCCTGTGGAAAAGCCCGGATGATCCAACCGGGGGTACCTGCAGCACAGGTATCAGCCAGCCCCAGAGCCCGATGCTCCCTGAGGATCCTGACAAAAACAACCCCAGCACCAGCCTGGGGGTGAGCGTGTCCAACACCCTTGTTTTCCTTCGCTCAGAAAAGATTCCAGCGATTTAGCTCATTAACCTCACCGTGACTCAGCTTGGAAACAAATATTTAACGACTACCCTCGAAGCCGTGGAGCGAGGTGTCCTGCCCTGGGGAAGAGCTGGGCAGACATTCTGGGAGAGCAGCAGGACATCTGCTCCACCACACTTCCGCCTCCTCCTCCTCCTCCTCCTCCTCGCTCCCAGGAAGGCTTCCCAAAGCATCCCCCTCGCTTTCTGCTTCCCTCATCTCCCTTAACGCCCAACGAGGAGCTCCGGGAAGAACCAGCACCTCCAGCAACACTCGGAGAAAGGAGAAGGCTTGTGGGGTCAACAGTCAGAGGTGCTGAACCTAAAATAAGGATCCCACCACTGAATTCCAGGCAACGGACAACTATGGCAAGAAGCCAACAGCTTTTCCCTCACCCAGGTCCCCTCTGAGCCCCTCTGTGCTCACATGGACCCCCCCCAATGTGAAACCACCTCTCCGAGCCCCTCCACAAGTGCTTCTCAAAGGGGTGGTACAGCCCAAAGGATGAGTAATTGCCACCAAATCGGGGTTTTTGGTGCTGACTAACTTCTGATGTGTCCTTAGTGATATTCCTCCCAGTCCAGATGGCAGGAAATCAGCGCTCGGCTGTGGGAACTCCAGCACCGAGGTCTCTCCAGGCAAGAGCCACGAGCAACGCAAATCCCCAAACGCCCAGAGAGAATCTGAGCCCCTTCCCAGGCGCCTTCTGAGCCTCAGCACCTCAGTGCTCCCAGAAAAAACTGCAGACAGCGATGACCGCACGGGACAGGAATTGCTTGCACTTAATTCATTCTACAGGTTTGTCTTTCCTGACATATTTTCTGCTTCAAAGACGGGAACTCCCCGCCAGGAGCCAGCGAGAAGGTTTTTCTGAGGTCTGTGATTTCCATCTGAGTGACCATAACGTACTTTAATAAGCCAAAAAAGTGTAAGTCAACATTTCAGGTCATCAGGCAGCGAGAGGCTTTTGCCTCCCTTCCTCACACAACCACACAATTCCACCCCACCACCCCCCCCACCCCAAAAACTTTTTGCCTGCCAAATTCAAGCTGATCTCAGGAGGGAGAAGGCTGTTTGGAAGCCCAGATCGTGCGTTACTGAGTGGGCTCCCACCTCCCACCCACCCCTGGAGTGCAAAATAAAGCGATTTCTGCGCCTGAAGCCCCGGCTGCGGGAGCCCGAGCAACAAATACCTCGTTATCTGGAACGAATCCATCTGGGAGAGCAGGGGGCCCTTCTGCCATCAGAGCGGCGCCGAGGGGTCCCTCCGCGCCCGATGTCCCCTCTCCCTCGCCGGGGCACGGGGACAGGGCACCCCCACAGCTGCGGGGACGGAGGGTGCCCCTCAACACGGCCCTGGGGAGGGTTTGCGCCCTGGCTGCTGTGGCACGGCGTGTCCCCAGCAGCTCCGGGGTGGTGGCACCCTCTGGGAGGGGTGGGAAGGCACCAGGGGGACCCTCCCAAGCTGCTGCCCCCGCTGCAGGTGCGCTCGCAACGGGCTCATCCTCCAAAGCCAGCGCTTCAGCGGGCAGACGCTCCAGGATGGGCGGCACGACCATGATGGCAAAGTCATCTGTGTCCCCCAAGGCCACCACCAATGGCACAGGGTCACCACCGAGGTCCCCGGCACCCGAGACGAGTGGCTCGGCCGCTGGTGGTGGCACAGTGGCGACAGGCACGTCAGCAAAGGGTGGTGGGGCTTCCAGAAGCTCCTCCACCATCAAGGGCATGGTGGTGGCTCCTGGAGGTTCCTCAGCATCCATGGCAGGATCCCTGGTGTCTGGTGGTATCCCCTGAGCCTGGGGCTCCAGGACAGCCAGATCTCCTGGTGGAAGTGGGTGGGCTGGAGCAGAAAGCTCCCCAAAATCCCACGGCACGGCAGGCCCTGCGATGGACAATGTGCCAGGAAGCTCTTCGGGGGCGGTTGGGCTGGCAGGACATGGGACCTCCCAGCCAGGGGCAAACAGCAAGTCCACATCGCCTGGCCGCAGGATGGCTGCTGGTGTACCCCCACGTGTGACAGCCACCTCCACGGGGCACCTCTCTGCATGGACAGCCCCTTCCAGAGCCAGGCCCTGGCCCAGGGAAACCACTTCCCATGGGAGGTCCTCAACAGGCACTGGGAATGTTGTCGGAGCCTCGGAGACTGGCTCTGATGCAGAGCCAGCATGGAAAGGCAGCAGAGAACCACAGCAAACATCCCCACTCTCTGTTGGAGGAGTCCAGCCCTCAGCTCCACTCCCTGATCCCAAATCTGTGGCTTCATCCTCAGAAACCAGTTCTGAGACATCCCAGTTGGTGACCTCAGTCCTTCCAGGTGGAAGGTGATGGGTCCTGAACGGATCCATGCCCTCAATGCCAGCCTGGCCGTGCCGTGGGTGGGACCCCAGCTCCTCCATCGCTGCGTCCGGAGTTGGGGGCTGGCAGGGGGACACTCGGCCAGGACAGGTCCCCTCGGGAAGCAAGTCTTGGTTATCTTCACCCCACCCCTCTGGAGCGCTGGGGTAACCATCTCCCCCCAGTGCAGCAGCTGGATGTGCCCCTGTGCCAGGACACGGCATCCCACCAGCCACAAACGCCGGGTGCACAAGTGGGTCAGGATCAACCTCCCCCACCAGCGCTGGGGAGCACTCCGGGAGGGACCCCAGCCCCGCCATGGCCACGGGGCTGGGGGAGGCCCCTCCGTCCGAGTCCGTCGGGGTGACAGCCAAGGTGTCCCTTTCTGAGAAGGGCTCTGTCAAGGGCTCCAGCGTGCTCAGCACCTGCGAGCTGCAGGTGACATCGAAGTCCTCCAGATCCGACACAACGGCAGAGTCCGAAGCGCTGATGTCCAAGGGGCCCCTGTGCTGACCCCCTTCAACCACCAAGCTGGCCAGTTTGGCCGAATCTGGGTCCAGCCCCTCGGAGTCCATTGGGGACATCTGAACCTCCAGGCAGCCGGGGACAGCCCCATTGCCCCCATCCTCATTCAGGCACTGCTCTTCCAGCTCCAGGAACATCTGCACTGAGTCCGTGTCGGACAGCTCGGGGCCCGTGGGGCTGGCTGAGTGCTCCAAAACCGGAGCAAAGTCCTCCACCCCACATTGCACTGCCGCGTTCTCCGTGCAGCACACGCTGCCAGCACCCCCCGGGGACGGGCAGGACTGGGAGGGCCCCGGGCTGGGGGCAGAGCCATCTTCTGGAGCAGTGGATTGTTCCCTTTCTTCAGAAATATCTGCCAAGCAACAGCTCCTCTTCTCCTCTGCCACCAGCACAGCCTTTCCTCTCTCTGACAGCGTCGCCTCCTCCCACTCCTCCATCATCACCCAGCGCTCGTCCTCCTCAAATCTCAGCTCAGACTCCGTTTTCTCCCTGAGATTGGAGGTGATGAGAATATCCAGCCCCGTATCCAGCAGCTCCTCACTAAGGCACGGAGAGAGGTTGACGTTCTCCACTGTAGAGTCCGACTCGGAGGCCTCCAGGGTCTCCTGGTGCCCATCGTTGAAGTTCGCCCTGATGAAATTCTTCCTGGCTCGTGGCCAGGTGGCACTGGGGAGCCGGCGGGCCCTGGCCAGGTCCCTGACGCGGCTGTCACCGGCGTTCAGCAGGGCCTGGCGCTCGTCCCGGGGACCGCCGTAGCCATCCGCGCCGAACTGCTTGGCCGCCAGAGCCTCTGCCGTGCCAGATGACTTGGAGACGTGCTCCAAGGTGAGAGACTCGGACATGGGCTCGCCGTGCTCGGGCTGGCCCGGCTGCTCGGCGAGCATGGCACTGGAATCCCGCTTATCCCGCAGGGAAGGGTTGGAGGCGCCCGCCTCCGACACCTCGCTCAGCGAAGCCCCCATCCTTTCCGCAAACTCGGTGAAGTTGGGCGGCATGAAGGACTTCCACGAGCGCCGGTTGACGTTCTCCTTCTTCTCGTGGTTCGGTCGCCTCTTCGGCGGAGCCGGCGCCGGCTTGGAGACGTCGCTGCTGAGCTTCAGCTGGTCGAAGATGACCCGCTCATCCAGCTTCTTGGGTTCCGGCGGCCTGGACTCGAAGACGTTGGCAGCTCCCAGAGTCCCATTGCTGGATATGGTGCTGCCATCCCCCTTGCCAAGGGTGCTCTTAGAGAGCTGGTTGAGCTTCGATCCCTGATCGATCTGCTCGTTAATCCTCATCGTGTCGTATATCGATCTCTGGGGCACGTAGCAATCCTCTATATAACCATCCTCATCCTCGCCCTTCCCCAGGCAAGTGCGGTTCTGCCGTAAACAGTCTGGCCGGCTCAGTGGTTTGCCCATACTCTTGTCCTTAAGGATGACAGAACCACCCCGGCAACCTTTGGCCCGCCACAGCAGGAAGCATCACACGGCCAGCAGGTCCCAAACTCGCCGGGGCAGCCTCTGATCCCAAAGTAACACTACAGGGACGGGAGGGGGGACCGGCAGCACCTCACCAGCTCAGCAGCCCGACCGGCAGCCCCGAGCAGTGAAACAACCCATCTCATCCCCCCGGCTCCCCTAAAAAAACCCCAATCCATCAGCGGATCATCCGAAATCCAACGGCTTGGGTAAAATATTCCAAGTGGTTCGCGACAGAAGCGGCGGAAGAGTTTGAAGCTCTTGAATTATCCCGTCCGTCCTTCTTTACTAACAAAGGCACTGCTTGTCCCGGCCGCTCCCGGCTGGCAGCGGCGAGCGGCTCCGCGCGTTTTCTGCCCAGCTCCGAGCGCCGTGGAAGTCCAGCTGGTCCGAATTAGCCTCTCCCCCCGACTCTCGTGTTTTCATTTGAACTGAGCTTGTCAGCGGATATTCGTACAACTTTAAACACAGGAAGTTCTTCATTCAGGGAAAACTCGGAGGTTTCCTGTCTCAAAAACATGATGGCATTGTCGCTGCCGTCACCTCGCCCGGTGCCACCGGGAGCGGTGGAACCCCCGAAATCCAGCCGGGGGGTGCGCGGCGGCGGCGGCACAGCCGCGGAGTCCGGCGGTGGAGGAAGGCTGCTGGGTCTTCGCTTTTTTTTTTTTGCTTTCTCCCCCGGAAAAAAAAAAAAATTGGCTATAAAACGCATCCAAAAATGGCAAAGGGACGGAGCAGGATGGAATCCCCTGAGTTGCCTCCGGGAGCCGACGGGAGGGACGGGGAGCAGCCGCGGCTGGAGGCGGCTGTTGCCGCTGCTGCTGCTGCTTCTTCTTCTTCTTCTTCCTCCTCCTCCTCCTCCTCCTCCTGCTGCTGCTGCTGCCGGCCCCGCTCGCACTAACTTTCCCGGCGGCCGGTGTCGGGCTGCGGCGGCTCCGCGCCACCGGGCAGCCCGGCCATGGCGGGGCGGGCGCGGGGCCGGTACCGGCGGCGATGCGGGGCGGACCGGAGCCGGGAACGGGGTGTGGGGG